>OX439035.1:15165493-15535493 GCA_949317995.1 Acholoe squamosa
GATTTTGAAGGTCTAGCCAAGCCTGTTAAAATGAGCCCTTGTTTGTAAAGATCCTCTAGTAAATAGCTTCAGAATGAGCTTGCAAAGAAAGGAGAGTTTAACACTACCCAGTTTCAGCTTTATCACAGTTTCACACCTCTACTGCAGCAGACTCACACAGTGGAGGTATTTCAGTGCCTACTTATTATTTCTACCACTCCACTGCACCAGAACAGAGTTAAGCCCAAGGCTGAGTTAGATCTATAGCTAAAAGTTATATATGAATTTTAGGCTAGGGTGAGTCACACTTACTTAGCTGAAGTCAAGATAGGGAACCCTATACTATAGCGAGGTTTCATATTTAGGCTGTGTGCGCAGCCATATTAGTTCTGTCCACGGAATCTCGCACAAGATTATGAAGGTACCAGCCTTGGCACTTGCAAATAGCATGACATGCCAGGAACAGATGAGGTCGCAAGATCTGAGGGGCATTCAATAGGCCGCACGCCCAGCAATCGAGGTGCGCCCGGACCTGAACGTGCTCGCACTCCAGCCAGAGAGGAGGTGCGCCTGTGGCGCGTGCCGCGTGGCTGGCGTGCGGCTAATGAATACCCGGCCGGTCCGAAAGTCGCTGATATCAGCCTGCAAGTAGTGCTCCCGGGAACAAGTTAGGTTTCGATTTAGCGGTATAGTCTCTCTTGACTAGGCACTTGCATGAAGTTTTGAAAATTGTTAAAAATCTGTAGGACCAATGTCACAATACATACTTATTTGACAATTTTCATATCTGTTTGAATCATCTTCCTAACTTTAATATAAAGATCCAGAGAAATCCACAGCTGTCCACAGTTGAGCTGGATCAGCCACTGTGATCACAGCCTAATGCACAGGCAGGCAGTGCAGTCAATGTTTACCCTCCCAGAGGCCCACTCATGTACATTCAGAAGCAGAATACATGAGTATTTCAGGTCTGTACAGGGAATGTTCCTGCTTGACCTACAGTTTAGACCTTGAAAGGTTTAATCAAGAACATAATATCAAATACCAAGAGATGTCCAACTTTCCCCAACTCACATTCTTTCATCATATGTCCTATTACTTGAGTGCTCATACCATCAACAAGTGGATAGTTCCTATCTCTCCTTAAGTTTAATTATATTCAGATTGACCACCATTCTCTTGTGATGAAAAAGATACACTAACCATCCCTCTAGTCCAAATGATAAGGACAGGAGGGTCCCAAGAGTGAGACAGGATCCCTGGAGGCCCTGAGAAAGTGCACAACAAAACCGCGACCTACGTGAGAGAGCGACGCTGATTTATCCAAGTAGCTATCTTGACTCTTACTGTCTTAGTGTTTACCATAGGCCTACTGTCGTAAAACCCCATGTATAACAACTACATGAAGATAACTCCATGATGAAAATTAGTTTTACTATAAGCCATACTCCAAGTTCAAACATTGTCCCTGTGGTATAAAAAAAAGGAAATGAAACAAAAAAAATCTAAACATCGTGATAGACTTAACCACACCAGGGACTTGAAAATTGCCATTCAAGTATTCTACTATAGTGTTAAAACCCTATCATCACCACCACTTGGCTTAAAGGGGGGCTGGCATGGAAAACTAACAACATGGGTACCGATTCAAACATCGATCATAAAATCGTGTGAACCAGCGGAAAAATCGTGACGCCCTGATTAGTCAAGGGGTGATCACGTGACTTTGTAATGCGGGCATGCATTACCATGCCAGTGCCCCTTTAAACTCATGGGGCTTAAAACAGGCTTAAGCGAAAAACAGACAGGAATGTGTTGCATGCTTGTGGCTGTCTCTTCAATGTTTTCCTCTTTGGGCGCAGCAGTGACTTATTAACCAGCACGGCCCTTATCAGCCTTATCTCCCAACTTATAAGAATCCTCATGAAGGGTTAAATCAAATGAGAAATGTACTAGAAAGTGTAAAAACCCTTATCCGAAAAGATCTAGACCAACTTTGGCAAAATGCATTACAGTATTTGAAAGATAATCAAAAGTTACATTACATACCATACTTGATGCATTATTTTCTAACCCAGAAAAGAGATTAGCAAAAAGGTGGCCTTTTTCTGTGTAATTTCACTCCTTGCCAGGCCTCTAGCAACTACAGTTTTGCTCCCTAGAATTGGAGAGGGTATGCCTAACTCAAGGGTTTTCTGACGTTGCCACATGAGGTGTTATATTGGAAAATATGCTGTCGACTTGGTCCTCAAGCATCAGCTTATACATAGGGTTTAGTGCAATACTGTACTGGTAACAGTCAAGACAAGGTTCCCATCTTCAGGTTAAGGTGACTAACCCTGAGTCTGACCTTTGATAGGAACACCATGGTAACCAAGTGCTCTTCTACTGAGTCATATCTAGAAAGTTAAAACCACTGCAATTTGCATCCACGTATGGATATGGAAAGTTGTGGATGCACAACCAGAATTTGATACAACTTGTAATATTGCCGATCCCCTGGCATTTAATTGTTTGGTGTGAATTTTGTTGTATGAGGAGGACATGCAAATGTTCTCGCAAATATCAAAATGTTTGGACTTTTTAAGATATATACTATGTCCCCGCGTGTCGATAATGAATCCCAGGCTGAGTATGAACCCATGTGGCACAAGTGTGTTGGAAATAGATGCCTATAATATAATCTTGGATCCATGATGTTACCTCTAATGTACCACAAATGAGAGGAGCTGTCTTCATTGGACCACCCTCTTTACAATATTGCATTCAAATTCAGAATCTTTTTCCAATGCGATCAAATCTACAAATAATGTCCATTACGTAGAACTGTAGAGTACTTTTTGAGTCTTTTATGTCAAGGGCTAGGTTGGTTTTGAAATACATATAATTCAGTCCTCAGTCACAAGATAAAACATGCATTTTAATTTTCAGTGTATAGTGCAGTCATACCTACAGTGGCTGCAAGACAGTGACTATGATCCTGCATGTCGGTTATGTGGACAAAATCTGGGTGAAGGAGACGGTGACTGCGTCAGATTAACATGTTATGGTAAGTTTAATTGACTTCTTATGAAGTATGATATATATGTACGATGAAACTAAGTATAAAAAAATGGCACTTAAGTACAGTTGAAACCCTCATCACCGGTCCATTCATATTTAAGTACATGTACTAGATTATACGCAATCCGTGCACATACTCTGAATAAGCATGCATCCCTAAAGTCATTGGCCAAAAGTTAGGACACAAAATCTGTTGAATTGATTTAACCCTTTAAGGGCAGAGCAAAAATTATTGCTCTGGGCATGAGGACGGCTTCTGAAAAAAGTACAGTTCCTAGAGGACGAGCCCATTTCCAATTCCTATACAAATCCTATATAATTGGCGTTGACTATAGTCGACGTTAGGCCTACCATGGTGTTGACTAAAGTCGACACTAGGCCTACCATGGTGTCGACTATAGTCGATGCTAGCCCTCAATGGGTTAAACTCTTAACTACTAGGGGCGGATTTTCAGGTGTACTGCCCACTTATTACATCTAATACTGTATTATTATAACAATAAAGACATTAAAGAAAAATATTTTCACTTAAAAATCTTTAAATATTATCTTTTACACAGATGTATTCCACTGGGAGTGTCTTGACAAATATGCCCGCACGATGCCGGCTAACACAGCTCCTGCGGGATACACTTGTCCGACTTGTAAAAGTGGAGTGTTCCCCGCTAGTAATGTCGTCTCACCAGTAGCAGATGCACTCAGGCAGATCCTCTCCAAGGTGAACTGGGCCAGGGCAGGTCTAGGACTACCTCTTGTAAGTATAACAATGCGCTTGTATATGTTATTCCTGTCAACTAAAAGATTTAATTATTGTTTAAAACTAGTAACTGGTGGTTCTTTCTACATTAATATTATGCACAGATGTCCCTTTATCCAAACATCTTAGTGACCTGGAAAAATGCATACTGTATATTTTTTATATATACACATAAGTTTTGGTTTTTATACCTGAATGAAAATATTTTTGAGGAAAAAAAACAAAACAAAGAAATAAGACGTTTGAATGAAAATTCCAATACAATACTAGCTGATGTGTGTTTCTGAACACAGATGACCCAGTGCGATATTGATACAGAAAACTTTATATTTAGTGATCTATTGGACTTCTGTCAGAGATCAATGGATCATCTAAATGTAGGAAGCCTTGCATAAAGTTATTGATGCTGTCTTTACAATTCACATGTCCCTGAACATTATATGGGAGTTGTCATCTTTTATCGACATAACATCTGAGTAAAAATCTGGAATTCAAAATCTGAGTTGAACTAACCATACTTACATCATTAATATAATTCTCTAATCTAAGTCAATAGAAAATTGAATGTGTGTTTTCAACACAAATACCTAGGGCTGAATCATTGAAAATCAAAGGTGGTGTGACATGTAAAAGGCAAGTATAATCTAGAGTTGTCTCTGGATTCGTCTCTGGAGTTGTCCCTGGAGGCCATAGTCCAGACTGTGGACAGAGCATTGTGGGTGGGGTGAAGCACCTGTGGCATGAGGTGACGAATTTTCCTCTCAGCCCAAGATACCATGACCTTCAAGGATTGTCATGTTAAAAAAAGTTTCTGCTTCAGCTCTGGACAGTGAGTTTCGGTCCAAGCTTGGGGCCATGTCATGTATGCATGGGACCCTTTCCCTCTTTACATTCCTTTGTTAGTTTAAAATTAAGTTTATTGCATACCACACATACCAAAGGTGTCTCACCTCAGGTTCCCCATTGAACTCTGTGTTAGAGTGAAAGTCAAAAAAAGAAGGGCTGTATATTTGACTGTCCTCCCATAGGGTGTAATTTATTTCTAATTCATGGCTTCCTGGGTCAAAAACTTATTCCAGAAAAAAGCTAATAACTTCTGTATGTCTGAGGGATTGGATGTCATTCCTTTTTTTCAGCAAGTAAGAGCGAAAAAAAGCCTTTAAAAAAGCTGCTGAAATTTGACAAATAGCGTCTTAATTTTGTGGGAAAGTGGCACCTAAGACCACATTGCACGAGTGCACTGGGTCAATTAGAACAACCATCATTTATCTAAAGGTAACAAAATTGACATTTTGCATGTGTATATTCAGATTGAAGAGCGGCCAGTTCCTCCACCCGAGGGGGCTATTAGCCCACAGCAAGCTTCACAAGTACAAGCACAGCACCTACCACAGACCCATGCGGCCGTGCCCCCAGCGTACCACCCAGCCGCACCCCCAGCCTACCACCCAGCCGCAGTACAAGACAACACAGAGGCACCGCCCGCCTACACCAACAACCCACAGAGCGTCATCTCTGTGGATGACTCTACCCCTTACAACCGTGGAATGGGTGATATGAGTTAGTAGTATACAGTCTTGAATGTTATTTCTACTAGACACATCAAATTACATTACCATTATACCTCATTATAAGGCACACCCCACATATAAGATGTGCCCTGAGTTCAGGAACAATCTCTAGGTGCATTTTGAGTCATATCCCACTTTAGTACTGTTCTACAGTAATGAATCCTCGCGTACATAAGGCACACTCCTAATTTTGGCTGCTTCTATATGGTGAGCAAGTGTTCATCCTCGTTACTATGGCAAGAATCAGTAGCTTCACCTTTAATGTCCCAATCATATATGTAAAAAAAAACCTGTAAAATATGAATCCTCACAATTCTAATCTTGTCTTTGGATAATTAAAAAAAAAAAAGATAAATTATTATTATACTTGTCAAGCTCATATTCTGACAAACATGTCACAGTAAACAGTTGACTTAAAAAATGTACTTTCACTGTTGTTTCTAAATTTTAGATCCCAGGAAATTGTTCGACACTACAAGGGGCGACATGCTCAATGCATCACATGATCATGATGAAGACAAGTACAAACGTCGCCCAGCCTTCCAGTGGTTCTCTCAATGGTTTAAGTAAGCACTGTTCCAACCATATCTATCACTTCTCACAGAGAGCATTATAACTTTCATTAGGACTAAGTAGGCACAGAAAAGTTTGCGAATTTTACGCAGTGGGCACAGTTCCAATCAGTACAGTTTAATATTACGATGTAGTGAAAACAGGGCTAGAATTTCATTGTTTTAGAAGTTGATCACTAATTTCATGTACTGGGCACAACATGTTTCTGCTTCTGTGCCCAGTGGACACAAGCCTGCTGAAACAATTTGTCATGCAAGCTTCACTGTTTAATTGGTTTAAGTGTCAATGGTTTTGTTTTGGGATACATCTGATTTTAGTGACATCTACTTATTAAATATGTATCATTTTTTGTATTCTTTAGGTCCAACACAAGTCAAAAGAGGCGACAAGATCCAAATGCTGCTCTCAAACGGACTGCCGTCTTATTGATTATTGGGCTGCTGGTACTGTTAACGCTTGTCGTTATTTTCACACGAGTTGGAAGGGCATCAGCCGACAAAGACCCCTTCTTAGATCCTATGGCCAATCCTAATATCAGAGTAGGAGGAAATTAACATTGAACTGTCTGCAACTTTTCTGTGAATGTTTGTGATCTGAGGCTGTTTAATATGCATGGCCAATTGTGGCAACTGCTAGTGGGTACTATATAGCATAAGGAACATATGTAACACCCGGGGTTGACATGTTAATAACGTTTCTGTTAATAATGCTGTACAAGTTAAATCTTACTTCCATTGAGTGACTTGGGCCACCCTTAAGAATATATCGGTTCCTGTCCAGAGGGTTGGATATTTCAGACTAATGAGGGATGGAGGGGAACTGTTTTTCTCATGAAAAACGTTCATTTGCTCATCTTCATGATAGCATAGGCATCATGCCATCACATTCTAAATTTGAGGGGTTGGAGAACTAGAATCTTGAGGCGAGAGACAAAACAATTAAAAATTTCAGAAGACCCAAAAAAATCTTTCCTCCCTCAACCAAAAAAAATGATCCACCGGTCCTCTAGACAGGAAACGAATATATTTTTAAGGGCAGCCTTGCTCCAAGTCATTCCTTTAGTATGTATGAAAATGTATTCACAATCTTAACAATATGGTACTCAAACTTTTGTTGTACTTTGTTATTACTGAATAGTATTCATGTTTATCGAATATTGGATGTGTATGTACAAGCTCCTTACACTATTCTGTAAGCGTCGCATAAAGTTACCTTGAGAATGACGAGATCGCTTCTGCATTGTGTTAGTATCTTAGGCGTTGTTAGATTATTTATATGAAAATTGAGAAAGTCTTTGAGACGTTTGTGTTACTGGTACTTATATATAGCACAGACAGATTAATCATGAGGTAAAATATCCAAATCACATTAAACCAATGGGATGTAAATAATGGATTTACGGTACCCAAAAACTCCAATAAGTGGAGGGACCAATCTTATACCCTCTGGTATGTTAAAACTCTAAGGGGCTCATTCGTATGCCATTTTGGTCCTCATGGTGCATTAATGTGTCGCTGGCAAATCCACTTGTGCATCAAGCCGAGTCTATGGAGCTCTTCCAAACCCAGAGTGTCACCATGATGCACCAATGCAGTGCTGACGCGTAGACACGGCGCATCATGAAGATAAGTAACTTAGCTCTTTAAGGGCCGCTGGTGCAGGACTGGGAGTGCATCATGATGCACCAATGAAGTGCTGGCGCGTCATCTGCTTGCTAGCACTTCATTGGAGTATCATGACGATTCCTTAGGGCGTGCATCATACATGAATGTTGTCCTGCTGAGTTACTCACCAGGGCTGCATTCATGTATCATGGCCAATAGGCATGATGCATTAGCGGCCCTTAAAGGGGCAAAATGAGAGCATCATGCAGCTCTTAAAGGGATAGGCATGACCAATGTACTCTATAATGCACAAAGGTCAGAAAGAATAGCATTTAAACTCAATAAAACAGCAAGAAAGTAGTCAGGTATGTCCAAGATTGGTCTCTATAAGCTTGAGTGATATGTGGTCATGAATGATGGGACAAAAAGAAAAGATGTTCTCTACTTTGCTGAGTGATAGAGTTTATACGGATCTTGATATGGAATCGAGTTAAGTGAGTCGCAGAAATCGAGGTGTTGTGAGAAGAACAAAGGTTAAAGAATGCAATATGGACAGCTTGTGCCTGTACAGATATGTATATAACTTATGTATATATATTGGATTAATTAAGTTGGAGGATACAGAGTATCCGGGATATGATTACTCAACTGTCCAAGCATGTCATTATCTCAACAGCTAGTACTGTATATACTCCCTTCTCAAATATAACAATCAATGCTGAATATGTCAAAGAGTACAATTTACAATTACAATTTATTGCATTTTGATTTTTGTGTACACTTATAACCGCCAATTTGATTAATTAAACGGGATTGAATAACTGAGTGTAATACGGTAAAATGTATGGACCATTCCACTTTCAAACATGGTATAAAAATATGTGAATTGAATCGTTCCCTTCAAGGCCCCAATGAAAGAAAGTGATTTCCCTGAATTACAGCTAACTTAACGCTTTTACTCAAACATTTTCACAATATATGTTAATTAATATTTTGTTACGTTCTCGCCATAAAATATATATGATAATAGAAGCCGCTTACCGTGGAACATGATTGGGTTCGAAATGATGCTCCAATCATATTTGCTCCCTAATGCGCTAAAACACTCGCACCCAGAGAGTATCTCTCAGAGACTTAACATATGTAAATAACCATAGACCCTACTGTTGTCTGGACTCCTATGTACTGTATGTATGTACCAAATGTTAGTGATGTTGACAGGGCTTGAAGCTATGGGGGAATACAATATTCTATTGGAATAAAGCAAGTTAAAGGAAATAAAACTGGTGCTTCATTTTGTTCACCAGAGTCATAATATGAAGCAGTAGTTGTCCAGTGTCATTAGAATATGAAGCTGTAGTTATCCAACCATTGAAACTTAAAGCAGTAGCTATCCAGAGTCATTAAAATGTGAAGCAGTTGTTCTGCAGTCATTCAAATATAAAGTCGTAGTTATCCAGTCATCAAAGTATGAAGCAGTAGTTATCCAGAGTCATTAAATTATGGAGCAGTAGTTATCCAGAGCCATTAAATTATGGAGCAGTAGTTATCCAGAGCCATTAAATTATGGAGCAGTAGTTATCCAGAGCCATTAAAATATGAAGCAGTAGTTATCCAGAGTCATTGAAATATGAAGCATTTGTCTTTCAAGTGTACAAATGAAGTAAGTAGAGAACTTCATGACAGAAGCATGAGTTCTTCCACAAGATGAATGACTTGGTTGATGGTGCTATGGGGGTAATGATAACTGCGGAGTAGGTCATCACTTGCCAGATTCACTCGCCAGCTTATAATACTCCTCTCTATAGTAGATGCACGATATCTCGAGCGAAATGCGGAAGATGAATCCGAGTATATTGCCCACTGCAGTAAAGAACACCCATGTATCATTGTCAGTAGTGTTATTTCCATAGCAAACGAGCCCAATCTGATTATGGAAAATCATTAATTCTGATAGGTACCCTAACACTCCAATTAGTCACAGCATATGTCATTACTTTAGATGTATGAATTAGATGAATGAGAGATAGCCATTTGTCTTTCTTTTGCAATTAGGTATATAAGTTTTCATAATAAGTAAATAAATTGGCCTGGAATTTGTTGGTTTGGGTCACATAATAAGGCTTCCCGGGCCGTTTCCCTTACCGAAACCTTAGTTGGACCGAGGTGTAATTTCATTCCATTGCATCGTTTAAATGTTTCTTCTATGGTGAAGTAATGGATAACTTACCAATACTAGTTAACGCTATGAGGGATTTTTTACTTCTTCCCCCCTCTCCCTGACTACAATAGAGGAATCCAAGAAGTCCAAAATAGAATCCGAGCGTGTGGAGCAGCTACATGAAAAATAGAGACATACATTTATTAGGAATGTGATTGGAATATCGAAAATCATATACAAAGGTGGAAACGCTTTTAAGGTCATAGACGGTCATGGTTTCCACAAGAATCTTGGATTGAAATATCCTGACTTTTCCCTGACCAAAAACTGATTATTTTTTTCTAGTTTGGTTTGGTTTGATTGATTTTACCTCTACTTATTTTAAAGCTGCTTGCCCTAAAAAGCTTGACATGTATACATATATTGCTTGCCCAACACAGCAGTGATCGTATCTAGAAAAGCAATTAGAATACTACTGTAAGTTACAAATTGTTAATCAAAACCTAATTTTTCAAAAACATAGCCCCTCTTGGAAATACTCCTTGAATGCCATCGGGGAAACCTATCTTAAATTAAACCCGAGGGATATAATTTGGCACATTTTTTCCCACAAAAGTTCATGAAATTCCCAGACCACTTTATTTTCCCTGAATTATAGGAAACCTAACAGCATATGGTATTTCAATGACATCATCATAGGGCTTCCATAAAGTATGTACGCACCCAGAAAGGGTGGGGTGGGGGGCTTGGCAGATACATACAATGCATACAACTCCGTCCAAGAAATCCAGGACTGGTGGGGGTGGGCGACCCCGTCTACAGGCATTATATTCTTGAGCATTTTCTTGAGACAAACAAGGGCTCTCAAAATGAAGAAACAAGCGTGTGATATAGATCACAGGTGGCCTAGGGTCTGTAAATTTATTTCTGTTATGGGCATAAATCTCTAGATTTAGGGTGTTTGGCAAGAAACCCCCCCCCCCTAGAAAATTTGCATTTTTTACCAGTCTTCATAGATCTAGGTTGTAAACCTTTCTTGAGCACAACTATTAAAGAATTACAGATTTAAGTTGTTGGGACAGGAGAATCCCCCCCCCCCCCAACAATCATCGGTGTGAAATCTCCATTGGGAAGATATTGGAAGAACTTAAGTCAGACCCCCCTGCAATTTTTTTTTCCTCATTGGATTTACATAGATCTCAAGAACGGTCCTTCTGAGCAAATACGCAGAGATTTCATACCCCTGATAATTCGGTTTTGACAAATTTGCATTTTCTACACGAGGCTTTCTACAGACAACTAGATCTAGGTTGCAAACCTTTGTGGCGCGGAACTAAGAACTACCAGGTACAGATTTAGTGTGTGATTTAAGAGATTTATTTTCCATGATTCCAAGGCCGATTCCACACTGGTGTCATTCACCTTAGGTTGAGAGCCCCCACCCACGGAAAACTGCACCCGTAGGGGTGGGGAGCAAGTCTGTCTCTTTTAACCAAGGTTACTCTGCCAACTTGGCAGAGTAACCTTTCCATCACTGCTGTAAACAAACTACTCATTGTTTTAGCCTCAAAATTGGCCCAGTATATCTTGAAGTCTTGATCTTGTTGATTATCATGTCATTTTGAGCAAAATCAGTGGGAATACAAGAAATCCATACCCTTTTTTAAACTGTTACCACAAATTAAACTGCCAACTGCCACTTTTGGCACTGTGCCAGAGCAGGAGCTTCACTGGAGATCTACCATCTCCTACATCAATATAAGTCTTGATTTTTCAATTTTCAATTAATTAGAGAACCCTAAAATCTCCCTAATGGCAAAACAGTATCAAAATCAAGACTTGTGATTTTTGGCGTACAAGAAGTAAGTAATTCAGTGAGAAGAGGAGATTGTTTCTTGACACTGTACTTGTGAGTGTAGGCTTTCTACAGGCTTGCTATCGAACTGAGGGAAGGGCCCCACAGTTCGAGCCTATACGATCTAATTCACCCCAACCCCCTGCCCCATCAGAAAATTTGCATTTTTTACCAGAGGCCTTCTACAGACAACTAGATCTAGGTTGTAAACCCTTCTAGAGCACAAATAAGAACTACATGTACATGTTTAAGGTGTGGGTGGCAATTAGACAATGTATGTCAGTAACTGGTACTCACTATTTGTAAACAAGAAATGTGGTTGTGACCGCGTAAAAAACGCCTCCCGCCGTTAATGTCGGTATACCAGTGTTTGATGACATGTCTCATAAAAGCAGACATAAAGAAGATTTCACAATTATCAATTTCTCTATTCAGTAATTTTGTTTTGTGAGACCTCATTACATGGGGCAAATGTAATCATCATAGCGCACTCCCGTACCGCTTCGCGGTACCGCCGCTATGCGGCGTGGGAGGCACTAAAAAAAAGTAGTCAAAATATAAGCTTACTGCAAATCTTTATATAGATCTATGGCTGCAGCATATTAAGAGAACCAAAGCCAGGGTACACTTTACAGAATGTGCCCAAAGTCAGGGTGCTGCATATACAGGCCCAGGGTCAGGGGTATTTAATCTTATACTATAGGAGTCCATACGAAAGTATAAAACCCTCACCTTTCAAGTACTCTAGTTTACAAATGTATGTTTTGCTCAGGCCTAAAAAAAAAAGTGTTGTTCAGGTATCCCGACCCACCCTAATTTTTTGGCCCGACCCTAATTTCTTTTTAATCTTTTTTTTTTTTAGATATTTTTGATTTTTGGTAAATTTGACCCAAAATTAAAGAAAAATGTCAATATATAGGCATGTATGGTATCAAATTAAAGCCCACATCCTCACGAATGCTACTAACATAAAATAACCATAATTTTTATAGTTTTTTTTTTAATTTGGTCAATAAGAAATAAAATATGATTTGGTTAATCTAGATGTTTTCGGGATCCAGGAACTTTTAAAAAAAAAATCTAAAAAAAAAATCCGACCTACCTACCCTAATTCTTTTGAGCATGTTACCTGAACACAAGAATCTTTTTTTTAGGCCTCATGTGCTTCTTGTTTTTTGTGAGTGCACTGGCTTCTTCTTGTTTTTTTTTTGAGTGGCCTAGGCTAAGGGCCGCAAGGCTAATTAGCCTATTAGAAATTACACCCTGACCCTGCCAGTCCTGGTCCCTGAGCCAGCTGGGATATGCATCATATGATAATCACGTATCTTAATTATCTTATATGCATTGCAGACCCACGCAGTAGAACATAAAACAACTTACCAGAAGTGCCATGGTGAATTTACTCGTCGTTTTCCACGTTTCCTCGGTGTATGTGAGGTGTACAACATCATTGATAATAGTTGCCATGAGAAAAACAAACAGAAAATATGACAGTAAAATGTATGCATCTTTCTTGGATGTCCTATCCAATCGAATGAAGAAGTCATCCCAAGAAATTGCCATTCCATCTTCTTCTTTCCATTTGAGTGCTTACGTCTCAATAAAGTTGACAAACATTGCAGAATTAGGGTTTATCCGACCCGATTTCGCGGAAAATGACCTTTGTTGATAAAATGGCCGCTAGCTCAAGACGTACCGGAAACAGCGTGACGTATGACGTTAGCTACCATAGCAACGGCCGGACGCTGGGCTACCAGTTGAGTCGCTTGCCGCCAGGTGGCCTTGTTTCAGTTCCCGCCACAGTACGCATGTAGCAGAAGAGTAGTTCACACCCGGTGACCACAATTAATTAGCGAACCCTAAAATAGGGTAGTGAATACATGTATATATATATATATATATATATATATATATATATATATATATATATATATATATATATATATATATATATATATATCCTCAACATATATATATATATATATATATACATGTATATATATATATATATATATATGTATATATATATATATATATATATATATATATATATATATATATATATATATATATATGTTGAGGATATTTTCCTCACAGAGAGTTGAGTGAGTGAGTAATAGATGTTTAACGCCATTTCAACAGCTAAGGTCATATTCATGGCGAGAACGACATTACACAATTTCACAAGGGAATGTGTCAGTGCCCGCGCATATGTGCACCACACACATCCTGAGGGGATAGGAAAGAGGAGATACAGACCCTTTTAAGTGGGCTAGGGAAGCCCGACAGAGAGAGTTGAGATACTGAGCTAACTGAAAATGACAAGGCTGAAACCTATTAAAACTAGACCATATACATGTAATTGCCTGCCATTTCTCAAAAAGTGACGATGGATAGGCCTAGGTCTGTTGCCATTCCTTGCACGATTAGAATCCATTAAATTAGTGCGAAACCACGGTAGACCATCTGCAGGGAGGGGTCTGTCTATACACTCTCAGCCGGCATTGTAAAGCGGCTACAAATAGCCCTGTATTTAGGCAGGGGAACCACTTGGGGCTACATTACTTTGTACATCTGGTATGGGCTTTCAAGGTAGTACTGTAGATCACAATAAAAAGCGTTGCACTGTTTATTTACAAGGGTCGATTGGGGGGGGGGGGGGTGTCCCGGCATGACGAAATAGATTTTCCATATACCTTCAGCATTGCAAAATTGACAAAAAAACATAACGGGGGGAGGGCAAAAATGCTCAAATTTTGCGTGACCTAGGGCCCTAGGCCTATTATGGATTTTCTTTTTTCAGCCTATCTTTGAAGCGGCCAGAGGGTGTAGGAGAAAAGGAAAGTCTAGCACATGGCCTATCAATCCGTGTCTAATTATACACCTAGGCCTACAACCCTACAATTTAAAACTAAAGTTTAGTTGACGTGAAAATCCCAAGTACATCCAGTGCATTCGACTTACACTGCAGCATTAACATTAGGTTGAGTCATAGATTTTAAGCTCCGATGGAGAAGTTGACCCATGTCCAGCTGGCGGGCGTCACCTGCGTTGGTGTACCATTTCTCTATACTACTGACAGTCCAAGTCCAAGCCATTACCCTAGTCACAGAGCTCTAGTGTACTCTACCTCTATGCCCTAGTTAATACACATGTATAGGAGTCAGGACTACATCAGCAGTCACCATGTATTCAATTTTCATTTCTCTTGATTTGTTAGTAAGAATGCTATTTACTACCTCATTTATATTGTATCTATATTCTCTGCGTGTGATACAATAAAGAATTAAAAAAGAAATGCATGCAAACTGTAAAATATGACATGCGTGGGCACTGAAAATATGACCCTTTTGCATTTGCTTTCTCCATTTTGGCTGAAGCATTAGGCCTCTACACGATAGGCGCCTATATGTAGTCCAACTTTAGCTAAATACATCATATTTTTCTTAAAAGGTTAAATAGAAAGAATGTCCACTGTAAAGGTCAAGGTCATGGTCCTTAGGCGTGTCAAGAGTGTGCTTATCAGTTGTGTTCTAGATTATCTACATAGACCATTTTAGCAGCACACAATACTGGCCATAGTTGGGATTCATGGAATACCACTATTTACTGTCTCTATACACAGACGCAATTATTCACACCGCCAACATATTGGCAGCAGGTGCCTGAGGAATTACGTGGGTGCGTAATGTGAGCTGAAGGGTAAAAAGAAATCATATCAATTAGAGAGAGCCACCACAGATAGGCATGATTTTGATTGGGACTCACGTCGCGTGTATTTTTAACCTAGAGCAATATTATTTGGCTTGCCTTTCTTGATGTAAGTGGTAAAGTATAAGTGTCTTCGTTCATATGACTAAAGAATGGTGTATTTATTTCTATATTATATTTGTAAGTGGCCCATATTGTAAGGGGAACAACAGTTCCAGACCATGATTACATATATGTTTTCTACCACTAGATTATCAAACAAAGTCACCGGTAATCGGGATACTTTCCGGTCGAATTTTATGTTTAGGATGGCCATACGCAGCTGGTCCATATCACCAGAACGCAGCCTTGTGATCGGTGATAATATCCAATATAAAAACGACAACAAAGGGTAGGGTAGGTAGCCACTCATTCCATTATCTGGCCATTTGATGAGCATTCACTGCCAAGGGAGGTCTGCTGGTATGCTGGTCCGGTTCTATATTGAATTTAATATATAAAATTGGCAGGATATATATATCCTCCCAATTACATCGGAACCTTGAACCTGCATGGGCAGAGAAAATTGCATTGTTCCCAGAACGGGAATATCTATATCTAAATATACAAAGAGACTCATTATTCGCATATGTGTGAAGCAAAATGGTCCCTGTCTGCTTTGTGACACCATTTGGACATCATAATTAACTATTTCCAATTTCAATAGAAGTGATGAACGATGGTATGAAATGAATAGACGAACTAAAGTTCGCTTCTAAACTTTTGATCCAAAATGAATTGTTCTATGCATTAATACTTCTTCACTCATGGAGAACAGGATGACATCTCGTTATATTTGACCATAATCGCCAAGAATTACTCAGATCAATGTTGGTGAACCTTTGTCTAGCTATGTGCATGCTTAATATGTCTTACATTGGGGGTACCTGAAACCACAGTGAATGGTACAGGGCCGTTGTGCATGGACAAATGTGGCCTTCTGCTAGTGAGAAAAGTGGTAAAGCTTTAATGGGACCATCTGAAGGAAAATTCAAAGGGGGGATTGTAAAATATGAGTAGTAATATAAAATAGAGCATAGGGGCATCTATCTGCTGGTACGGGGGGAGCAGCTGGAATCAATACCAGGTATTTCATACCTCAACTACGATTATGTAGGGCCTAACAATATTGATAGGTCTACATGAAACGGAAAAGGCGCATTCTACATTTTCTATGCCCAGCCATTCTATTTTTATCCAATATGGAAATATGGACGGGGATAACATTAAATTGTCCTTAAACACGGCCAGTTTCAAACACAGAATATGAAAATGAAATAGGACCATAGACCTCATGTTAGGGCTTTTAGACTTAGATATAGCTGAATCCGGGTTATTTCACAATTCCCTTTCATTTGTGTATGTGATATCGATTGATGAATTAAACGAAATAGGAACCCCCAAAGAACACCCCTACGGCTATCAACTTTTTTCCGACCTAATACCACTACCATACAAATATGATGTGTGTGACTCTCTGTCTCTCTTTCATTGTCTCTGGCATTGTCATTCTCTCTCTCTCTCTCTCTCTCTCTCTCTCTCTCTCTATATATATATATATATATATATATATATATATATATATATATATATATGTATGTCTGTCTGTCTCTGTCTGTCTGTCTGTCTGTCTGTCTGTCTCTCTCTCTTTCGGTCTCTGTGCCTGTCTCTCTCTTTCTCTGTCCGTCTCTCTCTCTCTCTCTCTCTCTCTCTCTCTCTCTCTCTCTCTCTGGTTCTCTGTGCCTATCCCTCTCTCTGTCACTCTGTATCTCCCTCTTTTGTTATGTATGCCATTTCTGTGTCAGTGCATGGTGCAAGGAGATGTCCTCCTGCACGTCCACATATCTAGCATATCCCTCCTCCAGTCACCCACATTCAAGTACCAAGGTCTAGTACCCCGCTTTTAATCCAATCAGCAGTTGGCCTCGAGCATCGGGCCACCACCACTGACGTTGGAGTGGCGGTGAGACGCGGCAGGATCCAGTTTGGGGGCTTCCATTAATTATGTACGCATCAAGAGGGGGGAGGGGGTCAGGCCAAATGCGTTCAGATGCGTACAGGGGGAGGGAGGGGGTCCAGGGCAATTTTAGCATACTCATTGTGTACGCATAAGGTGTATAGAAATAGCCCTGCAGAGCCATGAATATACAATAGCAATCTTGGCAAAGGTCAGTTATTTTTCTAAGTGGACCCTATAAGGAAACAGCAATTGAAGGTTATATTATGTGTATTGGTCCCTAATAATTACAAGTGTAAATTAGATTCATTTGGGCATTTAATGTCTTTCTACAGTGGAGAACCCTATACGGCCTTCCCTTGCAGTGGGGGGGGGGGTCTAGTAAAAAAGTATATACACAAAGGGGGGAGGGGGTAACCCCTATGCGTACACAGTGCAACAAGGGTGGGGGGTCTATTTTTTGAGAAAATATGCGTACATAATTAATGGATGCCCCTTAGTGTAAATGTCGTCTGCTCGCCGCACGTCATCGACCCGTCCTCCGGGTGGCGCGACGTATAACGTAGGCGGGGTAGGGATGGTGCAGGTGTGTAATACTAATACAGCAGCAAACTGAGCTCCACACCCTCCTACCTGGTCACACGGATCGCTGCCTGTCAGGTAGCCCTGCATGCTATGCAGGTGTGGCGACAGAGAGCTTTACTCGTTATATTTGGCTTTGAGCAGTACATGGACAGAACAGCTGTTTGTTGTTGCTGCTGCTGCTGCTGCTGCAGACGACCTTCACTAATAAAGCAGCATACAAACATGGCATGCAGTGCCTCATCATGGTGATGGTTACTCCAGGCCTGCAGACACTTGATCTACACATTCAAGTCCCAGCCCTTCAGTTTTATTGAGTTTGTAAGGCGGATCAGCAAATGGTGTAACCCTCATAACGGTCCAAACCTTGTGAGAGAATTTAATTACCCATTTTGACTCCAAAGCCAAGCAGGCGAGCTCACTCACACTGAGGGAGGGACTGGAGCATGTGTGGTGGACATCGACTGTGAAACACAGGAGTGGTGACGGAAACTGACAAAAAATAACAGGAGCTAGGTCACATATTTGCTACTGTGTCCTGTTTACTGATGGTGGATGCCATGGGAATATATTGACCCAGGGAGCGTCCTGGTGTATATAATACAGACCCCTCCTTATAACCACGCACCTCTCATCACCACCAACAGACACCACTTCATCACCAGGTATGGGTTTATGTTTTATATTTAAAATTACAAAAGACACCCTAGTCTATACACACTATAAAGGTCTAGGCAGTGTCAAGTCTATTTGAAACACAGACTTTTTGTAACCATAACAGTTTGGGGCGTTAGTGTTACGGTCTGGAGCGGACGTTGAAAGCTACCTGACCCACATACAAACAGACCTGTTTTGTGGATTATGTCCTCAATGTTTATCCTGTAACGCATGACGTCCCGAATATTAAGGTTAGAGTCAAGAGGTCACTTTTAAGGTTTCAATCTTACCTAACTTGTAGTAATACCTTATATATTATATAACCACACTTATACTAGTACCTTATAAATACGTTATAAATTATATAACCATGCATACTTGCCTTTCGATCCTTTCCGAGGCTTGGGAGCTAATCCACTCCCCTTAGATCATCTATTAAAGGCAGTGGCGATTTAGATGCGGGACTCATGCCCCATAATTTTAACTTGTACTTAAGAGTTTATTTGCCTATCAATTTGGACCCCAAAATTTTGCTAGAAATAGGGGGTGCGCCCCGTCCTATTTGGCCGCGCCCCCTCCTTTTCCGAATCCTGGATCTGTCACTGGAATCAATGACCAAAACGTAATCCTTTGAACGGAGTCTACATTAATATTCGGTAGCTTATTGTGTATATCATATTTATGATATGGGGTTAGTCCGATGAGGGAATTTTGTTATTCTGAGCTAATGGTCCTGAATAGACAGATTAAATCTCAATGTGTCATGATGTTAAATTAGTCATGATAGTAAATCAATAGAATTATTAATACCCTAGGGGTGTCGGGAACTAGAGGCAATGTTGTATCAAACCGACCTATTTTTATTCAATTTCAGAGACGATCTTCCGATATCTGAGAATCAAATATCAATATTTAATTCACGATGGAATATAAACCAATTCCTCTATAGAATATCATCTCCCATATATTGATTATAATACAACTAGTATAGACACAATGCTGGGGTACAGGACGGGGGAAACTCCCGTGATCCAAGTGCATGTAAAAAAGCCAAAGCCTTTCAAATGGCTGCGCAAACTTTTCCGCAGAATGAAATTCAAGCATGCACGCTTTGAGGACGGGAAATACACGAGAGGCCAGAAAGACATAGAAAAATGGCAGGAGGATACGCCATTAGCTAAAGCAGACTATCCTGATCACAGATGGCAGGTCCTTACCAGGCAAAGGTCCAAGAGAGGGAGGAGCAGGAGCAGGGATCCAAAGACCTCCTCCCATCAACTAAAAGCAGACTCTAAAATAGTAAAAGGGGACTCTTCTGCGGAGCGCAATTGCTCAGGCAGAAAAAGCAACGGTATCTTTATGAACATGGACACTCTCAGGCATGTCCTTGATAATGACGCCGCGACCGGAAAAGGAACCGCACAGACCACCAGAGTGGAAGTTCACCATCAAAGTCCGCAGCGTGGCATGCGCTGTAAGGATAAGGCGTCGCGTGCCGCGAGAGACGCGGAGGAATCGCTGCGTTCTTGCTTATCAGGCTACCGTGCTCTTGACGTGGAGCTCACTCCTACAGCCCCCATGGACCACCCCGAGGGGCTCACGAGCAACTCAAAGACACAGGGCAATAGTAATTGCCCGGGGAATTGCTCCTACCCTCCAGTGGTGACTGTGCCCATCACATATACCCCTCCACAACTCTGGCAGCCATACAATGTAGAAACCAATCTTCCCGCCAGTAATCAGTCAGCAGACGACTTTTTACAAACTCGTCATGACCAATCAGCAACTAATGACCACGATCAGGACAACGACCTCAACCACCTGAGAGTGTTCGAGAAGAAGAAATTCAATAAGAAACCTAAAAAGAGGAAAGGCAAGAAGAGGCGTCCTAGAAGGAAAGGAAAATATGTTGAGTTAGAAACAGCTACGTCTGTGGAGAGCTTGGATGATGTCCAAGAGTCGAGCCTCAGCCGGAAGTCATCCTGTAAAAGTGACAGAGTAAGTAGGGTCATGTAAGTACGCCATCGTGGCATGTTGTGGCTGTCTTTTGCTTTTGCTCTTAATTCTTGCTTTACTCAGTTGACATTCTTAATTATTCTGATTAACTAAGACGAACGAAGATGTGTTTCAGGGAAATGACTAGACCGTCTATAGTCCTAAACCTCTGGTCCCTCCCTCTCCTTTCACCAGAGGTCTTCTTAATTTGTCTGTTTAAAACTTAAATTCATTTCAATTTTTATTTGGTTCTCTTATATTTAAATCAAGAAAGCCAGTTAATCATTGCCCCTAGCTAGCATTTTTGGGTGGTTTTTGAGCGATTTTATATAGTCATCTGAGAGTCGCTGCTGAGATTTGTGAGTCGTTGCAGCAGTTCATGGGAGTAGAGTTCTGGGGAGTCTGGGGCACAAGGAAAGAAATCATCCAAATTACCAATCCTAGATTTTGACCCGAAGCACACTATTCTGTCCTATCTTTCTGTGTTTCTTATTCCTAATCCACACTGAAAAAGGTGCTTAGACTTTAAACATGTTTAGGTCTAAACATGTTTGAAGTTTTAACATATTGGATAGGTAGGTGTACTCTTGGCTATCTATTTAGGATTTAAACGCTTTAATTCTAAATGCCTAAACGCCTATGCTAAACATGTTTAGATGTTTAGCATTAAAACAGTTTGATGTTTAGGTGTTTAGGATATCAACATGTATATGTTTAGGTGTTTAGGTAAGAAAGATTCACTAGGTGGCAGCTCTGTGCTCGCATGAATTCCAATATAGGATCTAAATGATCAATCCAAAATGTTTCATCATAACATTTATGTCCTTTCATATGAAATTCCTGATTAATGATTTACAATGGATGTTTGACATATTTTTGATGAGAATCTAAACACAATTTGCTAAACATTTTCTTGTCCCGTTTTTGAGGACACTTTATAAACCTAAACATGTTTAGCCTCAAAATGTGATTAGCCTTTGTGTTTAGATTTCAATGTGTTTAGGTCTATGTGTATTATTCCCCCCATTATATCTAGACTGTGCATGACTACACATATTATGTTATTTGTGCTGGTTGTAACAGCGTTCTGGAGGGCTTTTCTTAATAATTTTCATATTTGATATTGTTGAGAAATGTCATTCTCTTGCACTCTTGCAATGTCCTTCTCTTGCATTCTTGCAATGTCCTTCTCTTGCACTCTTGCAATGTCCTTCTCTTGCACTCATGCAAGTCTATGCGAACGGTGCCTGGATTAGATACTATAAGTATAACCCAAGTCCATTGTACAACACTGAAAACCTAGAAGTTCTGAAACTAGTCAGCGGTTACCACTTTAGGTCCTCAAGTTGACGATACCTAAAACTACAGCTTTAGGTAGTCAAAATGACGACTTCAAGTCGTCATCCTGACAACCTGAGTCATCAATATGATGACTCTGTACTGTCAGCATTGTCATCCTGATGACTCCGGTCATCAGGATGACCACCTAAAGTCGTCATTTTGACTACCTAAAGCTGTAGTTTTAGGTATCGTCAACTTGAGGACCTAAAGTGGTCACCGCTGACTAGTTTCGGATCTTCCATGTTTTCAGTGAATGAACATTTATATGATATGTAGGCTGATTAACAAAGTTTTCACGAGTATCAAATATAATGTTAAAAACAAGTTAGAGCTATAAGTTATTATCAATGTCAGAAACGAGAAGTTACATACAGTAAATAGTGTGTTCGTCCAAAGAAAGACCCACTACAGATCAGAATATTGTTCGGAAAGTCTGGGATAATGCTATCAATAAAATGATGTCGATGGACACCATCCCGTCTCCCCAAGTTGAAGGAACAAAGTCGTCTACCATTGGAAGTTGTTTTTTATTAGTCTTAGTCTTGTGAGTTCTTTGTTGAAGGCTCTCTTACTCTCATTGCCCTTTGGGGTAAGTCGCCCCTGACCCGACCACTACGCAAGTTGGGATCTGAAGTCGACCACTCCACCTTTTTACATGTACAGGTCTGCCCCCACCCCACCTCCCCCAAGATTCAATTCTACTGTTTGGGGCGTATTCAAGATCTTTGTATTCTATATAGGTACTGCTACACAATTACAACGTAATTGGTAGTTATATGCTATTTGAAAAAAAAGTTATCCTAGGTCGCATGGTCGGCCTAAGGTAGCAACATGCCTAGAGTGGTCGAGCCAGGGACAATTTACCCTATGTATACGTACGACTTAACCAAACCAAAACTTTGTAATTGACTTCATCTCCATAAACGAAGCCTATTGGACCAATTACTTGTAGAGTAGAGGCCGGCTTAACAAGTGCGCTACAGTGTATCTGACTGTAAGAGTAGGCCGCCCATAACTCGACCGTGTCCAATGTGTACCTCCCTATGTGCTAAATGCTGTTCCGAATTTAACACCCTAAAATGTCTGCACTGAATGAAGTGGATTTTCTGATCGGTCAATAATGTATCCCGCTAGGTCGGTTTAGGGATCACCCCTATATCACACAAGTACGTCATTCAAAAACCACAAACCATTCATTGTGAAAATCCCCTAAAGGTGCATGGGGTAGTCGATTTTGGGTCCAATCAGCTGGGGTGGTTGGGTCTATACCCACAGACCGTGTGCTTCATTACTAATTGCCACAGTATAGCTACTTTCGTGAAATAGCCATTAAAAGGCCTCACAGAACTCACAACAGCCCATCCATGGATCCACCAAGGAATAATGAAGGGACATTGGCTCAATGATGTGTGACTAAGCCAATTCTTCATTGCAAGCAACATAGAAAGGTAAACTGTCTTCCCTGGCCTTCCCTCTACACATCCCCCCTCGCCAGGTAGGTTGTGGAAAATAACCCACAAAATAGATGGCCGTGGCAAAGGTGAAATGATGAAATGGACACTTGACCTCGGTGCTCCGATAACAACCCAACGGGGTCCCAAAATGATGTTGTTTTTTCCCCTTGGAAATGTATGTGTCTACAATGGCATCAATAATCAATGGTTAAATATGGTTTCGTTAGCCTCTCAATGTGAAATAACTAGCCCGATTCCTTTAAAAACAACGTAGGCCCAATACAAAACTACCACCATGCAGCTAATCCTAAACACTAAAATGTAAACCGTGGCTTTCTTGGGCAACATTAATTTATAAGACATCGCTTTAGCTCTCTTTTGAACCTTCAGGACATACCGTGGTTTCCTAAACCTACACACAGTTGTCTGACATATGGCCATAAAAGAGTATCCCTGTAGTCAAACGACTTTGGATGACATCCACTATTAGTCTTATATCCAGAACAGGACAAAGGTTACTAGTGATACAGATATGTGTCATCCACATATATGGTACTAGACACAATAATAATAATCTAAAACGGTCTCTTTCTCCGCATTAACAATTGGTCCACAGTAGACATATACTTGTATAGATTTGTCATCTCGTAAAGAGATGTCATATAATGAAAATGGATAACTGGTGTATATAACCCAAGTGCCTTCGCTCATCACTTCATAATTCAACCACTAGACCGACATTTGTATCATATATATTAATTACATAGGCATGGTGCTAGTGCACTCGTCCATTTTACTGGTAGCCTATATTGAGTAAAGATAATGCGCTATAATCAGCTCTGAAATGCTCCTATCCTCAATATTGAAGTAACTAATAACCACTTTGATACACTACAGAAATACCACAGGTCTCTCTCGGCACTATGAGCACAAAAAATCCCCGCCCCATTCACTCAATTCTCCAGATTTGAACTTTCAGTTGAGCTGCTCCCTGAAATCAACTTTCCACTTGAGTTACTCCCTGGAGCTCGCTGTGTTGGAATGGGCTGGGATCCATCGGGTGGGCCATTGATCCAACCTGTCGGCAATTGCCTTCTGGCATTGGCCACACCGGGATCGATACACATTGGCTTCAGACCCTAATATCAGGCCTGTTTAAACCGTTAAGGGCCGCTGACACAAGCGTGTATCATGCGTGTCATGATGCACCAATGAAGTGCTGGCGAGACTGCTTGCCGGCACATCATTGGTACATCATGCCAACCCTCCAGGAGTAGGCCTATAAGTATCAACCCCATAGGGTAGGCATGACGCCCCAATGAAGTACTGGCGAGCAGTCTCGCCAGCACTTCATTGGTGCATCATGCTGACCAATGGGCATGCTGCATCAGCGACCCTTGAAGCGTTAACTGGCTCACATCGCCCACCTGTTTGGCATGGGCAAGGACTCAGCTGGTCCTTCAATGGGAAAGTAATGTAGGTATGCTTGGGGGGGGGGGGGGTAAATGGTCTTCTGTATGTCCAAATTATTAAGTAGTGTTCATGACCTGTAGTTGTTAGGACATGGAGAATCTCATTGACAGGGGTGGTGGATAGGTACGTGCTGCTAACACGCTGATATCAGGTCTCGAGCAGCGGGGAAATGTCAGCCATTATATTATACACAGCCTACCATTGATATCCAGTCCCGCTATTGGTCTATATAAGGCACACATATAGGGGTAGCATGATGCATAAATGTGGCACTAAGAAGCACATGTAGACTCACAACTTGGACTCTACACAAACAATGAGCTTGATGCATCACTGAATTAGCGGTCCTTAGTGGGTTGACAGTATTTTTTTCTTCATATAGGGCCCTGGGTAGGGCCCTGGGTAGACACTAACGCTGGCCCGGGGGCCAATGGCCTGTAATTTTTAGACCGCAGGTGCAATTTGTCCAAAATGCTTGGAGGCTGTTTCAACCAGCCTCAAAATTGTAATACTTGAGTGTACATTATCATCATATTCTGTAAGATAGCCCCGTAGGGTTATATAATGCCAATTGTCAAAGGAAGTATGCAACCAGTCTCAAAAGGCACTTCTACATGAGCACTGGTGTGCAGTCAAAACTGTGATGCATTTGACCAATTGTGACGTCAAACAATGCATCACATAAGCTACCTTCCTGCCCTTATAATAGCAGATATGATAGCAAGTATGCCCGGTGGGGACACTCACCTGTTTTCTGACACATATGTGCGGCTGGACCTCTGACAACTCTTACCCTTCCTAGGGGAATTTCACCTCCAAAACTGTACCCTTCTTAGGGCACTATTGTCCAAAAATATCATGTTTTTAAAGAAGAAAAATCTTACCAATAAACTTTGCTAGTGAAAATTGACCAAGAATATTCACTTAGATTTGAGAAAATTCATGAAAACCTGGAAAATTGTGGCCAAGATATGAGCATTGTCATAAGATTTCTGGTATTTTGGTTAGGGAGATTTTGGTCAAAGTTTACCCTTGTTAGGGGGATTTTTGGTTGAAAATAGGACCCTTGTTGGGGGATTTTTTATGAAAAAGTGCCCTTGCCAGCCGCACACATGTGTTAGTAAAATATATAAAGTGTCCCCCCGGGCAAGTATGCCATAGTTTTTTTTTGTTCATTTATATAAAACCTACTACCGGTAGTACTAAATGAAGCCATCGTGAAAATGGGGTGGTCTTTTTTTTAATGTCTACCCCTAGCTTTGAACGTCTGGGGTTATATGGATTGTCAAAGCTTAGCCGGTGAGAACCCCAGCCTAATGCCCCCAATGCTTTTACTGGAATTGCCATCGACTTTCATCTATCTAATATGTAAGATATATAGGCATATGTCGAAGCATACAAAGCCTAGATCCACAATACCCTATAGCCATGTGTAATAGCTAGGTTTAATATCGCATGCAATTACCAAATGGGAGGTGGGTATTCGGCACGATCTTTACTTTAGTTGGGAGACCTCTTCCTTTCCCCTCGTCAGCGATTTGTCTGTTTCTCTATTTTACACAATGTAAATGTATATGTTGCCTCTTTGTATGTTATGATATTTTGGTTAGGCCAAGGAAAAGGTTGACCGGTGACAAGGTCAAAAATGTTGAAAAGGTCCGAAAAAAAGAAGAAAAAATCTACAAAATGTTCACCCCCCGAGGTCGGCCCCGTTGAGCCGAGGTCGGTACGGTGACCAGAAACCTTTTTCTTTTGCCTTAGATGAATACTGTGTCAGCAGCGTACTTTAGATTCCTTAGTAATTGATATGGTGTAAACATGTATACGTAGTGCCCGACATTAATATAGTGAGACTGCAATAATCCACCCTTTGATAGTCCGTCGCACACGGGATCTGGCCAGTCTCTGACATTCCTCAGTATCAAAATCTATTATAATATGCTTCAATAGTGACCAGGTTTGATATCCGATCATCATTTTTTCTGCAAAAAGGGTGACCGGACTATCAAGGTTTCACAATTGTCAAATATTGTATGGGCCAAAAGGACAAATTCCAAGGGAAATCTAATAAAAATACATGACGGGTCTGCAGCCAAAACTACTAGCCCTTTGCCACTGAACCAGTGTTCGTATCTACCCCTGCACGTTTACTGTTAATCTAACTCCTATCATATGTTCACAAATAAAGCCTATAAAATGCAAAATATTGAATATTAAAACGTATTTCAGGTGAGGCGACGTGGTAGAGAATCCATACTAAATCCACTCCAGGGTCTGGCCACAGGAATACGTAACCTAGCAGACGCCCCCGTCTTCCACCCGGCTAAGTATAGAGGCTACAGGAGGTTCTTTGATGACTGAGGATCGATATAAGACTGAAGGGGAGTCGAGGTCTTTGAAATGAGCAATCAATGTACCTGGAGGGTGATTCATAAAAATTGACGACCAATCTCCTGTAAAATGATAAATTTAGAAATGAGCATTCTCAAAGGCAAGATAAATATAGAGTAGGAGTGTTATGTATGCGTTCCCAGAGTTATATGTATAATTAATATGCCATTGAAATGATGTAGACATAATTGTTGTATACTTGATTAGAGCTATTAAATTTGAAGAACTGTTGATCTTGACAAAAATGTTTAATTCTATATCGTCATCTTTTATGAATCAGCCCCAGAGGGTAGAATGTGAGGTATGAGTGTTGGAGCTGACAGGATCTAACGAGTGAAGAGAATTCATGATGGTATGGTCTGATTTGTTAATATGTGGAAGTTATATTCTCTTGTGAACTATATATCACTAGATGAATTCAACCCGTATAAATAATAATATATTCAAGAATAGCTTTTACTTGTTAAATGCATTCTGATGTCAGAAAATTGTCTGAATAATTGTTATTCTGTAATGTTGTGTGAGAGACCGAATAAAAAAGGTGTCAAGTTATTTTTTGTTCAGTATATACCAGTACGTTAGAGTATGTCCCAATGTATCAGGCGTAGTCTGTTATGAGAATTGATGAATATATTTATAAGACTACAAATATGAGAGTCTGATGTTATTGTTAGGAATCGTATAATCGACGTAATACATTGTATTGAAAGCTGAAGATAAAAAAAATAAGTACTCCAATCAAATCGAAATTGATGAATTTGTATATGTGAGTATTGTAGTAAACACAAAAAGGACCAGACGCAGCCAATAAAGTTTGATAACAGTAGAAGGTGTTTGGTTTATTTCTTTCTGGCCTTATCACTAACAGTTCTCATTAATTGACATCAATTATCCTTGCTTGTATTGAGATGCACCACCCTTGCAGGTCTCCACCGATCGCAACCACCGAACCCGAAGTCACCGACCACACTTCTGCCACCTGCAAGTCTGTTATTGCCCTCCCCTCTCGTGACCACCGGACCGCCCTTATATGGCGTCACTAAATGTGACGTCACGAGCGTGACGTCACAGGTCGCCACCGTGTCGCCCCCAGGTGGGACGGACCCTAACTAGCGCTCCCGTACCGGTGGCTACCACCGGACCGATCGCCCCGACATTACAATTATTATACAAGTGATATGATCACTACACTCTCCCCTTATCATTTCAAACTTAGGTTGTAGAAAATATATCCGTGAATCTTTGCCATAGTGGTCAAAGGTGTTACAACATTTACGCCGGTCATAACCGCTACATTTTAACATTTATACATTTAACTGGGGACTCCTACAATGGGCCCCCTCTTATTACTATAAACTCTTATATGTGAACTTGGGTAAAGTCTATATCAATAGTCCAGAACATATAATACAACATCCGGTCTAGATGGGCGCTGTTACACGAAGCTAACTGGTAGACGTCCCCTGTCCGGCCTCGTCCGGCTGTCTCCCTTGTCCCGGCCCTCTGGTCGGTGTCTGCTTATGCCGCCTCCGCTCCACCCTGGTTGGGACGGGACTGAGGCGTCTCGGTGACCCACGGGGGGGGGGTTTCCCGGCAGGTACTCGATCCCCCACCAGTACTCCCCCACCCCGCAGGCCCCCGACTACCCCTCCCTTCTCCCCCTTCCTTGCTTATGACCCAGTCAGGTGGTCTCTCCTCCTCCCCCTTGCATGCCCAAGCTGGACAACAAGTGGAGGCCCGTCGGCTCCTCCACACCCAACCACCAATGCCTCTCTTACTCCGGACCCCCTCAGCCTCTTCAAAGATGCCGCCCGGTCACTCCGTGAACTGCCCCCCACCTCTCCTGTTCTCAACCGTCCCAGTGCGGTTTGGACTGGGGCGGGCGGGACGTCTCCTCCCGTATCATGCGGCGTATCCGCTCCTCCAGGTCCCCTCCGAGGTGGCCCGGCCTGTGACCCGGAAACCTGGCTGCCGCGTGAGCTGGCCCGGGGCCCGGAAATCTTGCTGCCGCGGGCGCTAGCCCTGGTGTTCCGGACGCCCGGAGGGTTGAGCTGACGGCTGGTGCTGGTGGTGCGGGATATCCTGCAGGTGTTGCCCCGGTCGCGCCCCCTGCTGGCCGCGCTGCTGGAGGAGGAGGCGGTGGAGGTGCCATATCCTGGTTCCCCCTTGGAGTATACTTCTGGACGGTCGTAGCATAATAATGGGTTTGCACTGTCGACGGCCCAATTAACTCCACCCAACCGTGCGCTCTTCCCCCTACAGGTGTATACTCTTCCCCTAAGTCCGGCGATGGGGCCAGGCCTGATGCCCACTTCTGGAGGCGATCCGGTTGTTCTACCCGCTTCCAGGGTATACGCTCAGGGTGCTCACCATACCAAACAGGCCGACCCCCAAGAGGGTCCGTCCCCTCCACGCGGGGGAACCCCGGCTCCCGGGGCCTTTCAGGGAAGTACTTCCCCCATTCGTCGGCCCATTCGTCCCTCCTCTCGTGACGTCGCCATGGACCCCCCCAATCTCCGCTCCGGCTTCCTCTCTGTACTTCCTGCTCATACTCGTATTGGTCCCGTCGTCGATCATATTCCTCATACTCTCGCTGTCTCCCAAAGTCCACCTCTTCCTGCCTCCTGTGTCCCCGCCTCTCGCTATCTCTTTCACGCCTAAGATCTTGGTCCTCCTGACCCCTATTTCTTCCCTCTCTCCTGCTTTCCTTCGCTCCTTCTCCCGATTGCTCCCTCTCTGTCTCTCTCCTCTGTCTCTCCTCCCTTTCCCTCCTTTCTCGCACCTCCGCTTGTTTCTCCTCTCTCTCTCTCTTCGGTCTCTATCGTCCCTCTCCTTCTTCTCTTTCGCATTAAGTTCCTCCCAGTCCTTCTTGTCTTTCTCACTCCTCTCCTTCCTCCTTTCTCTGTCCTCTTTCTCCCTCCTCTCTCGTTCTTCCTTCTCCCTCCTTTTCCTTTCTCTTTCCTCCTCTCTCTCCTTCCTTTCTCGGTCCTCCTTCTCTTTCCGTTTCTCCCTCTCTTCCTCCTCCCTCTTGTCCCTGTCCTCCTTCTCCTTCTGTTTCACTCTCTCCTCCCTTTCTCTCCTGTCCCTCTCCTCTTTCTCCTTACGCTTCTCTCTTTCGTCCCTTTCTCGTCTCTCCTTGTCCTCCTTCTCCTTGCGTTTCTCCCTCTCTTCCCTCTCTCTTCTGTCCCTATCCGCCTTCTCCTTGCGTTTCTCCCTCTCTTCCCTCTCTCTCCTATCTTTATCCTCCTTCCTGCGTGTCTCCCTCTCCTCCCTTTCTCTTTTGTCCTTATCCTCCTTTTCCTTGTGTTTATCTCTCCCCTCCCTCTCTCGCCTTTCTTTATCCTCTCTCTCTTGCTTCTCTCTCCCCTCTTTTTCTTTGTGCCCTTCGTTCTCTCTCTCCCTCTTGTCTCGGCGCTCCCTATCCTCTTTCCCCTCTCTCTCTTTGTCGCGCCGCCGATCTCTATCTTCTCTCTCCTTCCTTTGGTTTTTATCCTCCCCCTCCGTTCTCCTAGCAAGAGGCGCGGTCTCTTCCTCCGCATCCGACTCGTGCAGCGACACCCCCTTAGCCCCATCTGTCTCCCCCGTCGGAGATGTGTCAGCCCCTGGGGTCTTCTCGGGGACGCGGTCCCCCCTGCACACAACTCTCCTGACATCGCCTTTATCAGGCGAAGAGCCTCCCTCCTCCGACTCGGTGTCTAAGGCGACGGCCTTGTATGAGACTTGGTTGGGTGGGAGCATCAACGGGTCTTCCTCCTCCTCCTCACAGTCTAGCTCCTCCGGCTCCTCCCCCAAGTCCACTCGGGAAGCCATCAAACGCTCCAACCGCCCTCCCACCACGGGTGTATTGTTATCCGACGTGTGGGTTGGGACCGTCGGCGGTGACGACGTCAATATCTGGCGCACCTGCTCTGCGTCTCTGAGGGTCGCCGGCCCCTCCGTCTCCGGTGCCACTGCCTCGAAGAGTGGGGACGACGCTATCCGGACCTCGTGGCCGGCAGGAGACAGCCACGCCTTTTTCCGCAGTGCTTCCGCAATCAGGTGTTTCTGGAACTGCTTCTTAGCAGCCTCCGCCATCTCCTCTGCCCTCCGGTTCGTCTCCTTCAGGAGCTCCTCTCCCACCTCAGCAGGAACCAGGGCCCCGTCGCTGTCAATCATCAGGGACTGCAACAATATGGGGTTCCCGTCTCCACTGGACGCCGGGCCGCTCACCACCTGCTCCAGCACCTGGCTCGCCTCCTCTGCCAGGTTCTCCGGCTGCCCCTGTCCCAATTGTTGCGCTAATATCCGGGCGGCCTCGAAGTCCTCCATGGACTTGGTGCTCAGTAGATCCTCCTCCGCAGCTGCTGACGTGGAGGCCACCGGTTCCAGTGTGGTTTTCGGCATCTTAGGCGGGGGGCTGCACTCCTCCTCCAGTGTCCCCTCCTGGGCCCCGTCTGTCACCGCCGAGGTGAGCGCCACCGGGTCGGATGCCGTCTTGGGGACCTTGGAGGGCGGACTTCCCTCGCCGCCTGGTGCCTCCTCCAGCACGATCGCCGGTGGGTCCGCGTCCCAGGGAGCCTCCTCTCCACCCGTTTCCGGTGCCCCTTTCCTCTTCCGGCTGACCTCTCCGCCGATACTGGAGGTCGGTGCAGCTGGCCGGCCTACCGGTGAGCGGCTGCGCTGCCGGGACGCTCCGGAGATGACCCTCCCCACCACGCTACGAGGCTTGGGCCGTCTGGGTGAACGCCTCGGTGTCTCCTCCTTCCCCTCCGGCGTAGGAGTCCGGACCTTCTCCTCCCCCGTTCCTGTGCTCTCCAGCAGCCGTTCCGTGGCCAAGTGCGCGGCCCTCCTGCTGCTCCTACGTCGCACGGTTGGAGAGGTAGGAGATCCTTGTGACGAGTCAAGGCTCTCCTGACCTTCTCCTTCCTCGCCTCTCTGCCTTGTCTCCACCGATCCGGCTGGCAACCCCTCGGTGGCCGGTGACGCCGCGGTGGCCGGTGACGCCGCGGTGGCCGGTGACGCCGCGGTGGCCGGTGACCCTGCGGTGGAGGTGGCTTCCCTCGTGTGATACTGAATCACAGCCTTCGGTGGTCGCTGGCTTCGGGGGAGCTTTATCCAGCTATGGCCGGCGTGTAGTGCCACCAGATGGTTGACGAGATCGTCCCACCTTCCTCCTTTGACCTGAAACTTACATCCTTCGACCGGACAGTTCCACCCCGGTCCGCAGGACTTGTGCAGCGCTGAGATATGTCGATTTAGGACATCCCTGCCCCAAAAAGTGCGGCCACACTCCGGGCAATTCAGTGGAGTCTCCGACTTCCTCATTGTGTTGTTGTCTAGTTCTGCTGACCGCTCGGTGGCCCAGCTACCGCCTCGTTCTCGTGCTGCGTGGTCGGTGGCAGAAACTAGGTCACGGTGCAGTTCCCGGCCCCTTCGCCAGGTGGCCTCTTCCTCCCGGTGGTCCTCTTCGGTGGCCCACATTTCGCTTGCCCGCCTCTGCTCCTCCCACCTTTTATTTTTAGCTGTGAAAACCGCTTTTACTGCCCGACTCATCTCCCCGTCTTTTGATCCCCTCCTTCCAACTAATCTCTCTCCCTTTTCTTTTGCAGGAGAGCCGTGCCCCGCCGCTGCCCTGGGGACTACCTCCACCGAGCCCGCCGACCGCCCTCCTCCGGCCACCTGCAGGTAAGTTTCCCTTTTTACCCCGCCGGGGGGGCCCCTCTCAGGTAAGTTTACTATGAAAGAAGGTAAAAGGCGCCTTCCCCTTCCTTTCCACGCCTTTTCTTGCCCTTTTTCTTGCTCTAGTGGAGCCATAGGTTGGTCCTCCCTCTTCCCTTCTCCCACCGCGGCGGCAGTTGCCATGGTAATCCCGCCGGGGCCCGGATGTGGCGGGAAACCGCTCTCCTCCTCTAGGTGGCGCACCGGTGGCACCCCCACCGCGGTGGCGGCAGGTGGCGCCACCGGAGAGCTGAGCCACCGCTCGGGGGCCCAGACCGCCCGGGCCTCCCCAGCACCCTCCTCCCGAGGCTTCTCCACTTTCTTCAGTAGGTCATAATGCACTATCCTCCTCTTCCGTCCCATCTGGATCTCCCATACAGGACCCCCTAGGCTCCTGAGAATTTTCCAAGGCCCTGACCAAGGGCACATGAACTTGGGGCACTTGCCTACTTCTTTCCGGGGGACCATATAGTAGACCGTGTCCCCTACCTCTAGCGGCTCCCCCCGTACCCGGGTGGAGTAATTCCTTTCCTGACGACGGACCGCCCCCCCCCCATCTGCCGGAGGGCATACACATGCCCTCTGGCCATCCTTCCTTGTAATTCCGCGGCGTAGTCGACGTAGTCGACGGGTTTCCCTCCCACGAAGTCTGGTTGCGGGTACAACAGGTTACCAGGCAAAAGAGTTTCTCTTCCCAGCATCAGAATGTTGGGGGTTTGGTTAGTGGAGGCTTGGACTGAAGACCTATACGCAGCCATTACGTATGGCAGTTGCAGATCCCAATCCGTCTGGTCCTCAGCCACCGACATGGCCAGCATCGACTCCACAGTACGATTGCAACGCTCCACTAACCCATCGGATTTAGGATTATAGGGGCAAGTGCCCGTCTGCGCCACTCCCAGCAACCGGTGCACCTCCTGGAACATCCGAGCCTGAAAGTTTCGACCTTGATTCGTGTGGATCGTGCCCGGGGGCCCCAGCCGGCACACCACCTCCGTTACGAAGGCCCGAGCCACCGTCTCCGCTTCTTGGTCCGGTAGGGGGACTGCCTCCGCCCATCGCGTAAAATAATCCATGACAATAAGGATGTGCTTGTTCTTACGCGGGGTGCGCGGGAGAGGACCCATAAGGTCCATAGCCATGCGTTCCAATGGGAACGCTACCGGTACATGCCGCATCATGGCTCGAGGGGGATGGGGCGCCGCCTTACGGCTCAGACACTGGGGGCAAGAGGCCAGCCACTGCACCACATCCCTCCTATAGTCGGGCCAATAGTAGGCCTGCTGGAATCGCCTCAGGCTCCGGGCCCGACCAAAATGGCAGCTCAACGGGGCCCCATGCACCCCGGCCAAAACCTCCTCCTTCTTACTATCCGGCACCACTACTTGCAGGAAGGTGCGGCCGCCCGGCTCCCACCATACCCTACAGAGTACACCGCCCTCCACCCTCAGCCGCGGAACCTGTGCCGCCAAGGCGCGCACGTCGTAGGCCTCCCCCGAGAGGGCATCCCTCGAGGGGACCTCGCCTTCCTCGATCCATTTCCGAACCCTGGTGAGTAAGGGATCGCCCTCCTGGGCCTTTCTCCAGGCCTCCCTTTGGTCCATAAAGATCCCGTCCGTCTCCTCGGCCGTCACTTCCAGGCCCACCCTCTCCTCTGCTCCCCTATCGGTGGCGGCTTCGCTACGAGTCACCGCACGACACTCGGCCAGGGCATCTATTGCCCCCTCGCTTGAGAAGTCCTCGAACAACGGAGACCCGGAGGGCTCCCCCATGCCGCATTGATTACACGGCCTCCGGGACAGCCCATCCGCGTTACCATGATCCTTCCCTGGGCGGTGCTCGATGACATGATCGAAAGTCTCCAATAACTGTAGCCACCTGGCTACCTGCCCCTCAGGTTCCTTGAAACTGGCCAACCACTTCAGGGCGGCATGGTCAGTCCTTATACGCACAGGGCGCCCTACCAAGTAGTGGCGGAACTTCTTCACCGCAAAAACCACCGCCAACAGTTCGCGGCGGGTGACACAGTAATTCCTCTCACATCTACTCAATGTGCGACTGGCGTAAGCTAAGGGCCGCTCCCGACCATCCTGCACTTGAGTCAGAACAGCCCCCAGCCCCAGGTTGCTGGCGTCGGTGTCCACCAGGAGCCGTCCCTCTGCCATCGGGTAGGCTAGGATAGGGGCACTCACTAACTTATCCTTGAGCACCTGGAAAGCTTCCGCACAGTCTCGGTTCCAGGAAAATTTCTTGTCCTTCTCGGTTAGTTCCGAGAGCGGCCTGGCTATCGAAGCAAACCCCGGCACAAAGCTACGATAGTAGCCACACAGGCCTAGAAAGGAGCGTACTTCCGTCACTGAGGTAGGCACCGGCCACTCCGACACGGCAGCTATCTTCTCAGGGTCCGTGCCAATCCCGTTCCTGTCGATTCTGTGCCCCAGGAAGCTCACCTGTTCCCGTACTAGCTGGCATTTGGTGGCCTTTATCTTCAACCCGGCCTCCTGGAGGCGTCCCAGGACCAACTCCAGCCGCTCCGCATGCCCCTCCAAGGTCTCGGAGAATACAATGATGTCGTCCAAGTACACCAAACACACCGTCCATTGGAGACCCCTCATGACAATTTCCATCAGCCTTTCGAATGTCCCGGGGGCGTTACATAGCCCGAAGGGCATTACGCGAAATTGAAACAACCCCCGGTGGGTCACGAAAGCTGTCTTGGGCTTAGCGTCCTCCTCCATAGAGACCTGCCAATACCCTGACGCCAAGTCAATGGTGCTAAACCAACAGGCTCCGGACATTGAGTCTAAAGAGTCGTCTATCCTGGGGAGAGGATAAGCGTCTTTCACTGTGACCGAGTTCAATCGTCGGTAGTCGACACAAAATCTGACACGGCCATCCTTCTTCTTCACGAGGACCACTGGGCTCGCCCATGGGCCCGAAGCTGGTTCGATCACTCCCTGTTGGAGCATCTTGTCCACCTCCTGATCGACAACCGCCCGCCTGTGTGGGGCTAGCCTGCGGGGCGCCATCTTTATGGGGGCCGCCTCCCCAGTGTTAATCGAGTGTGTCACCACGTCTGTATGGCCCATGTCCTCATCCCCCTCTTGAAATGCCGCCCTGTTACGCTCTAACAACCGTATCCATACAGGATCCTTCTCCACTTTAGTTCCCCCTAGTAAGACGGTTATGAGGTCGTCGCCCGTACTGTCCCGACTGGCCCCGGAGCCCCCTGAGTTATCCTCCGTTACCAGCCGGCACACGGGCTTGCCTACTAACTCCACCTGACCCAGGTGCATACCCCGGTAGACCGTGACAGGGTTAGGCCCCGGGTTACAGACCAACATGGGCACCTCGCCCCCTCTTGGCATGGACACTGTGCGTCCCACCCGGATTCCCCTTGCGCCCTCCACTCGAGGTAAGCCTTCCACCATCACTTCCTCCCCTTCAAACTCTGGTGAGACACGGCCCAGAATCACCCGCTCGGTTGCGCCTCCCACCACCTCCGTAGCAACGCTCACTATCCTGCAACTGCCATCCACGACCTCCCTTGGCCATAACAACTTGCCTTCTGCTAGGTTTATGGTGGCCCGCGTCTCCCGCAGAAAATCGACGCCTAGGAGCCCTGACGCCGCAATGTCAGCGATAATAAATGAAGCGCGTTCATTCCTTGACCCGCATTGCAGGACTGTAGAAACCTTGCCCTCCACCTGGAGTGGTTTTCCATCGGCGGTGTGAAATGCCGAAGTGACCGGAGCCACCTGTCCAGGGGATCCCGCCCCCTTCCACCATGCCGTGGACAACAAGTTGCTAGTTGCCCCGGTGTCCACCACAAGATGGATGGATTGTCCCCATAGCACCCCCTCCACCTCTAGGCCGTTTCCGCTCTTTTCTTTCCGTCCCAGCCATTCTCTCTGCCTTTCGACCCCCTGGGCCTCCCCCCGGCTGGCGGGGGAGACCCCGTCTAGTTTCCCGACGGCTTGCCCTCAGCATCCCTTTTCTTTGCCGCTTCCACTCGCTTCTTCCAGGCCGGGCAGTTACGTTTAAAGTGGTCTTCAGCCCCACACTCAAAGCATGACCTCCGCGGCCCCATCGGTGAGGTCCCGGTCTTGGGTACCTGGCCCCCTCTAATTTCGGTAGTTAGACCCGCCAGCCTTTCCTTGATCTCAGACATCTCCTCGGCCATGGACAGTGACGCGGCGCGGACCTGCTTACTTTTCTCCCGCTCCTGTTTTAGGTATGCCTCCGCTTGTACCCCCCTCTCCACAGCCTGGAGCAAATTCTTTGTTTCTCCCTGATATATCCAGTTACAGAGTTCCCCATCATCTAAGCATTCCACGAACCTGTCCTTGGCCATCACGTCCACCGTTGTCGCGTCTGCGTTAGGGTATGACAGACGGACCAATCGGGATATCTCTTCGGATAACGTCTGGAGCTCTTCTCCCAGCTTCCTCACTCGGGTGCGGAGCAGGGCCTTGTACGACTCTACCTGGCTTTGAGGTTGGAACCGGTTTATCAGTGCCTCCCTCAACAGTTTGTACCCATTCTCTGATGCTGGTTTCACGGCTGCGAGCAACCGTCTCGCCACCCCCGACAAACTGATCCCTAGGAAGGTCCCTGCTTCTTTCTCCGACCATCGGTTGGCTAAGACACAGAGGTCAAAATGCGAGAGGAACTCCTCCAGGTCACCTGACCCGTCATACTTTCCCGGCATCACGATGGGCTTGCGGGCGGGGCTGTCACCCCCGGCCCCTGGGGCCTCCTCCCCAGGAGTAGGGAGATCCCCCACCCCTACTGGCGATGTACCCTCTCCCCTGTACTCGAATGAGGGGGTGTTCCTCCGATCCCTAGATAGCTCCGGCCCTCTCCTCTCCTCCCACTGATCACCCGCTCCCGAGTTACCGCCTTCTGTTGTTCTCCCCGTTCTCTCTTGTTTCCAATAAGTATCCCCTCCGGTGGGACCACCGGCTCCACCGCTTGCACCACCGGGTGTACCACCGGACGCCCCACGGAACGGATTATAACCCCTCCTGGCGAAACTTCCACCAGCCCCAACTTGTGATTTAGCCGCTCCGTCCAAGAGCTCCCCCAACTCCTTCTCCCCCGATTTATCCTCCTCTCTCTTCCACTCCTGCCAATTTGTAGCATCTTTCCACACTCCATACCACCTTTTACCACCACCGGTCAAGTCGGCGGAACCACCGGACGCCACCGGGCCGCCGTTTTGCATCTGTCTCCGAAATAATATCTCCTCGTCCACTATTTCCACTAGAGATCCTTTCCTTCCCTGACCTAGACCTCCTTCCTCCCCTCCACTATAGTCACTATCAGCCTTATCCATCCTTTGTAAATGCGCGGGTTCGTAAAAGCAACAACACCGCTGTCACCAATGTAGTAAACACAAAAAGGACCAGACGCAGCCAATAAAGTTTGATAACAGTAGAAGGTGTTTGGTTTATTTCTTTCTGGCCTTATCACTAACAGTTCTCATTAATTGACATCAATTATCCTTGCTTGTATTGAGATGCACCACCCTTGCAGGTCTCCACCGATCGCAACCACCGAACCCGAAGTCACCGACCACACTTCTGCCACCTGCAAGTCTCTTATTGCCCTCCCCTCTCGCGACCACCGGACCGCCCTTATATGGCATCACTAAATGTGACGTCACGAGCGTGACGTCACCGGTCGCCACCGTGTCGCCCCCAGGTGGGACGGACCCTAACTAGCGCTCCCGTACCGGTGGCTACCACCGGACCGATCGCCCCGACATTACAATTATTATACAAGTGATATGATCACTACAGTATGAAAGGTAGACCCCTATACGAAAGTTTTATCAAGGATATACAGCAGATGGCGTTAGTGTAGACCAGGCCAAACTGCTCCTGCTACAGGGGCATGGTGAGTTCTCTCTTACTCACTGCAGAGTGTACCTCAAGATTTGAAATGCTACAGAAGGTGTTTGGTTCGATTTCTCAATCCAATACCGATAGGGTACCTAGATACACTCTTTCTCTCTGGATATCTCTGATTTCTAACCTCTTGGAACCGTTTTTCATTTTCAAAACAGTATAATTGTGAGAGGTGTTTCGGCCCCCTCAATAGGCCTATGGGGCTGGGTGGGTGAGTAGCCCCTGTAGCCTAGGGGTCGACTAGGAGGCCATCTAGTGTATCAAACTGATAAAACGATTGTATACCCTGGCGAGTCTTACCATCAATCAGCCTTATTGCAATGTCAAGGAAACTGACACTGCTCTGAGATCTGGGTATAGACAGTTAACTAACATAATATTGCTTAAGCTTGAATTGTACCGGTTATGAACAGGTTTCCATTGGTTCTTGCAGTAGTCCGTAACGGTGCAGATATGATACAGTCCAGTATTAGAATGTACATACATGTATTGATGGATGCCCTCTTTAAAATTGTAATAAATTATGTATCAAAATGTGTCTAATAACGTAGACCCTATTATCTACTTAGTTTGTTTGCCGTCCTAGTTAATTGTCCCATTGTGTGTCATATTGTATAAAAGTTTTCTCAGATTAGGGGTTTCCAAATTATGCTCTCCGAAGTGAGATTAGACTTGCGCAAGTCTCTCAATTTTAATATAAGAGAATTGAGATAAAAATTGAAATGAATTAAAGTTTTAAACAGTAAAATTAAGGTCTCTAGTGAATTAAGGTTCAGCGACCAGACTGGAGGAGTAGGGGGAGGGGTACGGAGTAGCGTTTGTAATAGAACCTAGGGACGAGTGTTAGTCTAAAGTGAGATCTGCTCAATCAAGATCATTTACTCATCTGTTGGGATTGCTACCTGAAACTCATAACAATGCCATGTCATTCATCACGTGGGATTAAGAACCAACTTGTACATATGGAGATCATTGCTTAATGGTTTTATCATTGTATTGGTTGTCTAGGTAACAACTTTAATGACTATCAAATGCTGGAAAGCTCCCATTAAAAGTTCTCCATTCGACCCGTGTTCTTGGTGTACCCCATACAAATCGACGTGAGAGATACAGACTAAAGTAAGAGAAAGGGAAAATACAATTACATGGGAATCTATCAGAGAAACGTAATAAGAAGAAAAAGATACTGCTTTATAGTTATATAAATATTTATTTGTCATTAATAAAAGCTGATTAAGTATTATTTTGGTTATCTTTATATGTTATATCATAAACCAATACAATTGGTTAAGTTTTCTTGATATAATTGATAATTAAATAGTATCATATTAGGTGCCTCCAATAAGGAAAGCTCTGTAACTGCTTATAGTATCTGAACACTGACTGTTACCTCATCATACAACCTAGGACCAAGCAGAATACATTGTTATACAAAATAAAAACGTATGTTAAAGGAATAAATAGTTCTGTATATATTAATCATTAAGTCAGTGGCATCTTCTTTGTTAATCGCAACCCCAAAGAAAAACCAGACAGTGAGACCAATTCATCTGTTTGTTAAGAATACTACCATATCTAGTCTGTAGATTTAGTTTGTGGAGGCTTCTTTGACAATGAAGATTTTATTTTATTTTTTCGGGGATGTAGACACTAGTCTAGAAGCTTTTTATTCATTGTCTCTAAAACTGCTCCTCTAAAGAAAGGATATATTTTTCTTTATAATATAAATAAGGACACATTTTTCTTTATATATTTAACCTCGACACAAGAAGCACATGGGTAATTTCGGTTAATCAAGTTCATTTTTGGATACAATGTTGTCCAGACACAGCATAAGTAAGGACTATCTTACCCTGACTTCCTCGACTAAGTCATAGCTTAGCATCGAAGATTCTAAGACCAATGTAATTTAGATGCAGCATTTTGATCGGGTACATATATTTGCTGTTATATATTGTAGCGACAGCGCTATGCTGTTGCGGGGATCGGCGGGGAAGGCTGGTACGTCCCCGCATCACTAGGGGGCGCGTCGTCCGCAGCGCCTATATATTGCGCTGCGGGGGCGGCCGCGGGCAGTCTATCTCTGTGTCTGGTCGAGTGCAGACTGCCAGCCCTCCCCGCAGAGCCTGACTGAAGGAACGACGAAGGGTTATTGCATCACATATAAGCTCTTGGCCTCAGTGCCCTGGTTGTACTGTTGGTTTCATAATATACGGGTTATTCCCACAACCATACGTGGCTAGTCTCCGTCTCTTACTTCCCTGGGTTCGCTCTAACGTTACAATATTTATTGATTGAAATGTATGGTTATGAATAATGAATAGTGTGCTGTAGTTACATGAACTTGAAGTAAAATGCGTATCTCATTCGGTTATAACCATCGTTGTAGTCAAGTCAATGAACACTAGAGAACTTGATTCAAAAAGTCCATGCATAATGTTGAGTCTTAACATGAGCCAGAATTGTAAAAAATTCAAATTGTCACTGAACTGCACAAATCGCAATCATAAACTGAAATATTCTCAGAATGCAAAAAGTATGTCACAATGTGCATAAAAAACGTTTAATGAAGATTTCTTTGGCGGTGTAGCCATTGATAAAGCACCATACATGTTTTTTTTTGTTATTTTTTTTTGCTGAAGCCACAAACACGATCACATGACAGAAGCTTTGGGAGAATACTCCAAACAAGCACGTGAAGATACGTATCTGTACGTATGGTTTTGATATGTCATTTACAAAATACAGGGAGGGCAGATAGCGGACATGGACACAGGGATATGCGCATATGCATGAGATCATTATCATATATAATCCTGTTACAACACCCATGGATAGGAATATTTCAACTGTATCAAAATCTCCAGGAGAAAAATGGTTTTAAATCTATCAAAAAGAAAAACCATTCAGGCTTTAGTAATCAAGTAACGTAAAAACTTAATAAATACCAGTAAGCATTTTTGTCCCAAAGAAACTAAATTTATCACCTCTTTTTAGAATTTGCCGGCATTTTGTATTCAACACCCCAACTCAGTTAAATCTTCAGTATGCTATATATATATATACCGGGCAGATCTATTCCATTATAAATCTTTGGCTGTTCTCGATACATCGGCTACTAAGGTACTGTCTTGGTAATACATTCTTCCATAGCGCATATATATTTAAGTACATGTTCGCTGCCTAAGGATATTTTAGATATATTTGCCCACATTTTCAAAACGGTGTATATGTCCACTGTGAATACAGTATGCAAACTGAGTATCATGCTAATATTATTTTAGAGCAATGTTCAAGCCACTTATACGATTATGGATTTATGAACCGCTCCACTATAGCTAGGTCCATAAGACATACTTTGTTTTAAATGAGCTATGGCTATACAGGACTATCGTACATAGGGCCATTGCCTCCATGGGTCAAAGAGGAAGACTTACTTCATTCAATGGTACCAATACAAGGGGGTTAAACTTTTTCATAACTTCAATACGTTATATCATAAATGTAAACAAAACTGATTACCATGTGAGTTAATTAGAGATAAGTATAAATTTACTTGAGATATTAAATATTTTTCGCGTGAAATGTAGCCTATCATCATGATAAGCATCACCACTCCATTCATTGATAATAATAAACATATATCGATCATTAAATAGGTTTGCGTGCGACGTTAATATGTTAGGCGAATTAAGGATAAATAAAGTTAAATAACAATCATTTACACAGATATACTCCGATAAGATGATATATATGAGTTTACTACTTTTGATTGACAATTCTATTTTACATTCATCCTGTTCTTCTTGTAGCGTCATGTTTCAGGGGCTCTTCGTGGCAGTAGTTGACAGGAAATCCTCTAGAGGGCGCATCTGTGCCGTATTACCAGTTGTCCAAAAAGTCAAATCCAGTCTTTGGTGCGTCCGAATCATCCACATTATTCTACAATGAAAATACGATATCAGGAATTATAATTTAATTTATTTTCAATAGTTCGCACACTTGATTTTAATATAAATGTAAGTGCAATGTATATAAAACTTCATAACTCCTTATTTGACAGTATATGCGTGTGCCTTTCATGATATCTAGTTACATCATGAGGTGATTAACTGAATCATTGGCTATATATCCATCACATTCTTCAAAGCACTAACACAGAGCATCAGAAGTGTGTAAAGTGGTCCTGATACTGGTAAGAACTATTTAACAGGTTCCAAAAAGGGCCCATATCAGTTTTGAATGATAATTGGACATGCAGTCTATCCATAGTGCAAGAAGGTTGTAACTGACACTGTGAAGTACAGCAGTTACAACCTTCTTGCACTAGGACGACGGTACATACTTTCTACTGTCAACACTTTACGTTCCTGTAACTCTTTACATGTGTCTTATGAAAAATATGTATCAATATTCAAATATATATACTGCCAATCCTATTTAAATTCATATGAACATTATAGTCAAAGACACCCTGCTTAATTCATATCAATCAAAGATACCCCGAAATAGTTCATATAAATATACGAAAGCATGCTAAGATCGATATATGAAATAGACAAAATGCACTGTCTGAAATCTAATTCCCTTGATAAAACATTTTCCTAACGTGAAAGGTATCATTCAATCATGCATTTCAAAATTCACATGCATTCGCTCAGATACTGAAGTACACGTATAAACGAAAATAACGTGCAACATATCATAAAACAACATAGGGTGCAAACGCCGACTGGTGAGACTACAATATCTTACATGACATCTACAAACAAACATCTTAACCTATATTTGCTTAATTATTCTTCATTGAGAATTGCCAAGTATTTGATTATTTTGAGAAAATGGAGGGATACAAACAAAAAACCTAAACAACAATGAAAAATGTAATTTGGGAGATCAGAAAAGATAAACATATTAGGAGAAACAAACGGCAGTGCAGACATCAGAGAAGTGCAGAACAAAATATTGGAAGTGCGCGATACATGTAACACATTATCCTCAATGAATAACGATCCTGATTTGTAAGTATACTAGACGTATATATATATATATATATATATATATATATATATATATATATATATATATATATATATATATATATATATATATATATATATATTTATACTACATGTATTATCTATAGCAGGGTGTACTTCCGGGGCGTAGTTCTAGTCCATTCTAGGTACTTTCATCGCTGTAGTTTAATAACTACCGCCCAGTACTTCTCATTCTATATGCTTCAACTTGGAAGCAGAAATATTGAATAATTTCAGCATCAGACTATTTTTTCAGGTCGGATTATAATACCCAATCGGAGCAATAGAAATACCCCTACCCCGGTACTGGTAGTATTATAAGGTTATATGTACATGGAGCTGAGGTAACACTTAATTCTGGAGCTTCTATATGTAGTATACGTTTTACAACATAAAACTGAAACTAAGGGGTTCCTACAAAGAGAACATTAATTGTGATTTATTTATCACATGGGCTTACGATATAACTCAATATATGAGGGCTTCTTCTGTAGGTAAGACCTAGATTCAAGGAACATGAGGCGGCATGATGCAAGGAAGGGATCAAGTCTAAACAACAGCAACAGCGAAAGCGGGATCAAATACTCATCAATCAAGACCAGCTTCTACAACTTGATTATTTTTCTCTCCCTTTTTTTGTTTCTTATTTTTTTTCATTCTTTTTCATCTATGTAAATCTTATTATGTATTAACGAAAATATAGATGGTCACCAGAAAGGAAATCTCTCTTTTGTATTCACAAGATATTGACTTTTTCAAGCAAAGGAAATTACAGACTTATTCACTGATTTCATCAAGTGGTTTTGGTTGGTTTTGTCATTGATGTGAGCAGCGCTTTATGCCAATATAAAAAACAACAGGTATCTAGATAATCTAAATCTTCTTCTGTAAACTGCATAAGACGACTAATATCAAGGGAGGGAATTGGACGAACGTGAAGGAGGGAGTCCTGGGAGGTGTCTGTGCCGGGTTGTTCCGCCAGGAGAGGCTGGGTGACTTTGCTCTGTAGTGACAAAAAAAAAGACACACAACCAAGATGACAAATGGCAGCAGGACAAGGTAGTGAGCTGCTCTGTGCTGCAGTGAGCAACTCACAAGTGTTGTACAGATACTACAGGCAATTAGGAGACAGATGGGTATTAAGTGACGTGAGTTAGACAGAGATGCCACTCACTGGCTGAAAAAAAAACAGGAAAAACCTTTCCTAGGAAACTAATGTAATTAAATGCAGAAATCTGGACCAAAAACCAGGAAAAGTGGCATCTCTAGCATAGACCATTGCGACACCCGGCTGATGTGGAAGGGGGCGGTGTTGGGTATTGTAAAGTACCCCTTCACATGTCCAGTCTTCCATGAAACCCATCTTATATGCTAATGTACATTTTTCTATAATCTTTTCTGTGATCACGGTAACACAATTCCTGTTGCAACCGTCCTTCAGGGTCTTACTACTCTGTGATATCTTGCACTTTTTGGTAAAGATGCATTTTCATCCACCCACATCAATAAGGTATCCTCAAATTATAATTGGACCCTTTAAGGGTCGTATACCCAGGAGTGCATCATGCCCATTGGTCAGCATGATACACCAATGAAGTGTTGGCAAGTCTGTTCTCCAGCACTTCATGGGACCATCAATCAAGCCAACCCTCCTAGGATGTTTCAGTGCCGGTAGGGTCGGCATGATGCATGAATGTAGCCCTGGCGAGTTACTCACACGGGCTGCATCCATGCATCATGCTGACCAATGGGCATGATGCATTAATGCATCAAAGGGAAGGTACCGCCATGCTACAATTGGAATAATGTGCTAGGGAGATTTCGGTGTAAGGGAGACATTGTATTTTTGGACATATTTAAGTTGTCACTGTTGGGTTGTTAGAATTTCCTTGCCAGGATTCATCTTACCTCTCACTTATGAACTACACATTAACTTCATCCTGAAATTAAATCCCTCGACACTATATAAATCATGGAGTCACATATAATTACATAACATTAAACTATTAGGGGTAGACACTAACATTGGTCCGGTGGCCAATGGCTAGTACCGTAATCTCCCGCGTATAAGACGCGTCCTCTATGCCAAACAAAATGCTGGGGGGTCTTTCTCTCAAGTTGGGTGTGCGTCTTATACGAGGGGTACTTTTACTATAGAAATGTACTTATCTTACAAATATCAGCATTAAAATGTGCGTCTTATACGCGAAAATGCATGTGCTGAGTTTGGGGTGCGTCTTATACGTGTAACGCGTCTTCTACGCGGGAGATTACGGTAGTTTTGACTGTGGGCCAGTGATTATTTCTAGATTTCCTTTGAAATTGGCCATTTGGCCAGTAGAATATTTGAAAATACACTTCTCTATACCAGACTACTGGCCCGGGTGGCCAAAGGCCCAACATGTTAGTGTCTACCCCTGCACTATTGTGAACGTGTCAAATATTAACCCTTAATTTTAAAGAGTGAAGCTGTGATGGAGTAGAAGAGCATTCAATTGCAGTATAAAATTATTAGTCGCCATGCATTCTGGTTATTATCATTAGGGCGAAGTTAGAATCCTCTACATATCCTCTCTTAAAAAAGAAAGAAAGAAAAAGGTTTACTAACATTGTTGACTCTCAAAGAATTTCTTTTCTTTTCAATTTCTGAGTTTCAATATCAAAATAGTATTTAGATTTGCCTTACCGCACTGAACAGATCCACTTTCCAGTCATCCAGTTCTTCACAATACTGGTTTGAGGTATGTCCGGCATTGTCCATGGCCATGTTGATCTGCCCGCTGGCGCTGGTCATGTACGGCCCGGAGTTAACTGTGGAAGAAGAAGATGAGGAGGTATCTGCCTTGGTCTCTTGTTTTAGAGTGTCCTGGAAGAGGAATTTAGCATTGCTGTTGATGCTTGCATTAAAATCAGATGACGACTCCCCAGGGTCCTCAATGTAGACCGGTGACACCTGTCCCCTCATCTCCTCAGCTCCAATTGAGGATCCGACAGACACCGATAGCTCTGACATGAGGGCCTGCTCTACCTCAGGCTTCTTGTCTGTACGAGACGGCTTCCAGTGTTTGTCCTTGGAGCTTGACTTGCTGCTCGACTTCTTTCTGTTGCCGCTTGACTTGCCACTGCCTGAGCTGCTGATGCTGTCTCTACTGGGGCTTGCCCTGTATCCTGGCCCAACCTCCAAGGTGGCTGAGGATCTGTCTGGGGAGGAATCCTTCCTGGGGGGCCCAGGAGGAGGTGGTGGTGGGGGAAGTGTTGCTCTAATGTTACTTGTGTCAGGTTTAATATCATCTGATGAGCAGACTGAACCACTGTTTCGCTCGGCCTCCTCTGCTTCGCGAACTGCATTACTGAATGCGGCAGCCATGCCAAACTTATTGATCATGTCACCGTGGTCAGATTCATCTGATCCCTTTGACTGATCACTTGAGTGAGAGCTTGGATAGGCTGAGTCGAGGCCACGGTCAGCAGCGAGGAAGGGAGAATCCCAAATACTCTTCTCGGGCTTGTACGCAAGGTTGCCCTTGTGTTCAGGCCGAGGTGACTGTGCCTTCTTAGCCTTGCGAAGCGGGCGTTTTGGAGTACCCACTGGTGTACTCTTGTTACTTGTTCCACCATTTTTATTAGTGTCACTGGCATCATCCTCAATCCCTTCATCTTCATCGTCAAACAATGTCAGGTCTTGTTGACTCTGAAAGCACACAGGTCAGTAACATCAATTTTAGATCGTCCAGGGATTGAATATATCAACCAACCCTTTAATAAAATAAGAATTAAAATAAAATATCCTGGTATGGCTGAGTCTGTGGTGTTGGATAGATTATTGCATTCCTCTATTAATCTCTGTTGAAAAATATCTGATTCAACATGTCAAGAAATATTGAGATTCCACTAGATCCATCGCTAAGCCTAAAAGCATTTCTGTTACCGTACTTGTTATTTATTTTATGTGAATAACTTCTTCCCGTAGAGATAGCATTAGGGAGCCGATCCGCACACCCCCAGTGGCGTAATGTTTGCCGATCCACCACAGCGGCCGATCCACCACTGCAGCCTCGTTCTGGGTGCATGTAAACATTCAAAATGGCGGATCGGCGCTTTTACGGGGAACTACGGTACCGGATTTTGATAATTTTTCCTTATTTAAACCTCTAAAAACATAAAATAAATATAGAACTAAACGACCGTGGTGTACGAGGTGGCTGATCCACCCCTCGTGGTGGATCGGCCACCTCGTACACCACGGTCGTTTAGTTCTATCTATATATCGGTAAAAGAATTGTGGCATAGACTCACCCTCGTCATCCATGAGAATGGCCCAGAATGTTCATCTCTCCATGTCCAACCTTGCTGTATAGTATAAAAATCAATAAATATTATTTTAAGTTAAAAACAGCATCTTGACATAATGATGTGTATTCTCAAATGCGTACCGGTAGCGGGTAGGTCTACTTGAATACTGGACACCTCGGAAGCAGAGACACCTCGGAAGCAGACATCTAGGAAGCAGACATAAGGACACCTCGGAAGCAGTGTCATCTCGGAAGCAGACTAAACCATGATAATATCTATCTCTTCTTATAGAATTTGAAAAACTACAACCCTAGTGATACTGCCCCTACGCCGTAGACTCATGGAATGGCAAAAATCTGTTTTAGAATTGTGAAAATAACTATTTAAAAAAGTCATTTGCTTCCGAGATGTCTGCTTCCGAGGTGTCCCTGCTTCCGAGATGTCTGCTTCCGAGGTGTCTCTGCTTCCGAGGTGTCCAGTTACCGTCTACTTAAGATTCCATGTACGCAGAGCTTAGCCTTAATCATGATTAACTTAAGGGGCCCTGGCATGGCGAATGCATGCCCGCATTAAAAGGTCACGTGACCACCCATTGACCAATCAGGGCGCTCCGCTGGTTCCTGTGAGTTTACCAATGATCTTTGGGTCGGTACCCATGTTCAATCATGTTGTACTTTGCTGTGCTAGCCCCGCTATGGTTTAGAATTACCCGGTATTTGAGGAAGATCACACTTTCAGAGAATCAATTGGATAGTTTAATGTATTAAATAAAATTATGTTGGGATATGAATATGACTCAGAAGCCGAGAAGGTGTGAGTGGTTGGGGACTCACCCCCCCCCCCCCCCCCACACCTCCAAAAAAGGCGTGGCCTAATTAATCAAACAGTCTACTTACATCATTATCAAAATCAACGCAGATCTTCTCTCCACATGGGATCATGAGTTTGGGGAAACATTCTGGGCGCTCTTCTTCATCTGCTTCGCTTGCATATTGCTCTAATATTTCGACGTCAACGAAAAACTTGTTCAGCAAATCTTCCTGTTGTTCATGGGTGAGCTTTGTCCATTCTTCTTCCCCATACCGACGTCTGAGATTTTCCTTATCCTGGTTTACCTTCTTGGCGAGTGGACTCAGGGAGGAGAAGTATTCATTCGCTTGTGAAGCTAATGTAGTTGCCATTTTCGTGGCGAATTGAACTTAGAATACACACACAAGAGAACAAAAGACTAATATCTAAAGTGTCACTTGCTTGTCAGCTCGCTTGTTTGCTCATCCATGTTTTGTGTATTCTGCAGTAAATGGTGATCAAGTATTTTCGGGGAAGAAAGACTGAATAAAATATCTGACAATATAAAAAGTCACAAGAAATATTTTACAGCGTTTTCTAAGAAACTGCAGATGTTTTCACTGATCTACTATTTTTAAAAGAATAAAAATATTATTTACTGCGGGACTAAAGATGGACTCCGCTGGGAAAAATGAAGTTTCCAACAACTTGTCAGAAGTAAGTGAAATTTTAAAATAGCCACTAATTCACATCTTGTATGTCATAAATGGATATCATAAATCATGTCTAAATCCTTTTGTTGCGTACTTATATTGTAGTTCTTGTGGTAGGAGCTCTTTCGTTTCAATGACCCCTATTATCGCCCACCCGGCAAACATGTGCGGATTGTGTACTGCAGTCTGTACACCGTGTACGGTACGGTACGGGGACACACGGTCCCCGGAACTACGGTACGTTTGACAGCAGCTAACTACATAGTCAGTAAACCAACGCTAAATTAGCGTTGGCAACACACCTAGTCATAAACACCTTGCCTGCAGAACAGTCAGTCTCTTGAATCGATTTTGTTGCCTGACAGCTAAAATAAAGTGACCCAATGGCATGTAGGTTAACCAACCTCAATGAATGTACTTCGTTTGTCACTGTTTGTTGAAATCATAGGATATATTCTCTTGTTTTCTGTAGGGGGTCGATTCAGAACCTCTGAGGTCCGCCATTATTGGCAAATTCTAGTGTTTAAATCCTCCACCAGGTAGCTCTAGTCATCCCTCTCACTTTGGCGCCATCTAGTGAGAAGATCTGCAAATTGTGACCTGGCCTTGACCCGTGGCCTCGACCTTACAATCCAGCATGGCCTCTCCTTTTGATGAGAAACTGGCACAAGTTAGTGAGAAAGTCTTGCCTGGTTTTACTCTAAAGCCAGAACAGGTTAGGCTCTTACAACTACTCAATGGCAAAAGGGATGTCTTTGGGTGCCTGCCATGTGGGTATGGGAAATCTGTTTCGTTTGGCTTGCTGCCACATTTGGAGGAGTGTGTAAGTATTCACTTGTAGTCAGTAGTAGTCTTGTAGCTTTGTCCCTTTTAGTCTATAGGTAGTTTTTGCACAGAGCTACGAAATTTTCCCCGACTCTAACTCCTTGCTATAGTAGAAGCTTGAAGCGGTAAAGATTCTGACTGCTGTCGAGGGGGGGGGGCGTAAAAAATTTCCGCGTGTCCGCGCGAAAACCCACCACCCCCCCTCTGTTGATATATAATGACCACTCCCTTAGGGGGGGGGGTGCTTAAATTATTCTGATCTCCCCTGAGGAGGTGGTGGGGGGGGGAGGATTTCTGTATCCCAGGTAGCACACAAAAATTTGCCAACGTTGGCCTGACGCATCGGGCTAACGTTGCCTGCCCATCGGGCCTACGTAGGCCCGACCAGTGGCATTTGCCAACCATATGGCAACATTGGCCCAACTTTTGCCAACCAAAATCCAACGTTGGGCCTATTTTGGCATTTGATTAGCACTGTCGGGCCTACGTAAGCAGGATGGCCAGCCTATGTTAAGCCGATGGTTGGGCCAACATTCGCCGGACGTTATGCCTATGTCTCTGTGCTACCTGGGATGTTTTTGGCTTTGTCAAAACTCACAATCCTCCCTTGAGTCCATGTTTGTAACAGAGATGCCACCTTTCCTAACTTCAGGACCTCCGAATTTTAGACCTTCATTCCGTTAGCCTAGTTTAGGTATTGACCCTACCCACTTGGCAAAAAACGTGTTTTTAACGTTTGCAAACGTTTTTATTTGGTTTGGATAAAAAACGTTTTTTAAAAAAACGTTATTTTGACGTTGCAAAAACGTTTTTAAACCAATTTTGAACCAAATAAAAACGTTTGCTTTTTCAACCAAATAAAGACGTTTTTTATCTACGTTTCTCTTACGTTAAAAAAACGTTACTTTGACGTTGAAAAAAAAAACGTTCTGCAAACTTAGGAATCAAAATAAAACGTTTTTTTGACGTCAAAAAAAAGTTTTCTGCCAACTGGGTAGTATTGGTTACTGAGAATATTAGTACGGTAGTCTTTCCGATTATTTTGGTTATTAGTGGGTGGCATCACTCCCATGAACAATGACGACTCCCTCATTCTATCATCTGATTACTTGATAAGGGGGTTTTAATGGTAGTTATGGTTTGGAGGGGGGGGGGGGGGTAAAATTGTCATGTGCTGATTAGTTGAGGGAAACAAATAATTCTCCCCTTTTCAAGAATTATTTCAACCCCTTGACCAGGGGGTCAGAATTTTTTTGTCTCCTTGACTAGGGGGGTCTAAATAATTTCAACTGTTTTCAACGAAAAAGCCTGTGCATTACTATAGTTTAAAAGGGCACATTCGCGCATGATTTTTGCTTTCCGAGGGGGGGTCGAATTATTTTTGGCGTGTCCACATGCAACCCCCCCCCCTTCACCCTTTTGTGCCCAGAATTATTTTGAGACAGCTGATTTATTCAACATACTTGACATAGTAGAGGATCATTACCCTGTAACAAAAAGTGCAGTATAATAGCTGTCAGAACATATAACTTGAAGCATATGTTACAATATTATATCTCTCAGTAGGGAATGATGATTTCACAATAAATTGAAATGGGCTGATTTGGATCGAATTGCCCCGAATATCATATTTTTTTCTAGTCGTTTATTCTAGTGGGTAATAGGCTTTTTTCAAGTTATAAAACGTTATTTTGACATTTCAAAGAGGGCCATTCTGTTGGAAATTGGCAAAAATATGTATTGTTATTGGACTTCTTGGCGAAAATCACATATTTCAGTGAACTTAGTGAATAATCTGTATTTTTCCTCTGTTCTCCTGGCCAGAGAGCACACTTTTAATGCATTTTTAGCCTTTTTTCATTCAATTATTTTCTGTAAAATGACCTACTTATAATTACATACTTAATGCTCCGTACAAAATTTGGTATCGTTGGAAATCCCTTTACGTTATGAGTCTTACTATGTTAAAATCATCTTAATCTGCTTAATATTAAACCATATTGTGGTCTGCTGAACATACATGTATGCTTAAGAGCGCATTTTTGCTGTTCTGGGCACGTAAGGGTTAAGCGAGGGTCATTTTTGAGATTAACTTCTGTCTTAGCAAGGGTAAATTTTTTCCTTCATTTATTTAACGCAATGGTTTTTATAATAGTCTACTAAAAGGAAAGTGTCCTTTTTGGACCCAAATCCCTCTAAATAAGTGTCAAGTGTTGATAAAAATTTCAGACACTTGTCACTTTTTAATCAAATATTCACCCAAGAGGTGTACTTTCTGGCAAAAAACTAATACCGTAATCTCTTGCGTATAAGGCGCACCTCGCCTATAAGGTGCACCCCCAACTCTGGGAGGTCTGTTATAACGTATAAGGCGCACCTCCGAGGTCAGATTTTTGTTACTTTAGTACTGTTCTATAGTAAAAGATACCCCCCCTATAAGGCGCTCCCAAACTCAAGGCAATTTACCTCCCACGTATAAGACCCAGCAGCATTTTGTTTGGCCTATAAAACGCGCCTTATACGCGGGAGATTACGGTAGCTAGGGAAAGGGATTTCAGAGGCTCAACCGCACACCTGTGCCTGCTTGGGGGAAAAAAGGGGGATGGAAACATTTCTTGTCCATGCACATGTTTTCTCCTCCTTCTTGGACTGGGTGCACAGGAAACTTACTTTATCCTTTCCCCAACTTTACGCCCTCCCCCCTTTTAATAAGTCCTAAGATTTAAACGTTTTAGGTGGCCTTCATCTTTCCTTCTAATGCAGTCCATGTTCCTTTTTTACGCATTCTGTATGACATTTAAAGGCCTTTAATAATGGTTTATTATGTCTACTAAATCTTGTGGAAATGATTAAATATACCTGAAATACAAGCACAGGCCTGCCTTTCTTTCTGAGTGACCGATTTTTAAATCTAATTCACCATGATAATGCTGCTATCCTTGCAGGCCATTTTTTTCGGCCTCCCAAGGCTCTACCCCTACCCTTTACATGTTACACCGGCAGTCGACTGTAGTCTTTGACCAATTTGTAAAAGTTGTTTGCAGTGTAAAACTCTCACAATAATACACTGTTGCCCCTTGATAGTAATCTGTTGCCTTTATTTAAACAGATTAACCCTGGAGTTGGATTCACATGCCTAGTGATCACCCCACTGAAGAGTATTACTGCAAACCACATTGCGTACTGGACTTCAAGAGGTGTACGATGTGTAGCTCTGCAGCGTCGGGCTGAAATGTCTAAATCAGAATTTGAAGGTGACAAAATATATTCATGTCTACACCCCACACATGCATACGAAATTTCATTGCTTTGCTTAAGCCACATCTCGGGTCTGAAAGGGTTCCCAATCCTTCATCTTCTCTATATACGTAGAAATCCATGTCCTGTGATCTCACCCGTGTACAGCACATCTTACACGCTAATAAGATTGGCAGTGCACCTTATAGGTTTTCCAAAAATTTTGGATTCTGTCTTATAAGTGGGGTCTCCTCAATTATGCATGTATCCCTTCACTGGCGCTTGATGTGGTCCCTGTGCTTACCAGGCTATAGGGCCACCCTGCCCAGACGACAGCTTCAAATCTCCTAGCCAAAACTTTGGCAGACGAGGAAGTGTCAGCCCACTTTACGGGGTTAAGAGCCGTCCTTCTCCAATGTTTTCTTCTATGGGGTGGTGCTCCTGGTACGCGGACCCTCCCTGCGGATTTCAGGGTGCATCTTAAATGCAGGTTTTCACCAAAAATGTATCACGAAGCTGTAAGTTTTACACGAAACAGCCTTCTCATGTTATGGTGCTGCTTCAACGTGGGATATTACTAGGGATGTTAGCTATATTCCCCCTTCTAAATATCATGGAACTGCTTAGATAAGGATAAAGTGCATATTTATGTCTGGATTCGGCCTGATTTGTTTGAATTTGGTTGGCCTAATTTTCTGATGATTTTTTAACATAAATAACAAAAATTAGATGGTCTACGGATTTCTTGCCCCTTATTTCATGAATGGGAAATGTTTCTTTGTCTACGGATTGCGCGGCTGCATTTTCATGGAAAATTCAGATTTCTTTTTTTGCTATTGAAGCAAAACTAATTGGGACAGGCATAGCAGACCCCTCGTTTGAAAGATACAACTTTGTAGATTCAGCCAATGCTAGCTGTTTAATGAGAAACCAAATAATTGTGTTCTTCTATTAGAACAATTATTTTACTGTAGATTTATATTGAGCTGGATTTCTCTTTCCATCCTTTGGGATTATACTAAGTGAGACAACCAATAACTGATACGCATACACATATATCATGGTTTATCTGTACATTGGGAATTACTTCTCCATTTTGAAGCTATGACAAAAAAAAAGATGACGTAACCAGGCCATGTTATACCCACCCTACATATACAGTAAAACTTGGTTACAACGAACTAGTTGTTACAGGCTCAAAAAATTCGTTATAACCAAATTTCGTTGTAAGCAAGTTCAACCCTTTGGAAAGGTTTAAGGACATCTACCTCCCCCCTTCACCCTGTCACCTGTACCAGTGGCTGAGATCTAAGAGGTGTTAAGGCCTGTTTAAGGACATCAACCCCCCCCCCATCACCTGTAGCAGTGGCCGAGATCTAAGAGGTGTTAAGGCCTGTTTAAGGACATCTACCCCCCCCCCATCACCTGTAGCAGTGGCCGAGATCTAAAAGGTGTTAAGGCCTGTTTAAGGACATCTATACCTAATCTGGGGACATGAACACAAGCTATATTGATATAAATAAAACATTTAGTGCATATTTTCCCAATTTGGGGGTCAAAATTAATTCGTTATAAACAGGTTTATGGCTAAAGTACTTTGTTATAACCAAGTTTTTCTACTATAGAAATGTATAAGAGAGGGTTGTGACTAAGCATTTTTGTTTGTTATATCCAAATTTCGTTATAAGGGAGTTTGTTATAACCAAGTTTCACTGTAACATGTCCTGTGTAATACATAATCGTGATGCTATGGTCTCGCAGTATAAGTAGTTCCAGGTATTTTTCATGAGATAAAGCCTTTGTTTTGAAAGGGTTGGACACAAATATCTGTACCTGGTTTTTTTTTTGCAAAATAAAAAAAAAAACTGCCTCGCACCACTTTTCAGTCAGTCCATATTGCTTGGGTCATATTCCCATAAGCCTGGGTTGGGTGGTGAGTGGGGACTGGTGTTGGGTTGGTTTGTGTCTTTTCACCATACAATATATGGAGGTGTGGCATACTCCACTATAGTGTTAAGTCAATGGACAATTATTATACACAGGGCTTTTGACAGGGCTGCGCAGTGCGTAATACACGCATTTAATGCTTAAATATCGCATTTAAATGGCTAGAATGGCCATTCATTTACAGAATGGCGCATTGTATTTGCTAAAAAGTGTGCAATTGGCGCATTGCAAAAAATCCTGTCAAAAGCCCTGTATTCACATAAAAAAATTGTTAGAATGCCGGCTAGTCTTGTTCTATTTTGATGGCAATTTTTATTTCGGTTATTAGCATCTCAGACCAGTCTAACCTGTTGGCTCTACTAAATGTAATACATTGCCTTTGATCGTTCTTTAATTCCTGATTGTATTGATAACAGACAGGTACACACAAGAAGGCATGATCAGCGGTTGCTTGCTGTTCCTAGGGCTGTTAATCTAACCTTTAGGAAAAGCATCGCCTATAAAGCTGCTATCTCGTGGAATGGCCTTGATAATAAAGCCAGAGCTTGTGTGATTAAAGCCAAATTTTCTTCCTGGAACAAAACACAGTTCCTTGAGCTGATTAATACTTATAACGACCAGACATGGGTCTGAATGACCCTCCCTCCTACCCCCCACCCACCTCTAACCCCCCTTGGATTGCTAAATAATCACATGGGATAGGAAGAAATTCCTACCAGCAGTAATCAGAATATTTTTTATACAGGACAATACCATCAGTCCTGTCGACAATAACACCAGTCGTTAAGAACCTGATCTGACCCATCAAGTTCTATTGGACAATAACATCAGTCCAAATATCCAAAGGGCCAGTCACATCCGCCCACTAGTTCTCAAAAAAGCATATATTTCTAAAGCAAGATGGAGCATTCATTTGCTCAAACGCTTCTTTTTTCCTTTTTACTTTGTTCTTTTCTATTAGTTTAAGTCATGGCCTTAAGCCTTGCTACTATTATTATTATCATTATTATTACTATTATCATCATAATATTCATTTGAGTATATTGCAAACCAGAAAGCATATATACAATTGACTGGAATGATTGTAACCACATGCACACTTTTTCTGCCTAAATTATTTCAGTATAAATAAAAGAATATCAATCAATCAATCAATCAATCAAGTGAAATATTTTTCCATCACGGCTGTTCTTGTAACTATATATCTACAAATGTCTGTACAATTTAATAATTTTTATATTTTTAGACGCAAAGAGCTCAGTGAAAACTGCACAACTGATATTCAGTTCTCCAGAGGCTGTCCAGGACAATGACTGGTGGTGTGTTTTCCGCCAGCGAGCGAAAACACACATAAAGGCATTGGTTCTTGATGAGGTTCACACAGTGTTTGAATGGTAATTCTCTTACATTGTCCTTTTAACACTTCTATTCTTACTTCCATATATTATCTACATATCTTATGTAAGTATGGTAAAAAAATTGGTGGTGGAAAATTATTCTTTTCGACCATAAACTCCAGCCTATAATCTGCTCCTTTTATGTGAACCAGATGCCTCCTGTGGCTTATAGAATCATCCCAAATTCAGGGTTTGTCTTATAAGCGGAGTACTTTTACTATAGAATAGTTCAAAACGTTCAAAATTCAGGCCCTGTGTGCACCTTTTAGGTTTTACTTCAACTCAGGTTGCTGGATGCGTCTTGTACGCGGGAGTTTACGGTATAAGCAGTTTCTCTTTAGATGAGAGCTTTTTGTAAACATTATGCACAGTATGTTAATAATAGCATATTCTTCTTGTGAAATTTGTTACCTAGTAGCTTCTTTGAGAGATGACCATTTTTCTTTAAAAAAAAATGCATGTCCATATCTAAGTACAAATAAACTTTTTTTTAAAGTAAAGTCTCCTTTACTCATACATGTTGTAACTTTAATTCCTACATAATCCAACTGAAACGGGTGTGAAATCTCCAAAGAAATGTTGGAAAATCAAACTATTTTTTGAAAGAGACCTGGACCCCAGATAATTCATTTTTCACACCCTTTTTAAATCAAATCCCAAAATGGAACATCTAATTCCATTCTATAATAAATAGAATTAATATCAACACATAAATGAGTTCTCTTTGTTTTCTTACTGATCGATTAATTATATTTTAAACCAATTGACCCTATATATACAACATAATCATTTTATGTTTGATTAATTGTTGAAAACTTTACCAATTTCAGTAAAAATGTTCCACCTACAATGGGACCAACAACTTGACTCACTGCACAGCTAGATAAGTTACTGTAAGTTTCATGAAAGATTAGTTCTATACTATGTTGTGTGTTATGTGTTTTGGTCACGCAGACCATATGAACATTGATGTTTTAAGATACCCATATAAACTTCATTGTAATTGAAAACAAATTAGGATATGTTTGAATATAAAGCAAATTCACAAAAATCTTCCGATCTTTGCTTCTAGTGGGCCGATTTGAAAAATTCTTTCACCTTTAGAAAGCTAAGATTATGACAGTCCATTGTGGCATGTTTCCCAAGGCCTTACACGGCCCATTAAGATTCTACGCCGGCAACACTGTGTTACTTGTGTCTGAAATTCTACCCTCCTCCCTTCCCTGATATTCTCTGGCACCAATTTGTGGGTTATAGAAATCATATTTCCCTATCTCGCTGTTTTTCCTGTATATCCTCATCTGCTCGACACATCCTATTAGCTACGCACAGTGTTCAGTAATTTCTGCTTTTTACCGACAGGTCTTCATTTTCATTACTTACTTTATTTATATGTACATATATTTGTTCCTATAACATTGATATAAGGCACGTTCCTCAGACAGTTGTCACCCTGTCATTCTATGAATGCTAAAAGAGCCATATCAGATTTCATGACTTAGAATTTAAATACGAAACAACCTTGGTTTTATTGTATAAGGCAAAATAGGCATAATATTTGTTTATAAGCCATGGCCTGTACATGATATCCTTTTTTATTGATTACTAACGTCTCTTTGAAACCTTATTCTTGAATTAAATATACAGTCATCCAATAAACCTCTAAATAAATTGTGTGTTTCCTGCTAGGATGAAATATAAGAGTGTCCTTGGTTTACAGGCAAATTATCAAAGGATCAATTTGGATATTTAATAAATTCTTTTCAAATCTACAAGGGCTTTTTCTTGGGAATATTCCTCTCCGTTTGTATATAGGCATAAATTCAAGATAGCATATATCACTGTCAGTTATCTCACACGCAGTCACCTTGCTGTATCACATGCCGCCTGTATGGCGGAGTGTGACCCGGAAACGTGAATGCTAGCCATATAACTGACTGACAGACCTTCACAAGTACTCCTTAGCATTTATGCCATGGCTGTAGATTAAATTTCAATTTTCCGTGACAAATATTGTCCAAACATTGGCCGTTTATTGTTTGTGCGCTTTGTTTACTGCCCTATTTTGAAGCTATCATGTCATCAACTGGTCATGTGGCCAGAGATTGTAATTTGACCACGACGTGTCACACACCTCCTGTGTGATTTGTCGTCTCCATGCAACATCTATCGCCTTTCAGCTTTTCAACATATTTATCGTAAGATAAAAGCCTTGCTTCATGCTATAATAATAACTGCTGATATTAGAATACATGAAGTATATATGTATCAATGACACGCTTACTGATATACACCTATTTAATTATGTTGGACAGAAGGAATTGTCAAGCATTTGCTTGTATATACTGAGAATAATTAACTTAAGTAGGATTAACGCTTTTATCTAATTAAATTTTGTCAGGGGAAAAGGATTTCGTGACAGTTTCATGCATTTGCCAGAGCTTCTGTCCATCCTTCCACCTAATACTCCTCTACTGGCACTGACAGCCACAGCATCTACAGAGATGTTGCAAGAACTTGAGAAAGCTTTCAATCGGACATTTGAGGTTGTCAGCAAAGTACCTGATCGGTAGGTTTAATTTTTTCTTATATACCAACCATATAATGCATAGTGAATTCTTTTGCATAAACTTGTGCATATATACGTGCATCAAATGCTCACAGATTATAAATCCAATGTGTGGTTGGGCTTAACTTTCTCTCCCCCAGATTCCCCATACTCTCCAACACCAAAACTCTATAGGGGTTTGTGGGGGGGGGAGAGTGTTAAACGTCAATGTCCATCAACAGGTCATTAAAAAACAATCACTTATTAGGCCCGAGGTGCGGGTTTCAGGTTTTGCAAAACATTTGTGTGTGCCCCATATGCATGAACGTATGGTTCTTTTCAATGGACACCAAAATTTTTCTTTGGATATCTCAAAGGGCTTGTCTCCCCCTTGTGGATACATGGAGAAGCTAGCATATTGCCCCTGTGGAGTGGATACTTTCATGATATGGGCATGAAGGAGCAGAATAAATCCATTGAGACTCCACAGCGGATAAACTCTCCTTCCCATCTAGTACAATCTGACAGTGGGCTTACCACATTCATGAAAGACGACAAACTCTTGAGTTTCTTGTGGCTTGAGGTAGGCTTGTGGCAGCTGGTATCCATATGGACCGACCTAAGTATACATATGTGTCTTTTGTCATGGGATACCCCCCCATAGTAAACCATATGTGAGTGCTCAAAGGCTAGGTGTGTTGGTCAAGGTATCAACATTCGGCCATTAAGACTTTTCTTTTCTTTTTGGACATGTATTTATATGCTGCTTGGCCGACACAGCAGTGACCGAATCTATGAATAACCGAATCTATGAATAACCAAATCTATGAGATGAATGACCGAAGCTATGAGGAGGGGTGAGGGGGAAACCGCTACCGGGGCTTCATTCCCCTAATCTTTTCGAAGGATAGCAAGTGTTCTTTAATTTGCCTGGTTCCATAGGCAGGGCCAGACAAACCACGTCCTTTGATCACTCAGACGTGGTTCACTGAGGGGGAATCCCACGGCAAAAGACAAGCATGTTGACCCGTGCCCACGCATATGCACACCAGCTGCACAAATGCTCACCCCAAGCCACAAGTAATCCCAGCTTTGTTACCTTTTTACGAATCTGGTATGCCCACTGTCAGTATCGAAGGATATTTCTCCTTGTGGACTCCCAATAAAGTTCTTCTGCTCCTTCCTGCCCTCACATGAAGGTCTCTACTCTACATTGGTGCAATCAATGTACCTCCTCACTCAAAGAGCGGCCCCTAGAAGGGGAATTCCCTAGTATGTCATCACAGTATGTTGGTCCTCTGACTAGAATCATGAACGTTTAACCAATATTTCTTATGGGAATTCCATTTCTGCCTGTGATAGAACCACTTACAGTAGAGAAGACAAGTACATTTTCTCTTTTACCAATAACATGTTTGTATTTTCCAGTCCAAATGTTCAACTCTTCATCAAGGACTCTGATGCAGAATTCACCGTTGCTGCCAAAACGTACGTTCAACAGCTAGAGGAGAAGTTGGCCAAGGCTGAGAAATGCCTGATATATTGCAGGTTGTTATTTATAATTTCATTATTTGAATCACAATTAATATCTAAAGACGTAATGATGGGACCTTTTATGGATTACGTTGTTTATTGTAATACCTTAATAATGTGGAGGATAATCTATCATCTGTAGGGGCCAGCTCTGGCTGTGAGTCCATGGCGGTATGCTATCTGTCCCCGTTCCCCGGTTGCACCAGCCCCCAGGGGCTGGTCAGCCAGTGAACACTGCCCCCTTGTGTCATACCGATCCAGATGTAGGTGGAAGGTAGAGAACGTCAGGTCTGGGGAAGTAGCTCAGAGGAAGAGCTTCCGCTTCGAAGTTGGAGGGTCCCGGGTTCGAGTCCCGGTTTCTCCAAAGACGTTTTCCGCCGACCTCTACACATCATATCTTGTCCGGCTCTCTCATGTTACTGAACAAGTAATCAATGGATAATTCATGACGAGTGTGTGTTAGTGAAGGATAATTACACGAGGCCGTAGGCCGAGTGTAATTAGCCTTTCCTAACACACACTCGTCATGAATTATCCATTGCCTACTTAATTTATTCTACAAAACCAATAAATAATCAATAGAATACCAATAAATTCAAGTTGAAAACAAAAATTATTCCCCCTCGGGACTCGAAGCCAGCCACAGTGTGTGTACACAGGTACATACACCTCCTTGTCGCCCGGCAGCGGACGGCAACCACGGCTGTCACGCCTTGCTTTGAATGCGTCTCGCAGTTATAAATGTACTCGATCACTACACACACCTCGGCGCCTGGCAAGGCTTGGCTTGCTTTGAATGCGTCTTGCTGTTATGTTTGTGTATAATACACCTCGTTGCCCGGCAGCGGACAGCTACAGCACCTGTCTCGGCTTGGTTTGCTTTGAATGCGTCTTGCGGTTATGGCAGCGGAACATGGCGAAAAAAAAGACATGCTGGACCGGGATTCAACCCGCCTACCTCTAACTCAGCGCAATGCGCTAACCACTAGACCACTGTGTCTCCTTCTTCAGGGGCCGTCTTGGCTTGTATAGATCTGAACGCGTCCGGTGGTTATGGATCCACGATCGGTACACACACCTCGGTGCCCGGCTAGGCTTGCTGTGGTTTGGTTTAGTTCTAGCCAGCCACTTCTCGTCAGTCCCTGTGGCACAATGCATAGGGAGTTGGACTAGGGATCTGAGACTGCAGGTGCGACCCCTACAATGGCAATGGAAAAATGCCGTAGGTTTTAACATGTTTTGACATGGAAGGACATGAGAGGCGTGTGGGTTATCTATGGATAACCGCAAGGCGTGCAGTGTATCCATGGATAACCCAACGCCTTCCAAAATTCATGCTACAGCATTCATGCTGTGCAATATCAACAGGTATGTGCATGGGAATATCCAGCAAAAAGCACTGAGCAACCCAGAAATCTTGGAATAACAGTGTACAAACCCTGTATGACTATATAGATACAGCTCTGTCCTAATGCGACCTCATTCTTACTGACCAATACAGCCACAATTATGACATATGTGAGCGACCTTTTGATGGTATTGTCATGGGCACTTTTTAGGCTAGTTTAATCTGGTGAAACAGGTGGAGCCACTGTAGTCTAATTCTCCCCTCCCCTGCCCTGATCTGCAGAGATAAACCTCGGCTTGGTAAAGGAACGTTCAGATAGCCCAGTGGCTAAAGCATTCGCTTGTTACCCGAAGGACCTGGGTTTGATTTCCGGTTGGTATTGTATTTTTCAAATGGAGAGGATTAAAGCACTTATGGTGGTACCACCCTAAATAACCAGTGTGGACCAGAAAATACCAGTTTATGCAACCTTGGATGTAACATTCTTAATATCTAAAACAACTTAGCACAATACACCAAAATGTAGCTGTTGAAATAGAGAAAATTATGTAGTAGGTCCACAATCTCAAAGTCAGGCTCGATTTTTTTTTAGATTGCCATAGCAACCACCACACTAATTTTGAGCCGTGACACCTGAGTATTGCAGGAAAAGACTATATGGTCATTTCACCCCCATAACCCTCCACTGTTTTCTTGATATCTATTAAAAATTAACTCTGGAATAAAGAAAAACACCTCCTGATTATTTTGATACCAAATAACCATAGGTTTACGCCTTTCTCTCGTCACAAATGGTCAACGTTCCTTGAAATAACAAAATTTCTGAGGAACTATTTGGCCATTCTACCCAGAAGTGCTATGTTATTAAGTACATTTTCTAACCCCCCGGCCTATACATGGGGCCCAGTCTTTTTTCTTTAACTACACTAACCTGCTACTGTTCGACCCAGTTTTTCACATGTGACCCCCGACAATGACTGCTGACATTTGTCCTTCTTTTTCTGGTGCATGTAGCAGTACTAAGACTAAATAGCAAAAAGGAAGTGAGCTTCAAGATCCATGGAATAAAAAATTGACTGGCTTGAGTTTACCTATATGGTCTATTGAATCTACATGAGATACAATTTATCCAAACATGTTATTTCATGATTTTCCCAGAAACATTGAGAATATCTATGGGAGGGGGTGTCTTGTTTATTTAGACGCTAATCGAGGACTTAAGGAGCCATTCTAACCTTGTCTGATCTAGCTTCATACACTGTTCCTAAAATATCAGGATTGTGATTTCTCCCACGTCTGTCTGATTTCCTACATTGCACTATTGGCCCACAAAGATGACCCTCGTGATTCTATCAGATCCATAGAAAAAATATCTTACCAATTATTGGGTGGGGGGTTTCATCCATATTTTGAGGCTGATGAAGTGGCAAATGGGGCATTTTGACCTGGTTTGATCATGTTTCCCACATTATCGTTCAAATCAAACCCATTCCATGTTGGTTATGAACACTTGTGTTGCCTAGTAACATTGTGACAGGATTGAGATCCCCATCAAACACAGTAACTTTGTTTACTTTTAACTTCTATGAGTGTAGGTAAAATCACCCAAACTAAACAAAGCCTAGCAATGTAATTGTGTCGCCTACTGCTGGTACCACACTGTGACTCACTACCAGTCAGGCAGCAAATTTATTTCCATTTAGTATTGACTTGATATGAGTAAGTTATTTGTAGTCTATCATCTACTTCTGAAGTTAAAAAATAAATTACCCAAATGATAAATAACCTATCGAACTTTACTGGGTTTTATGTCCTTTATCATTGATACCTGAAGTGGCTTTATAGTCTCGTACACTATCGTCCTAGGCGAACCATTTATGAGGTTGAAGTTGTAATCATATTTATTAATTCTGTACCTTTTATTTTGCAGGACAACGGATTTAACTTCCTACATATATAGTCGGCTTGTGCTACGTCTGCGCAGAAAACTATTTTCGTGTGATAAAAGATCAGCTAGCAGCACCATCGTTGAACAATATCACTCCAAGCTCACCCAATCTACCAAAGATAGAGTTCTGCGCAGGATCATGAATCAGGATTCTACGTTGCGGTGTGTGGTCGCTACCGTCGCACTAGGTATGGGTGTGGACATTCCTGATGTACGACACGTCTTCATGTGGGGGCCACCCTCGACAATCAATGGGTTCTGGCAACAGGTGGGAAGAAGCGGAAGGGACAACCTTCCAGCTTCATGTACAATGTTCATCTACAAAGGATGTAGAATGAGCTCCATTTCAAAATCTATGCAGGATCTGGTTGATGAGTCACGTCAGAATAAAATCTGTATCAGACGAAATGTTCTCCTCAAACTTCAACTGGGAAACACCCAACTCCATAACTATAGCGCTCCTTCAGAGTGCTGCAGTGTTTGCAACAAGCATTAGATATGTTTGAATGATTCATGTGTGGATTATAAATGATTTATGTAATAGGTCTGTAACGAAGATAAATCAAAGTCTTTAACATTTCTGACATAGCAATGGGTTCTATCGACATAAAAGATGAAAATGCTTAGGTGCACTGTTTTACAACATCGTACTCCTTATCTTCTATCAAAATGCAGGGGTGTTGCCAGGATTTCTTGCCATGGGCCAATGAAGCAATTTTCAGGAGATTTATGTAACATTTTTGGCGATATTAAATGACCCCATTATATGAAAAAATGTTTGAGAAGATGAGAAAATCACAATTTTCTAAAGATAACCCAAATGTTATCATCCCTGTACTTTCCAAAGCAAAAAGGGACTTACAAATTCTAGATTGTTCATCTGTCATAGGAACTGAGTTTTGATACGGCCTTTTGTCCCAGCTTCTGTTCACAGTAAAAAAAAAATATCGATTTTTGAATTTTTTTCTTTCCCTAGATTTTAATATTTTATAAACTGGAAGATAATAAATAGAGGCATCACTTGTAACCCTAAAATATTTGTGCACTAAAAATTATTTTCGTACAATCTATGATACGACCCCTTGAATTTAGAATAAAGGCCTGTGGCTGGTAAAGGGCTGCTTTTTCTTCTTTATAAAGTTTGCTTAAAGGGTAAAGAAATAGAGTGCCATATTTTGGAAAAAATGGTAATGTTTTTTCATGCCAAACGGGATTCCTGATAACATTACCTTTAATTTGATATCAAATATATATGCCTATATATTCACGATTTCTGATGGATTTTTATTATTGGCAGTGTCACAACATGAATTAAGACCTAGATGCATTAATCGGTGCTCTCTGAGCCCATTCAATGTGCCATTTATATATAAATGCCTCTAGGGGCCAGGGCGTGGTCCGGGCAGCATTCCTGAAATGGAACCTATCATCTCCAGTCCTTTATAATTGATACCAGAAGTGGCTTGATAACGTGAAATACTTTAATACTGATTCTGGTGTGTTTCTGATTCAATGTCCATTTCGTGAACCTAGTTCAATGTTACATTTCCATGAACTTAAAGGATGAAAGTTTTTTTAATTGATTTTAAAGCCTTATATGAAATATTAACCAACAGGTATAAATCGTGATTTGTACACAAGTTTAAAACAAAAGAAGATGAGCCTTAAGGTGGATGGCAGGTATGTCATTTGGGTCCGTTACACAGATGTCTGTGCAGGTATTGATTGTAGATATCGGGATAAGAAAACAATAGGGTGTGTGTCACAAATTAATAGAATATGGCAACATGGGTGGGATTCAAAAGTGGGAACTTTTGTATTCTAACAGACATTTTTCCACTGTACCACTGATTTGGTTCGTCCTTGGTGTCTTGATGGTCCTTATGATAGATGATTTAAAATACAGGGACCCTCAATCCCCGTCCACTTTCTTTGCATATTCTGAGACTGAGTACCCTTTGGTTGATATGGCAAAAATCTAATGAAATTCCTGAAAATCGTATTCTATCCCAGCAATTAACCTTTAAAATAGAAGTGTTTGAAAAGTAATATTTCAAGCTTCAGGCGCAGATTAGAGCGCTCTCATTCTAATTCGTTCTATGGTCGTTATACCTTATGCATCAAGCTGCGCTTGCACTAGTGCCGGAAGCTATGCAGCTTGTAGGATGTGCATCTAGGCCAATACTGCAAGTTCGGTGGTAAGTGCTGCGCAGCCAGCCACCTGGCTGGAACAGCTTGCCACACACAAGACAGTTATGCTTTTCCGCAGCAAGTTTTTGCCCTAGTTGCAACAGCCTTCAATGTAGCCGCAGCTGTAGGGTGAAACATCGTTTTTAGTTTGCTCAAGGATTTAATAGTCCTCCATTATAGGAACAGTATTGAGCACTTCCTTGATGTACAGTAATATACATATTCCCCATTTTGATTGTACATTACCGTAACTTCACTCACTCATTAGTATCAATCACGTAATAGAGCAACCATTGTAAATTGAATTGTAACATTGGGAAAGCGACAAGTTCTACATTAGCAATCGACTTTCATTAAGCATCATCATATACAAATGTATAAATTGTTGATTAACTTTTTGTCAACTATTTTCATATGAATTTCTCATATAGTACCGTAAACTCCCGCGTATAAGACGCGTCCTCTACGCCAAACAAAATGCTGGGGGGTCTTATAGGATGTACTGAAATTGGGGGTGCGTCTTTTACGAGGGGTAATTTTACTATAGAACAGTACTGGATTGAAAAAATCACCCTTAAAATGTGCGTCTTATACGCGCAAATGCATGTGCTAAGTTTGGGGTGCGTCTTATATGCGCAACGCGTCTTATACGCGGGAGATTACGGTATAATAAATTGAATGTAGTTTGAATTATTCACATTAAATACATGATTGATGTAAAACAAATGTTCCAAAAATTAGAAGCAATATGACCACTTAGATTTCTGCTTGACCAGACCATTGTCAATCTTACATTTTTCTGAACCCGACTTATAAGTGGACCCCCCATATTTCATAATAAAATTTGAATTATATTAATAAATAATGCTTTAAAAAGGTTGACTCATAGACGGATTTTTACCGAAGGGCCTGGGTGCTTTTACATATGGAAACATATATGTAAAAATAGCGCATGATACTTCTTTTACAGACTAGGTACAAGTCCCTGTGGCTGAACATTTTTAACACAACCATAATCTCCAGCATATATATTGCATATCTTAGGTGATTGAGAGGCCTGCTCCCCGTCGTAGAGTCTGTCAAATCTCTGGTTGTCTTATAGGCATTCCACAAAATTGAAATTCTGCGGTGCTCTATAGCTTTTCTTGCAACTCAGTGCTGGCCTTACTCGAGAGATGCCCCTTGTATGCGGGAAATAGGGTAAATCCACAATCCTATATGAAAATATTCATGTTTGGTTTTATCTCATCTTTTCACTATCTGGTTCACGATAGCTAGACTGATGAACAAAATATCTTTAATAGTGCTAGCCTTGTCTTGTTTGTGTTTACGACCTGGTCCTCAAGTGAGTTGACCATTGAATAAATTGAGATCATCTGAAATTAAGGACAATATAACACCGGCTCGTTTTTACCTCAGTGTAGAATTTGGAATCTCGTCCACACCTTTTTAGAACAAAAGTTATCACCAATTTAGACCTTATATCCACAAGAATGTTTAATTTCTTTGGCAGGGCATGACCCAAGATGCCCAAATTGTCTCCTTTTACTCTGCTTATAAAGTTGACCGACCCTTCATTACAGAAGAGATGTTTTTCTGTGGAGAAATCTGTATTCCTTTAGTAGACCAAAGACACCTTAATCCTCTTCGAACTGTAGCATGTATGTCAATTCTCTTAGTTCATCCATCTTTGCTGATTTGGTTTGAATTTTCCTTGCTACTGCTATTACATCGTTGATCTTATTAGATCTCTGCATGGTCTCGAGGCCTTTGTGGGATCTTCCTGGTTGGATGGTGAACAGTTTGTCACTGCGATAATTCTTTGTGAATTCCTGAACTTGCTCTTTGTATTTGTTCTTTGCTTCATGCCGGTCAGGTCTTTTCTTGTGGGTTACGTCTGCTGCGGACATTATTTCATCCACCTTCTTGCCGAAGGCACCACCCAGTTTAGCTGCACGGCTGACTGTTTTGAAGTGGAGCTGGCCAGTTGAGTTTTTCAGAACCTCTGAAATATTTAGATATTATTGTACCTTAACCTCTCCGCATTTAAGACCCATCATATTTTAATTCTAACCCGTTATACTTGATGAAATAGCTACATTAACAGTCAAACTGAGTACCAGTTATCGCAAGCTGTCGTAATACTTACGTTTGAAATCACCATTTAGGAATTCATTCACAAGGTCGAGGCCTATGTTGCCTTCGGGCCTTCCCTGTAAGTTCGCAGTACGATTCCATAGCATGTCTTGTCGCATGCGCGGAGACAAAAATCCACCAATGTCTGAAAAAAATATAATTAAGAAATCAGGGTATCCAATCAAATAAGGGGACTACAAGTAACAACCTCGTATAAGACATGCCCTTGGAGATTACAGTGTGCGGAAATTGAAAAACCTTTTCATATACTCAATCATGCCAAATTTGTGCTATATCTTTCATTTCGATATTCAAAAGAGTATAAACATTTAGAGTGAATGCAATACGTACTTGCCAAGAAATTGTGTGCGATAGTAGCATATTTGTAGTGATTACTGCAGCAGAAGTGAAGGAGGTCTAATTTCCAAAACAGAGCCATCAATGGCCCATTACCCTCACGCACTGCTTGACGGTTGGAGAGGTACTGCAGCCCAGTCCACATTAGCTCCATGGAGTGTTCAAAAGCATGGTCTATTCCCAGCCCCTTACACTCCTCACTGCAGTACCAATAAGCTGAAATATGGACAATGTCCTATATGATATCTGTGTTTAGTTATTTCTTTCTTACTACGTAAGATTAAGAACCGCCAGTTTCATCTTAGTCATCAAAAAAAAAATTCACGTACCATAGTTTCCAGTGCATGGAATACAATCAACATGGTAGTCCATACTCCTCGTGCAGTCTTGCCCAGCTGCACAAAGTACTATTGGTGAGTCACGTTTCTTGTGGCAGTAGCAACCTATCCACGTGTCTGATTCTTCACATTCCACGCTACAGAAATAGTCCCCTTCTGGACCCTCTGCAAAATATGGTATAGGCAAGAAGGGTTAAGAAAAGGCTTACTTTTGTGTAAAGTTGAGACACGCATGCCACCCTTTGTGAATTCTTACCATCCCACACTTATACCCATCTCCTACTCTTAAAGGCATATAACCTTGTACTATAATCTCTCGCGATAAAGAGGCATGTTATGGGCATGGTTTTAGTTCTCCCTGGATCCGCAATGGGGACACCGAGACATTTCTTTTGATATGTCACACTCCCATATAACCCCTTCGCATAGCTTTTTGAATTTAGAAAATTCATTCAAAAATGCTACATGGCTCATTGATGAGCAAGGCCAGACCCTATCCTAACCGCCCGCCCCCCCCCCCCTTAGATAAAGCAGCGTATGGGAAACATGGAGAGTTAAAAAAAACTTACCCTGGAGACCAACACAGCTAAGATGCAACCACTCTCGACTGCAGTCTGCACTTGAACACTGAACCATTTCATCTTCTTTTCCTGAATGTTCAATGACAGTGAAATATTATATTTCACACTTATCGGTATGCTTATTTTAGGTGAATTAATTTCTCTCCAGTGCGTAACTTTTCTTTTGGTACTGTAAACATAGATATTTCCGTGCTGTACATAATTTCGTGAATTTCCCAAAGAGAAAAAATTCGCAAATTTATGTACGTCATGCATATTTATCCATTGCGGGAGATTATGGTAGTTCAAGATTTGGTCTATATAAAACATTTACCCGGTAGAATTAATTTGGATGTTTGCATATACCATAAATTCTCTTGTTTGAGCCGTGGCTAGTACCAGAACCCAAAAAAAAAGTGGTTTCTATTGTTAGCCAAAAGAACAGGTACTGTTCACAAGACGGATCTTAAGTCAAGGGTATGTCTTATACGAGGGTTTTATTGATTTGTCTAATGTCCAACGCGCTTACACCTCATGGGACTGCTATACGAGGGTACGACTTAAACTCCCGCGTATAAGACGCATCCTCTTCGCCAAACAAATGCCTTGTGCGTCTTATAGGATGTATTGAAATTGGGGGTGCGTCTTATACGAGGGGTAGTTTTACTATAGAAATGTATTGAATTTACAAATATCAGCATTAAAGTGTGCGTCTTATACGCGAAAATGCTCCTGCTGAGTTTGGGGTGCGTCCTATACGCGCGACGCGTCTTCTACGCGGGAGATTACGGTACATGAGAATTTACAGTACATCTTGATTATCTCACTTTTGTGTTCTAGGCTGTAAATTCGTTAATGATTATCCGATTTCTATCCTGTAAAGAGTGGCAGGTAGCTTAGGATGTACAGATTCAGATGCACAACAGTTATATTATTCCAGTAGCCAAAGGGCCAAATTATTGGTGAAACTAGCACTAGGGTAAGGCAAAGGTTTTTTTAAATGAATTTGGACAATTAGTGTACGGCCCTTCACAATTCGGCTGTTGCCGGCATGGAAACATTGAGCATTCTTTGTTATTCCAAGTTGCAGCAACACCCACAAATCAACATAAATGCCTAACAATAGGCATATGAAGTGGTCTAGGCCACTAGTGAACAACTTCTATCTCCCCTAATAGAATCCTTGCGGTCAATTTAGGGGGATAGGAGTTGTTCACTAGAGGCCTAAACCACTTCATATTCCTGTTGCTAGGCATTTTTGTTGATGTGTGGGTGTTGCTGCAACTTGGAATAACTAAGAACGCTCAATGTTTCCATGCCGGCAAATTCTGAATTGCCATACCCTAATTGTGTAAAGTTCATAAAAAAAACCTTTGCCGTACCCGACTATATGCGCGGAGAGACGATTGTAACTATTTGATTAAATAGCGAGTTTACATGATATTTATACATTTCCCCACTATTGTATATACAATGGAATAGTTTCCTGATGTCATTTTTGATAATAGTCTACATAGAGTCTTAGGCCTATTGATGCTTAGTGAAGAGGTAAATTACTTTCACCACAGCAGTAAGTGTAGATCCCAAGGGATTCAAAGGTTGCCTCATCATTTATGTACTCTGATGGAATTTCGAGACATGCTTCAAGTCTCCGGAGGTCCTTTTCTCTTGGCCCATTCCAAACTAAGTCCACAATTTGAGTGCTCAAAGCTTCCAGCCACTTTGCTTTGCCCTTGGGATCTTTAGGCAAGGATCTTGGTGTGTCAGTTGCTTTCTTCATGTCTACCAGGTGCATTGCAAACAATGACACATAGGCATGGGTTGCAAACTGAAAGGGTAAATTGTAGAAAAAAATTATGACATTTCACCGCATAAGTTTACATTAAGGACAGAATTTAAATAATAGAAATCAATGGTTGACAAGAATGAATGTCTGAGGGTTTTTTGTACAGTCTGGCAGGTATATGCATACATGTTAAAGGACTTCTTTCTAGCATGATTATGTCCAATGGTCCTGTATTGATTAATTATCTTATTTCCAATCTTCATTGAATGACCTTGGGGTTAGTCTGTGTATGATCGCCACTAGGGCCTGCATACTTCTATCAGGTAGACACCACTAAACAAATGCTTATGCCAACCCCCCCCCCTCCGGTATTCTCTCTCTGTTAGTTTTAGCCTCAACTGAAGGTTCCTCATGTGACCACCTACGCAAAGTTGGGGGAGTCACAATAACAGCAAGTTAAGCTATAAGGAGTATTCTAGGTGTCAATACAGTCAACTGAACGTGTGTGTAAAAAATGTGTAAATATCCATTTCTAATACACGGCTGGTTATCTGCAGGGACAGTCAAAAGGAGTATACTCATAGACAAGATTATGTTGTATGTCATGTAAGGCATGTATTATACAGGCATCTTATACTGTAATCTCCCGCGTATAAAGCGCGTCTTATACGCCAAACAAAATGCCGCTGAGTATTATTCATGGGAGGGACATTGCATTGAGTTTGGGGTGCGCCTTATAGGGGGGGGGGGATTTATACTATAGAACAGTACTAAATTATCAAAAATCTGCCCTTAGAGGTGCACCATATACATGGAACAGGCCTCCCTGAGTTTGGGGTGCGCCTTATACGCGGGCTGCGCCTTATACGCAGGACATTACGGTAGGGGCTTCTTCAACATTAGAACAGTAATAAACCTTCAAAATAAAGGATGATTCTTCGAACTCTGGTTGAGCCTTAATCGTGATGTGTGCCTCAGGAGATTAAGGTACCATTCATAGTAACTTGAAATAAATGGTCAACAATATAAGACATTTATGTTTGTACCTTTAACATATCCTTGGAATGGTTAAAGTTTGACATAACGTTTCCCTTTAGGCTTCGATGGCGAAACGCTTGTTTCAGTTGGTAAATCGTACCACGAGAGTCAGATGATTTCGACGTAAATAATTTGTCCCATGCATCCTGTAATTGTGCAAGTTTATATCAGAATACAAATTTAATGTGTAGTTATGGTATCCCCACCCTATCTAACCATCTATTATGATGTTACAGTTGAGGAAGAAGTGTAATATATCCAATAGAAGATCACGGTGTATAGCTTACAGTCCATTGATAATTCAATCTATGCATTAGGGGCCGGCTTACATACCAGGTATGTTTATAGAAGGGCAGACACTAGAGCTGTGATTTTATATTTATGAAGGGGTCGACACTTATACATTGGATGTCGGTGAGAATCCTGTATTCTTACCTGAAGCATTAGAATCTCTTTGTGAAATTCCTGAGCAGTTGCTTTAAGATTTGACAGCTTTGCAGGGTTCAGATCATTGAGACGCGCATAAAGCGCATGTATCATCCGCTCTATGCTGAGACCGTCTCCGCCACAATTAGTATCCTGTTCTTCAGGAATAAATTCTGCTAAATGTTGCATGATCTGCACAGCCCCAGGAGTGGAGGCGGGATTGGCTTCAACTATTCCCAAATTCAGCTGAAATATTGAAATTGCAATGTACAATTTCTCTTATATAAGCCGTGGCTTATGTAATAACCATATGCTTATTGCGGTTTATAGGTTTTGAAATTAGGGTGAGGCTTATAACAAGGGTATTTTATACAATAGAACTGTACTGAACTGTCCTTTTTAGACATTGGTGACGCTTATAGCTTATCTACAAAGTATGAATGCACTTTACATGTGGGCACAGCATGATGTTGATTACACAATTCACTCAGCTTCTGAGGTTTGGTGCAATTATTATCTATCAACATCTATCTACATGTACTTGCTTTGTAGGTAAAATCAATTAAACTTACAATGTTGCTTTTCTGGGTGAGGGTTTCGTAGTGTTCATGTTTTGGCTTTTCTGGTTTTACTCCCTGGAGACATTTGAGATTTGACCTAAGAATATCCTGCACAACAAAGGCCATCTCCTGTTTAATCTCCCTTAGCTCAGCCTTGTTCAAAACAAAAGTGGTCGGTGGTAGATTAACGGCATCTTCCTCGTTATCATTTGGAACTTGGTTTGTGTTTACTCTGAAGTAGTACAGGGTAACATTAGTTGTGTTTGAAAATTTCGTTGGAAGTTTAGTTGGAAAATGCAAGGAAAATTGTCTGAGGAAGCAAAATATTCGAGGATTTGAGTCCAAATATAATAGAAAACATCAAGTAGGTTGCAAATATTATGTCTGAGGTAATGCGGGATCTGTGGAATCTAAGGGTCGACGTAGCGAGGGGTGACTTTAATTGTTATTGAAGGCATAATTTTATAATATACCGTAATCTCCCGCGTATAAGGCGCGTCTTATAAGCCAAACAAAATGCTGCTGGGTCTTATACGTGGGAGGTAAATTGCCTTGAGTTTGGGGTGCGCCTTATAGGGGCGGTATCTTTTACTATAGAACAGTACTAAAGTAACAAAAATCTGCCCTCAGAGGTGCGCCTTATACGTTATAACAGACCTCCCTGAGTTGGGGGTGCGCCTTATAGGCGAGGTGCGCCTTATACGCGAGAGATTACGGTACCATGTGGGAATGGGACATCAGGAAGCAGGTTAAATACTAATAATCTCCTGGATGTTATGTGCATAACCTTTACATAATTGTTTTGCTGCAATTAAAGGATTACTAAATCATTATATGTTCATATAGATGAAATATCTACCGGTTCTCAGCAGCTAAACACATTCCCCACATAAGGTGTTTGTTGTTTTGGACTCCCTGGTGTTTAGCCTGTGTCTGGATTTCTACGTTGTCCCAACACAGGCTGTACGATTTGTCCTGTTCTGACAACGGGGTTCCAGCCTGAAATTTAAAATATTCGAGATGGGTCATCCTGAAATATTCGAGATGGTATTCTATCATCGAGCTAGAAACTTTTTTCCCTCGCCAGTTTGGATAAAAAAAAACGTTTGTTTTTCTTGCACTACTTTCAGAGGTAATTCACCAGATATTTGGTCAGAAAGCCACCTACTAAGTCTCTAGACTATAAGAGGAATTTTATGTCTAATTTCTAGCACATTCCATGGTATAATGTGTCCAAAATTATGCACCGATTAGGGTTTTTTTGCATGAAGGTGCTCTGCCCACATACACACAGAATGTAAACAAGTAAAGTGGCTGAACAACGGATACATGATGATGTATGTATAGAACTTCATTAGAAAAGTGTGGGAGAATGCAAGAAGCCTTTGATTAAAGCTAGTACATCAAAGGATTTGGATTCAAAACACAATCCCTTAGACATTTTAATTTAAAGGCTGATTAACGCATAATGGCCATAGGTCATCATGATGTATAACTGCAGCCCGGAGGATTTGATTGATTGATTTGTGTTTTACAGCACTTTAGCGGCACTAAGTGGCTATCCCGTGCTTCATAGGTTGATAATTTAACAGAGGAATGTGTCAGTGCCCGTGCATATGTGCACAACACACATCCTGAGGGGATAGGAAAGAGGAGATATAGACCCTTTTAAGTGGGCTAGGGAAGCCCGTGCAGCCCGGATGAGTATACATTGCAGGCCTATATGTAGGTCTATCTTGAAGTTGTAAGTGATGAATCCCTGTTATATAACACTCGTGTAGTATGCATAATATATTTGGTTGTGAATGGCAAACCAGCTACTTTCCCTTGTTGATACATTCTACCGCCACCGGAAAGCCTAGGTATTCTGTCCCCTCTATGGAATAGTACTTAAGATTTCAGAATTTATAGGATAATAGCCTTTATGAAAAATCTAAGACCTACCCCCTTTATTGATGTTAAATCATTTCCTCTTTGGATATGTAGAAATAGAACCAATTTAACATTCAACTATCCAAGATTTTGTAAATATCCTGAAGAATCTTATACACGTACCTGCATGTTAAAGCCATGGTGAAAAAATGGAATAGAGGATTATTGTGATATAATTCGGTAACGATAATGCATTTTTGAATGTTATTGCCTTAATAGTTTAAATGTTTTAATAGCCCTGTCAAAGTAACCTTTAAACTAAAAAAATTACTCACTATAATGCTGTTCTTCCATTTTTTTATCTCATCTGCGTGATGTTCGCTCAAAGATGATACGTGATTTCTCACGCTCGACGGGCACTGACTAACTCCCATGTCCTTCATTGTACTGTAAGATAGATATTCATATTAGAACCACTTATGTCAGACGTTTATAAAATCATTGTTAGTCATGCCAAATAACATGTACGATACAAAAACATAAGTTGGGCTGACTCTTATAAAGTTAACTGTTATTTTGAAAGTTCAATATAAAAAGAATTGTTCCCATTATATAACATAGAAGCAATACAGTCTCAGGGTTTTTACTCTATTCAATAAATTCCCCCTGTAAGCTTGTGATTTAACATGAACCAGATATGGGTTTTAGGGTTAGCACAAAAAAGGACTGTGGCTTATAGGCAGAGTCCCCCTGCTAGATGACTAATAATCTTGAATGTATAGGAGTAGATTCTGGGTTGTACCGTAATCTCTCGCGTATAAGGCACAGCTCGCGTATAAGACGCACCTAGAGTTTTAGAATATGGTCAAAAAAAATAAAAAATCATAACTTTTCTTCTACTGAATGGATTTTGAAAATTTAAAAAGCTATGTGTAGCTAAGGCCCTCTGGGACTCCCTTTGCCCCAGTCTGTCATAGTATGACTTACAGGGAGTGTAACATATCAAAAGGAAGGTCTTGATGTCCCCCTTGTGGTTCCAGGGAGAACTAAAACCTCGCGTATAAGACGCGCCTTATACGCGAGAGATTACGGTAGCTTAAGTAAGGGTGCATGTGGCATATAAATGTGGCAAAATATGCAGTATCTCTGATATATCATGCTACTGGCATGTTAGACACGCTGGACATACCATATAATATAGATACTGAATAAATTTTGAATATTAGTGCAAGCTTTATGATAAGATTACCCTGCCTATATGGAAATTCTATATATTGGAGGATCCCTTAGATTTGTTGATAAGCCACGACTTATATGTGAGGTACTACAGTTCCACAGCTATCCCATGATTGAAGTTATTAATGGGGCCATCCCAAAAGTATATTAATGTACGTCCAATGAGAATGTGTTCCACACACTTTAAAACTAACTGCCCTTAAGGGATTAATGTTCATTACGGATTGCCTCAGAATGGATGAACCGTAAATTCTCTTGTATAAGCCCCATCGTTGTAAAAGCGGGGCACTGAGTTTGTGGAAAAAATTGTAAGAATTCAAATATGCTATATATATTGTTTGGTACACTTTCCTAAAGCTACGTTGTCCCAGGGCCACCCTGGACCCCACTATGCTGCTGGAACTTTTGTGAATGTATTGGGAATGTGTCATATCTGAACCCTGCCTCCACCCTTTAGGGTTGGTTTCTAGAACTAGCCACGGCCGGGAGTCAAAGCTTATACGAGAGAATTTATGGTAACATGATTACCATATAGAGGACTGTATTAGTGGATTTCCATGCGTGCACCAGAAACTATTCTTTCTTAAATGTGTGTGTTTGTGTTATTTCTGCCCTGAAAATGTTGAAAATATGCAGGCCAACAAGGCCTGCATTAAACTTTCGTCTGTGTCTAAGCATCTGCATCTGACAAAGGCAATTTCCACACTGAGTTTGTGGAAAAAATTGTAAGAATTCAAATATGCTATATATATTGTTTGGTACACTTTCCTAAAGCTACGTTGTCCCAGGGCCACCCTGGACCCCACTATGCTGCTGGAACTTTTGTGAATGTATTGGGAATGTGTCATATCTGAACCCTGCCTCCACCCTTTAGGGTTGGTTTCTAGAACTAGCCACGGCCGGGAGTCAAAGCTTATACGAGAGAATTTATGGTAACATGATTACCATATAGAGGACTGTATTAGTGGATTTCCATGCGTGCACCAGAAACTATTCTTTCTTAAATGTGTGTGTTTGTGTTATTTCTGCCCTGAAAATGTTGAAAATATGCAGGCCAACAAGGCCTGCATTAAACTTTCGTCTGTGTCTAAGCATCTGCATCTGACAAAGGCAATTTCCACACTGAGTTTGTGGAAAAAATTGTAAGAATTCAAATATGCTATATATATTGTTTGGTACACTTTCCTAAAGCTACGTTGTCCCAGGGCCACCCTGGACCCCACTATGCTGCTGGAACTTTTGTGAATGTATTGGGAATGTGTCATATCTGAACCCTGCCTCCACCCTTTAGGGTTGGTTTCTAGAACTAGCCACGGCCGGGAGTCAAAGCTTATACGAGAGAATTTATGGTAACATGATTACCATATAGAGGACTGTATTAGTGGATTTCCATGCGTGCACCAGAAACTATTCTTTCTTAAATGTGTGTGTTTGTGTTATTTCTGCCCTGAAAATGTTGAAAATATGCAGGCCAACAAGGCCTGCATTAAACTTTCGTCTGTGTCTAAGCATCTGCATCTGACAAAGGCAATTTCCACATGTAGAGGATATAATACTAGAAATGAATAGAAATTTTACAACTTGACTCAAATAACAATAAAAATCTCCCCTTCTAATAGGCCGATTTGAAAAATTCTTTCAGCTTTATGAACCTGAAATCATGGCTGATAAATCTAGTTTTTTACACAGCTTCATTGGACAAACAGGTACTAAGTATAAATTCCAATAGAGTGATTCCTCTCAAAGTCCAACTTTGACTGATTTTGCTGGTTTTGAGTTGGTATGACAGGGACTTACCAAAGGACAATGACATTTGTATAATTACGGTGGGAGGTCTCCCATTCCTGTATCGTTATATGTTCAACTTCTAGAAGAAATGACACAAGCTCACAACTGAAATACCAACTGAAAAATGTTTAGATGTATAAAAGCATGATGTCAACGTATCCCATCTATAGGAAGAACCCTGAATGTAAAATTTTTCTTTTATAAAAAACATGAGGCGCTAGCTTATACATAAGATGCTAGGATAGTTTTGATGAAAACATTATACCCACCTTATGGTTTTATCATTGGCACCTAGACGCCATAAAGCAACACCCATGGCACTTTGGAGAAATTTATTTGTATGGTTGTTCCAAGCATTAAATGCCACTGAACATACAACACCTTGTTTCTTCAGCACCTCTTGCTGCGCTTCCTGTAGTTCCCTGTACAAATGTAATAATAGAGGTGTAATTAGCCCTTTGAGGGCTTCTTATACGTTAATGCATTATGCCCAGTGGTCGTCATAAGGTAGCCCTGGTGAATAACCAGGCCCTTTAAGACTTTCAACCCGGGCCCCATGAATACGTATGCCCAAGCAGCACTGGAATGTGCTCCCAAATAATTCTGTACAGGTCGGGGGGAATTTCTGGCTAATTTTACCATTTACATGGAGTGATAACCTTTCTAAAACTGAAAGAATTTTTAAAATACTCCCATTATTAATAAATTTATGGACATTTCAAGTTATTATATGTTGTGAAATATAACATATTAGCGCAAGCCATACATAGAATATTTTCAATGTTATAGCTTGCTAAAGTGAGGGTTGATAATTGATCAACTCTTAAAAATACCAAATTTTAAACTCGAATATATTTGGATTGGCTAAACCAATTTCAATGAATTAAATTTGATAGAAAATGTATTTTCCTGATCTATTCAGTTGTAACGATTAATCTTAATGGGAACATTCTTCAATGTGTTACCATGGTAACAGAAGTCAACAAAACTCACAATTTCTCAGATGTTTTGTTGAAATTCTGTTGCCATGGTAACCACATTTTCGTGCAAAATGCATAATAATTTGGTATTTCTTTCACTGCCATCAGATTTACCTTAAACAATTAAGAAATGTAAATTTCTGTCACAAAAACTGACAATTTAATTTTTATTTGATGATTTTCACCCTTAAACCCTGCAGATAGCATGATAATTTTGCTGATTAACTGTGACATTGTATTAGTCATGGTAAAGTGGACACTTGATCCAAAAGGAAAACTAACTTGCCCGTCAAGAGGATAGATATCAGACACCAATGCCTGAAGAAATTACCCCTCTAACCCTAATATTACATGACTTATGGCAAAAACATTATAACCCCAAAATGTTGGGTTTTCCCAACACCCAGATTTTGCTGGTGTTGGGAAAACATAACCTCCCGGAATTGGCAGTTTTTGGGAAAACCCAATGCCTGGGCTGATAGTGTTAAGGGTTATTGTTATACATGTAAGCTACTACCGTAATCTCCCGCGTATAAGGCACCCCTAGAGTTTTGGAAAAATTTTAAAAAATTGAAACATTCATAACTTTGGTTCTACTGAATGAATTTTCAAATTTCAAAAACCTATGGGTATTTTGGGCCACCTTGGGTCCTCATGGGCCCCATTTTGTCCCATTATGACCAAGGGGGCATGTAAGATATCAAAAGAAAGGTCTTGGTGTCCCCCTTGTGGATCCAATGAGAACTAAACCCCCCCCCCTCGTATAAGACGAGCCTTATACTCGTGAGATTACGGTAGGTGCTTACTTATATCATGATGATATGTTTATCATGGAGATGGGGCCTATGATGCATGTTGAAAGGAAACATCCATATCCAGGTTGGAAATTTCAATGTAACTTCAGCACTGAAATAAAACTATTTTACAGAACATACTGCTTACAACAGCATACCTGGACTTGTCCTTCTTTGTAATAGTTTCAGCAGAGGGGAACATGCTGTCAACGACTTTGGTAAGAATGGGATTTCCATCCTTAAGTTCTTGTTTCGTTTTCGCCCAACTGTGAGCTTCTAAGGTCTCCATAGTGCAGTCTTGCCTCAGACTTTGTGGGCAATTATTCATCTGTAGTGAAAAATACAAAGTCTCTATTACCTAATACCACATTATTGTGATCAAATGTCACTAATGAATGCAAGTGAAGCATGTGAATTCATGCTAAATATTACATGTTTTCTTCAAAAAATATAGGTTATTGCCTATGCTCCATCCCCCTTAGCTCTGAATGAATGAGCCATGGCCATTGGTCAGAAAGATGCATAAAGGTATCTAGAGTTCAAGATATGTTAAAATGATATATACTACGGTACCTGTACTATATAATATAGACATATGAACAGGCATTTTCTACTTATTGATGTCCATACGTGACATACTGACGTCCACACAAAACATACTGATGTCCATATGTGCCATACATAAGTCCATATGTACTATACGGATATCCATATGGGACATACAGACTTCTATAAGTGACATACTGACATCCATATGTGACACGGACGTCCATAAGTAAATTTTAGAAGAAAGGAAAGGTCATTATTTAGGAAGGTGCGGGGTGGGTTTTCACAGAGATGCGGTGAAGTTTTCTACTCCCCCTTCCCCTCGATGGTAGTTTAAATCCCCCCTCCTGCGCAACAGGTGGGGAGAAGTTTCGTTCATCTAAAGTAGCGCACACGCTTTTTGCTTGAAAAAAGTGTAAATTTTTCCTGAATTACGTTGGGGGAGACGACCGTTTTGAAAAATCTGTGTTCCTCAAGGGGCAAATAAATTTAGCTACCCACAAGCAAAGATACACAACACCCCATTTGTTAGACCTTACAATGCATTATAAACGAACTTTTTTTTAAAAGCCTTCATGGACAGTTGCAAACTTTTAATCAAAACCTAACGACTTCTATAGCAATAGATATGATGCTTGAACCACCTACACCCCCCTTTGATGCATGACGTGCTTTATGGATGGTCTTTATAGGGAGTGGTCACTGTATATTAACAGGGGGGCATGCCTCGTGGGGGGGGGGGAAATTTTACCCTCTTTTCAGCAAAAAAGCCTGTGCACTATTATAAATCAAACAGGGTTGCGGCACAGGGGGAAAAACCAATTTTCACTGCCATTGAAGAGGTAGCATAAAAAAATGTCCCCCCTCCATTGATAATTAATGACCACGCCCTAAGTGTGGGGTTAGGCAGATAATCTTACCTCTTTTTTCAAACCAAACATTACCCGGTCCACCATGTGGTTCCAGAAGACTGGGCAGTTGTTGTGAACGTATGAGACAAAATCATGGTAACTGTGGTTGGTTAAGTATGCTTCCAGTCGGTCACCATGGCTTTCCAACTTTGCCTTCTTGGTGGGCGGCGCCTCACACACAGGGTCAGGTAGCCTTCTCTTTTGGGACCTGGCAACCCCCACAGTGTTACTTTTGAGATAGGCATGGCATGTGAGGCACAGGACAGACTCTGGACCCACATATGTAATATCAGGGAAAACAGCTGAAATTACTTCTGGCCCAGAAACAACTTTGTTGAAAGTATAGAAAGAATTCTTGCCTCTTTTTTTAGGCTTGGCCAGAGCCTGCCCACATGCCACACACACCATGCTGCCTGCCTGCCTGGCACACCAGGCCTCAGACCCCAGACCGGTTTGACTACACTGGCCCAGGTCACATGGGCAAGACCAAAACAAACCCATGTGCTCTTGAGCACATGGGTTTATTTTTGTTATGACAGATTGCGCCATCTGCAGGATTAGCATGCAACTAAAACTGTAGTTCATAGTATTCCCGCTAGAGGGACACCTCATCGTATTTCCAAAATGTCTACCCTGGATCAGATTTAGGAGATCCCAAGTCAGATATAGACGTACAGTAAAGAAAAGGACACATGTTTGGACACAAAGTGGTACAAAGTAGACAGTTAAGTATATAAGGAACACAGGGAACACACTTTATTGACCAACAAAAATTTTCTTCTGCCCAAAGCGACTGACTGTTTTACGCCCAGAGAGTCTTTGCAGTGCCTCTGTTATCAGCTGTGAACCGCCGTCCGTTCACAGCCGAGTATCAGCTACTAACTACACAGCCACTAGGCTAGGCCTAGCCTCAGCCCTAGGGCAGAGGTCATTTCTTAATAGCGGGGATGGTGGGCAAAATTGTTTTGAACAGTCTCAGACCCCTCTTGTTCAATTGTTGGGGGAAAAAATAACAGAAAGTACAAGTAAAATATCATGAACTCAGTCGGGTCACTGAGTGACTCAGTGACAGACTCAGAAATAAATACTAAACTATAGAGTTTTTTAGCGCCTCCCACGCCGCGTAGCGGCGGTACCGCGAAGCGGTACGGGAGTGCGCTATGATGATTTCATTTGCCCCATGTGATGAGGTCTCACAATACAAAATTACTGAATAGAGAAATTGATAATTGTGAAATCTTCTTTATGTCTGCTTTTATGAGACATGTCATCAAACACTGGTATACCGACATTAACGGCGGGAGGCGTTTTTTTACGCGGTCACAACCGCATTTCTTGTTTCAGCGAATGTGTATTCACACCCTCGGCGGCCCTGGTGGAGATCCCAAGTGTAAACAACAGCCAGCAGCCCTCACTGAAGTCTAGGCCTAGGGGGAAGCACACATACTTCCACATTAGATTTTAAATATTTAAATAAACTTGACCTTAATGAAACCCTAGTTTCGTATACTCCCCTACATCTGTACTATTACTGGTGAAAAAGAATTTTTAGTGAAGCAAACAGATTGGGAGAAAATCAGGATTTTCTAAAGGGTAGTAGATCGCCACAGTAAAGCTAGCCATTCACTGTCAATCTCGCACAGACCATCCTTCCACTTTCACATAAGAAATTTAATATCTATATAATTCTTATATTCATTATTTTTAGTTCCACATGCTCCCCTATATCTCTGCTATTTAGTTGTGAAAAGGTTGTTGAACTTTCCAACTCAATATTCGCTACTGGTACTGATGGGTGTGATGTTGACCTCACTCAGATTAATAAAGGATAGAGTTACGTTTGGAACTATGAAAAGGATATTTTGATGAAATCAATAGGTCAGGAGAAAATCAGGATTTTATGAAGGGTAGTAGATCGCCATACTGTGCTGCCCACAGTGAATCTAGGGGTTCACTGTCAATCTCACGCAGACCATGCATCCTTCCACTTCCACATAAGAAATTGAATATAAATGTTATATTCATTATTTTTAGTTCCGCATGCTCCCCTATATCTCTGCTATTAATTGTGAAAAGGATATTTTGATGAAATCAATAGGTCAGGAGAAAATCAGGATTTTATAAAGGGTAGTACATCGCAACAGTGCATTCTCTATGGCAGCGTGGGTATGGTAGCCAGTGGCAGATCTCCAGCACGTTCATGTGGCGCAAACTGATGTCACGTGAAGACCCTTATTGTCGGCCCTTGCTTCCTCGACCCTTTGATTCCTCAGATCCCTCATTACCTCAGACAGAAGATCTGCAACTAGCTCCATGTTTTCTGTCTTATTTGGACTTACTTCCTCAGATAATTTGCTTCCTCAGACATTTTTCCTTACATTTTCCAAATCTGAGGAAGCAAGGGCCGACTGTCGTCATTAATCTACTAGACTAGTATTATGTTTTAGGGCGTTCACCTGCACCGCTGACTGCGGTGAAAACGGCCCCCATAGAGCCCTCCAGTATCACAATATAGGCCTACCTAGGTAGTAGAGGAGTGAGGGTCATGGTCTATGATTGTAAATCCGTGCCTTGTGGCACTTTTATGAGTAAACCTGATGCCCTAAGGGCACAGGGTATACTTTGGTTTACATTTGTCACGTGGATATCCTCCATTTTTCTATCTTTATTAGAAGTGTTACTGCTCACACCCTGGAGGACTGAGTAGCTCAAACTGACATGAAAAAATAAGATGAAAGTAATGGAAGTAGACACATCTTAAATCTTATTTTTTTACCTCAAAAAAGTTATTATGTGTGACATTTTATTCCCCGGTAGTTATGAAAGGATTTTATGTTAGGTAGAGGCATATCAATGCCTAGATCACTGATTTACATGTTATTTTTCATGTTATCATGTCAATAGGTAGTCATGGTGGAGTAAATTTGTCAGAAATATATAGAAGAATGTACGGTTCAGAAAGTGTATAGTTTGGCATGTTTTCACTCTGTCTGAAAATACAGCTGCAGAACCACCAAGTGCAGAGCCACTGTGTGCACAAGACGACCACTTTCTGACTGCAGTTTGTATGGGACACTTTTCACAAAAAAACATTGACTTTTCATCACATTTCATTCAGGTTGCTGCATTCTCTTTTAGACATGTTAACCTTTCTATTGATGGGTCTTAGTATGATGTAGCACATTTATTTTATTTAAGGGGTAAACACCCTTTATTTCTAGACTCCAAACACAAGGCCATGGTCCCCCGCATGTTGACATTATCGTTTGTTTTAATTCGACCCATGTCCAACTTTTTTTATCATGATTTTTGGGAAGGGTAGGTATGATTTGGGGTACTGACTATTGTACTCCAATCTCTCTCCAGTCAGTGTTACTTTATTATCTGATTCAGTGATTATCTGATATATCAGTTCCTATTCCATGTTGTCCATACCGGTAAATTACACCGTTTCAGTATGAGATCAAGTTCCTTACACAAGACAGAACAAAGGCTGGACAAGCAGCAGCTCTCCTGAAGGAATGGGGCTGCTGTGTGCGCTGTACTATCCGCTTTCTGGGTGACAAGCAGATAGCCACGTACAGGAGACCACTGAAGGTACTGTACAATGAATGGATTTATATATTGTCCTCTATATCATTATATGGGTCAGGTCGTCAGAAAGTGTAAGATTTTGCCCTTGAAGGCCCTGAAAAACTAATTTTCTAATTACTTTATATAACCTTAACAAAAGTGTCAAGGTACATCTTCTCAGCTCAGAACACCAAAAAATACCGATCTAGGCCATCCGGTTCCATTTTTATTGCTTGTTTTGTGTCATGTAACATCCGGTACCAAAATAATGAAATATAGAGGTAATTCAAGTTGCTCTCAGTAATATAAGAATGTCCCATTATGCATAACAAACACATGAAATAACAAGGCCAATATGTCTATTATTGACTTCAATTACAGAATGGAACAAAATTTGAGTTATGCATGCACAGTAGACTGCCTCCTACATGATGATAAAAGTACCGGACGTTACGTAACGTCTGGTACTTTTATCAGAATTATTTCACATAAGCTGCTCTCATATGGAGACAAATGCTGGTAGACACACAATTTCTTCACCAAAGTAGGGGATGATAGGGCCTTTCATATGGGTAATAACAAAGATTTTGAAGCTTCATTTCTTCCATGTTTTAAAACCGATTTAGATTTAGGTACCGGACGTTACAAATTACAGATTTCCATTTTGAAAGGCACATCATGAAAAATTCTCACTTAGTAACATGTCCAAACCTCATGGAAATGATACCTATGATCATATACAATACAAAAAATAACTTTGGGATACTCTATAGTGTTCTTTATTCAATACAGGACACTTGTAAAAAATACAAAAAGTATAAAAAGAACAAATTTGGCCGTTTTTTCACTTCGGCAGGCTATAAGTCCTAAAGTTTTTGATGGATGACCACAAATTTACATTTTTCTGATAACCCTAAGTGTCTTCTATCAAATGAGTCTATGTAAGACAAGATTGGTTCACAACTTCTTTCTCCAGAGCCATAAAAGTCCAAAATGACACAAAAACACAAAATCTACTGCTTTCTGGCGACCTGACCCATATACATGTAGTTATTAAGTTATTTGGTAAACTAACAGACAAAGACACATAGAAGGTTACCACTGGAGGTACAGTATATCGATATTATCGGTTATATAATTAGTTATATATATTTATTTTTCATTTATTTATTTGCTATAAACTAAGAGAAACACTTAAAAGATTATTTTAACTTTGAGTACCCATGTTTAATACATTTGATGACAGACGATAGATGATAAAAGTTCATTGTACAATTGACTGACTCATCCCAATGTCTGTGTTGATTATGATCAAAGGTGCTTCCTGTTTATTGGAACAGGCTCTAGCCTGTTCCATTGCATTCACATGGGACGTCGATTGCACACGGAATCGGACAGTCCAACTTCCCATGAGTCGACCTGTGCTATTGTATCAATAAATAGCACTAATAGCACTGACTAACTGCTGATAGATGGGCGATTTATGTCAGTTTACCACAGCCCAGTGCTGCCCGGCTGGGTAAACTGCCATAAATCGACCATCTATCAGCAGTTAGTCAGTGATAGACTAATTGCTGATAAATTGTGAGTAAATACTGATATATATTGACTATTTGCTGACAAATAGTTAGTAATTACCGATATATATTGACTAATTGCTGACAAATAGTGAGTATTTGCTAATATATATTGACTATTTGTTGACAAATTGTGAGTAATTACCGATATATATCTTGACAAATACCAGTCAAGGTAGGATGCACAATTGAATCAATGGCTATTTCTCTGTTATATATATTGACTAATTGCTGACAGATTATGAGTAAATAGTGACATGTATTGATAATTGCTATAGCTAGTTATATAGTTACTGAGTACTGGCATATATTGATTAATTACTGACAAATAGTGAGTAATAACTAATATATATTGACTAATTGCTGATAAATGGCGAGTAATTACTGACATATATTGACTAATATCTGAGAAATTGTGAGTAGTTACTGACATATGTAGACTAATTACTAACATATATTGACTAAATACTGATAAAATGTAAGTAACTACTACCATGCATGACAGCTAAGGTCATATTCATGGCGAGAATGACATTACACAATTTCACAGAGAAATGTGTCAGTGCCCACGCATATGTGCACCACACATATCCTGAGGGGATGGGAAAGATGAGAAGTAGACCCTTTTAAGTGGGCTAGGGAAGCCCACTAAGTACTGACATATATTGACTAATTGCTGACAAATTGTGAGTAAATACTGATATATATGTTATAGAGTGACTAAGTACTGACATATATTGATTAATTACTGACAGATAGTGAGTAATAACTAGTATATATTGACTTATTGCTGATAAATGGTGAGTAATTACTGACATATATTGACTAATATCTGACAAATTGTGAGTAGTTACTGACATATGTAGACCAATTACTAACATATATTGACTAAATACTGATAAAATGTAAGTAACTACTACCATGCATGACTAATTGGTGACAAATAGTGAATAATTACTAACATATATTAACTAATTGCTGACAAATAGTCCATAGATACTGACATATTTTTACAAATACCAGTCAAGGCAGGATGCACAATTGAATCAATGGCTATTTCTCTGTTATATATTGACTATTTGCTGACAGATTGTGAGTAAATACTGACATGTATTGATAACTGCTGTTTTAGAGTGACTAAGTACTGAGTGAGTGAGTAATAGATGTTTAACGCCATTTCGACAGCTAAGGTCATATTCATGGCGAGAACGACATTACACAATTTCACAGAGGAATGTGTCAGTGCCCGTGCATATGTGCACCACACACATCCTGAGGGGATGGGAAAGATGAGAAGTAGACCCTTTTAAGTGGGCTAGGGAAGCCCACTAAGTACTGACATATATTGACTAATTGCTGACAAATTGTGAGTAAATACTGATATATATATATGTTATAGAGTGACTAAGTACTGACATATATTGATTAATTACTGACAAATAGTGAGTAAAAACTAATATATATTGACTAATTGCTGATAAATGGCGAGTATTTACTGACATATATTGACTAATATCTGACAAATTGTGAGTAGTTACTGACATAGGTAGACTAAGTGTTGTTATGAAATTAGGCAAAATAAAATTTTGGACTGGGATAAACTTTTGTCAAAACCCCAAACAGATGGTCGATTTATGGCAGTTTACCCAGCCGGACGCAGGACGCATTGACCGTGCGTCCCCGTCTTTAATTGGCTGACGGAGTGGCGTGATCCGTCACCCTCATGCATACTCGCCGTTTGATTGGCTGTTGGTAGTGGCCTGATCCAGTTTCTTCGCGCCAAAAGCCACGTGTTCGCTGGTACCGCTGGTATTGCTGCAGTAGCTGCAGCACCAGCAAAAGTGTTTACAGGGTCCCCGTCTTTAATTGGCTGACGGAGTGGACGGAGTGGCGTGATCTGTCACCCTGGTGCATACTCACCATTTGATTGGCTGTTGGTAGTGGCCTGACCCAGTTTTTTCGCGCCAGAAGCCACGTGTTCGCTGGTACTGCTGCAGCACCAGCAAAAGTGCTGTTTGTTTACAATGCAGCGATGTGTCCGCTTTTGGCCCAAATGTGATGTTATTTGAAAGAAATCTTGCTTTATTGTCGCAGTACACATGGATTATTATCACAACTCGTCCTTGTTTGCCGCATGGTACCGAGAAATTGCAGGAAATTGTTCGATTTGAACAAATCATGACACTGCCTGCTGCGCGGCCCCATTGGTGGTCCGAGAACAGGTCTGTATCATTCTTTCATGAATACCCTCAAAACATCGCTGTAGAGGCCAAAAATGCTGGGGAAAGGCCAAAAAGGCCGAAGACAGAGAGACATCGTTGGGCGATAATAGGGTTCCGAGAGAAAAAACGATTTTCCAGAGGAGTCCATAGCTGTTTGAATTTTTTTCCTACGACAATTTGGTGGAAAGTTATGGCCATTTTTGTGATGTCATAGCTTTAAAACATTGATAACTTTGTCCCCATTGTGCAGATCTGAAAATAAAGACCGCCATGACGTTCGCCAGCTCGAGCTACCCTTTATCTATAGGTCACACTATGGGAAACTCCTATTATTAAGGGAGATACGATTTATTTTGTAAAACTGCCAGTTCTTGGACCTCTCTGCCAGTGCCTGGACTGGCGTCTGCCCCCGCGTCCCAAAAAAGCCTATATTTCGATCCATTCCTTCCTCAAACTTGCCCTTTTTCGCCGGTGACACTTAAAACAGATAGGTTTTGGCAGGAGGTAGGGCGCAGGTGGACCGGCCCAGGCCGAAAAGGCCGCTAGTTAAAAAAATTATTTCGCTTATTCTTTTCTGAAACAAATTTTTTAGGGGGGTATGTTCTTTAGGGGGACGAAACACCCCAGATTGATACCAAACATTCCATATCCATGCATATTATTTGCATAATTAGCATAATTATCCAGTATCTTCATACTTTTCCATATGTATAGATGTGTGTCATTGCTCCCTTATAGAATTCATATGCTTGCAATTATACACTACTGACACCTATTTGGGGTTTTGACAAAAATTTGTCCCAGTCCAAAATTTTATTTTGCTTAATTTCATAACACTTAGTCTACATATGTCAGTAACTACTCACAATTTGTCAGATATTAGTCAATATATGTCAGTAATTACTCGCCATTTATCAGCAATTAGTCAATATATATTAGTAATTACTCACTATTTGTCAGTAATTAATCAATATATGTCAGTACTTAGTCACTATATATATATAGTGACTATCAGCAATTATCAATACATGACACTATTTACTCATAACCTGTCAGCAATTAGTCAATATATAACAGAGAAATAGCCATTGATTCAATTGTGCATCCTGTCTTGACTGATATTTGTCAAAATATGTCAGTATCTATGGACTATTTGTCAGCAATTAGTTAATATATGTTAGTAATTGTTCACTATTCGTCAGCAATTAGTCAATACATGGTAGTAGTTACTTACATTTTATCAGTATTTAGTCAATATATGTTAGTAATTGCTCACTATTTGTCAGCAATTAGTCTATGTTAGTATTTGCTCACTATTTGTCAGCAATTATTCAATATATATTAGTAATTACTCACTATTTGTCAGCAAATAGTCAATATATATATCAGTATTTACTCACAATTTGTCAGCAATTAGTCAATATATGACAGTATTTACTCACTATTTGTCAGCAATCAGTCAATATATGCCAGTACTTAGTCATTATATAACAACACTTAGTCCATATATGTCAGTAATTACTCAAAATTTGTCAGCAATTAGTCAATATATGTCAGTAATTACTCGCAATTTGTCAGCAATTAGTCAATATGTCAGTATTTACTCACATTTTGTCGGCAATAAGTCAATGTACCGGTATGTCAGTACTTTGTTATTCCTACACTGTAAAAAATGTGTGTTGAACTTACAGTGAGTGAGTAATAGATGTTTAACGCCATTTCGACAACTAAGGTCATATTCATGGCGAGAATTACATTACACAATTTCACAGGGGAATGTGTCAGTGCCCGCGCATGTGTGCACCACACACATCCTGAGGGGATAGGAAAGAGGAGAAATAGACCCTTTTAAGTGGGCTAGGGAGGCCCGTGTTGAACTTACACTGTCTTGTTAAAATGTCAGTGCCTAATCATTATTTGTTGGCAATTAGTCAAAATATATCAGTAATTAGTCACTATTTGTCAGCAAATAGTCATAATATGTCAGTAATAGTCACTGTTTTTCAGCACTTAGTTAAAACATGTCAGTACTTAGTCACTATTTGTCAGCAATTAGCCAAAATATATCACTACTTAGTCACTATTTGTCAGTAACTAATCAAAATATGTCAGTAGCTCCATACTATCACTGACCACTTGTCAATTGACAGTTGACATTTGACATTGAAGCCTGTTCCTTAGGACTGAGTCCTTCACCTGTGACATTTTAATGTTGAAATCACTCAACAAAATTGTAATTGTAATGTATGTGCTCACTTTTCCATTTCCATTAATAGGAACTACAAAAGGAAATAGACGATTTGTTACCAGCTCCAGCTGCAGAGAATGTTGATTCTATGGAAGATGGCAAAAATGAGCCCAATAGTGAAGCTTCTTTTGCCTGTCCAGCCTGTTTAGGTATTCTGGAAGACAGGTTTTGTAGCGACGAATTCCTCTCACGTGTGAGTTTTGATGATTTTTTATTTCTGTATCCCAGACTTTTACACTAAAATTTTGTGCGTGCTTCTACAGATTTAAATCATGATTTGGTGACATGCTATCATTTATTATCAGTATTTCTTTTTCTAGTGACGCTGGATCACAACTAAATGTGTATTACATTTTCTAGGTCGCAGACGTAAAAAAGAAGGAAAACCATGAATGTGATGACTTTTTCATCTCTATCAAATTGCCCGTCAACACTTTATTACGAGAAGTAAGTTTACTGTAATGATACATATACCGGTATATCTATCAAATTTACCAAAACTACAAGGAAAACGAAAGCTAGTAACTTGCAAGACAACTGTGGTGTTAAAAAGATTGACATTTAAATGCAATGGCATATTGTTGAAAAACGCCCCTATTTCATGAATAATTAAGTTGGAACAACCCAACAGAAAAAGATTTCTTCAGCAGAATACAACTATACATCTTGATTTCAGCGCAGTATATGGTTGATGTTACGTGAGCATTGCAAGTAGGTCAAACATAGTCTTTAGTAATGATGACGCCCAAATCATTTACTCTTATAAGTACTAAGGAGTTCTATCAAATTACTACATTATAACTATCATTGAACATTAGCCGGGAGTTTAGAAGAAATAAATCATAAAGAAAACTTATCATTTAACGCGGTACTTCGCATATTTAGTAAAATCTAAAGAATGTATGAGGAAAAAACAAAACAAGAACAACAACAAATACGGTAGTAATGTCAATAAAAAAAAAGGAAAAAACAAAACAAGAACAACAACAAATAGTAATGTCAATAACGATGTTCTATTCTGCAACAGAAGCATGTATTATGGACAAGGATTGGATGACCTTGCTGCCCTTAAGGAGGTGTGGAAATGGGTCAATTCCCCTTCACTCGGACAAAAAATTGGTGTTGGATTTAGTATGAAGGTATGTGGATAGTTATTGACTGAGAGTGTTAAATAAATGATTTAAAAAGGCTGCATCTGTTCACTTCATATCAGGTACTTTTAACATTATATCTTTCTACAAGTAGGCCTACCTATCTTTTCCCACAAACTTTAAGCATACATATAGACAGTGCTATACCATTTGACACATAATGTGATAGGTTATCAGACCATTGTGATGTCAGTATCCATAAAGTGATTTTCTTTTCTTGCAGAGCACATTTGACATTTGCCTCACATTTATACATTCCAATGTGGATCGTGAATGTGGATTTCTGTAAGTAATTCTAGACATCATCTCCTTGTGTGTTTGAATTCGAGATGTTGATTTCAAATTTCTGTTAGTTTCGCCTTTGTCGTTTAGACATCGATATAAATTACTTATTTAAATTCTGATGGTTTTGTCTTGCATTTCAGGTTGGATTGTTTCCCGCACGTATTTAGGAGAAGGAAGAACAACAAGGTGGTAAGTGTCTTATTGAAATGTGCAAATCTGTTATAAAAAATAAATTCATTTAAATGAATTAACAGTGTATGGACACCGGCAATTGGATTGTCATCCAGCTTAAGAACGCTTGATTATGGTGTCATTCCTCAAGGGGTGATACTACTTTTAGAACGAAGAACACAAATATATGATGTAATGAATTTTTTTAAAAAGGAAAGAAAAGCTGTGTATGCTGTGTATCATCTATTTTCAGGGCTGGGAGCTATATACGAGGACAAACGTATCCAAAGCGATCAGTGATATGTCCGAAGCTAAGTTCAAAAAGTAATGTAAAACACACTACCACTAAAACCTGATCATTTGAATGAAATTAAAGTTTTGATTTCAATGTTCTCTTATGAGTGATCGATTCAGATGAGTGTAATGATAACACAGGACGTGTTGTCCATTTGGAACTGACATACCGTAATCTAATATTTTTCCTGCCCATTGTTTCATTAATTTAAACCTTTAAGGGTCTCTGTTGCATTATCGTATCAGAACCATTGGTCGTCATAATGCATGAATGCAGCCCCGGTGAGTAACTCGCCAGCATTACATTCATGCCCGATGCTGACCCTACAGGGTTGATAACCCCGAATCATATTGACCAATGGGCATTGTGCACTCGTGCATCAGCGGCCCTTAAAGGATTAACATTTTGGTTGTTGATTTCCAGGTGTTACCAGTGCCCACCAAGTCGGACGTATCTGGTGTGTGAATGTGAGCGGATTGAGTGTACAAATGAAGCAGTGTTCATGGCAGGTACAACATGACCCATTTTGAGTTTTACTCAAATACTGTGTATGGATGTATATGTACTATCTATGTTTGGGAAGATTAAACATCAGACGTACAACTTCCGTGAATACAGTGTTGAGATACTCTAAGACAGCCTTTCCTTGCATGGGAGAAGATAAAACTACAAATATTGTTCTATTACCTCTAAATCTTGTCTTATGCTATTTAAAGTTCCATCCTTCCACTGGCGAACTTAAAGTCAGACATACGTGTAATTATAAATTAACACATCCATTTAACATTGATAAAAAAAATCGACAGAACAGGCACTCTAACATTGTCATGATATCCTTAGAATGAACGATTTAATTAAGTTTGAAATCATTTATCATGACTTATCTAATAAATGGTGCTTCAATATCCTCTTTACTGTATAACCATTATCTGTGTCTCCCCCCAAGGTCGGTATAATAAATTCTGCCGAGAGTTACCCCAGTCGCCTTGGATTCTAGACGGTGTTCGTAAAGCGGAGTCATCCATCCAAGAGTTGATCTGTGAGAGTATTTTGGAGGCTACTGGGTCCTCAGGCAAGTACACATCGATGAATTGAATATGCGATCTTAAAGTAATTCTATTTGACTTAAATGACAATAGTTAGATGTATTCTCTTCTCCTGCAGATTATAGGTTTTCTGCTTCCGGACGAGAAGATGTTGACGTCCGGATGCTGGGCAATGGTTGGTACACTTTTTATTAACTTGGAAAGTTTCCCAGTTTTTAGAGACAGGTGGGGGCCGGGTGACACTTTAAGAACTCAAAATGCATGTTTTAGAGATGGGACTGTTTACTTCAACCTCAAATAACATCAAAATGCTTAATTATGAGAGAAAATGAAACCTGGCATGAAATAGTGTACCTATTTAGGATCATAGAGGTGTAATTCTTACCTGTTATCAGGTTCTTATCTTTCTGATATCAAGGTTTCAAAAAAGTAGGTCATGTCAAAATGGGTGTAAGATGCTCTGTGCACTCAATGCTTTCCTATGGGGGGGGGGGGGGTGTCAGCTTTGGGAGTCAGGTCTGGGTGGGTTGGATGTCATGAAAGGCCAATATGAAATATATTTATCTCCATCGACCATTTTCCTTTAGAGTATTGTCTCATCCTCTCAGAATACAAAGACTCCAGAAAATGAGCTTTTCTGTTGTGCTTTTATTTCTGTTGAGCAATGAAGGGAAGTATTTTTAATGATTTTTTTTAAAATAAAAAGCCATGACATTGGATGTACGTAGTACACATGCTTGAACCCCTAAGGCCATTGCACCTACTATCGCGGGCTTCCCTAGCCCACTTAAAAGGGTCTATTTCTCCTCTTTCCTATCCCCTCAGATGTGTGTGGTGCACATATGCGCGGGCACCAACACATTCCTCTGTGAACATGTGTAATGTCTTTCTCGCCATGAATATGACCTTAGCTGTCGAAATGGTGTTAAACATCTATTACTCACTCACTCCTACTATCGCCCACTTTCCGAGTTACCAGCGTTTACAATCGCTTCAACACTCGTTCCAAATACCTGATAACTTTGTGCAAAGATGCCACTTTTCCTAACTCAACAGGAATACCTGGTTTTCTTTATTAGTAATTTCTCTACTGAATTATGTTATTTCCCTGAAAAAGGGTGTAGAAAATCAAAAGCTGTTTTTTTTTCATGGCTGGTGAGTTTTATATCTGATTGCATAATGAATCGATTAATGTGATCCGGACATCTGCACATGGTCATCTCATTAATGTAAAATGAAGATATTGTAATGGTAAATATGAGCTTAGGTGAAAGATGACACAACAGCTGCCCAAGTATGATTGTAACGGGAGACCAAAGCCTCATATATCTAAAGCTAATAGGTAATACAAAGGTGATTCAATTAGACAATATGAGTCAGTAGTAATCAGTAAACGATCATCTATTAGGAGCATAGAATATAACAAGAGGTGCGCCCCCTTGTGGCATGGCGTTGGACCAGTCTCGCCTGCAGAGCCCCGCAGCGACATGGTATTGCCGCTACAATATGTTAAGATCTCAGCTTTCTGTTACATGGTTTTCAAAATCTAATTGGCTGTCATTTCTTGTTTCAGGTCGGCCCTTTGTTCTAGAACTTGTGAATCCCCACAGGATCAGGCTCTCCCGTGAAGAGTTAGCCAAGTTACAAAAGGTAGGATTTGTTCAGTTTATCATTTACCAAACTTTATCTGTAAATCCAGCAAAATCTTAAAAAAGCATCCCCGCGGGCACATTCTATTTTAGGTGATGGGCTTCCCAGTCCATCTTTGATAGAAGGGTCTTTATTTCTGTCTCCTTTTGCTTTTGTCTTTCACCCATATGCACGGCCACATGTATTTATCTTACAATGTCTAACAGTTTTCTAGCCATGGTTATGACTTAAATTTCTAGTATCATCTTGCTCTTTCCCACTGTAAAATGGGAGTATTGCTCACATCACGCAATCTTTACTTACAGAAAATCAATGACTCCACAAAGCGAGTTAGTATTCATGATCTCCAGATGGTATCCAGGTAAGTATACATCCAAAAGGGCAATAGGGAGAAACTCTGGTAGATGCTGTTAACGAGGCAGTTAATGAAATATTGAATATGCTTACGTTGATTCATCATATTCTAAATTGTTGGTTTTCTTTTTTAACATATAAAACTAATCAACAGTAGCCCTATTGGTCGCCTTTTACAACAAATGAAAATACTTCTGATATGTGTATTTTAAAGTAGATCTGCTCATCCCCACAAGATAATAAATTCAAGATCTTTAGCGTATTGTTACAGAGAAGAGACAGCGAGATTAAAGGAGGGAGAGGAGAGTAAGATCAAGTCCTACAGTGCCCTCTGTTGTATAGATAAGGAAGTAGATGACGCCAAACTAGCCGAACTATTACAGATAAAGGTAGGTACAAATATTTGATATTGGGGCAGTGGGATGTTTTAAAACTTTGTATCATGCATGACATCTATAGATGCATTAAAGCTGTATGCTGTTGTGTTGCTTTTGTGTGACCCTATTAATGATAGAAATGAATATGGAAGCCAACATTGTATCTTTACATCTCGTCTCAGACGTCTGTGGTCTACCGAACCCTGGATTAGTCTTCATAAACTACTCAATGTGTGAGCTAAGAGTCCTTAAAATTCCATGGACCAGGCTTTTAGCCTTCTTATAGCATATGAGATATTCCATAGTTATACCTTATACATCTGTCTGTACTATAATATCGCATACTGTACATAGATTGTTTCTTTGTTATAGGAATTAGTGGTCTCACAACAAACACCAATCCGCGTAATGCACAGGTAAATGGTTTACTCTATGTTAATTCCCTGAAGCTACAGATAACCTGTTCCTTGTTTAAAAAATAAAAGGAAGAAAATCGTCAGAATTATCCATTTGCTATATAAGCAAATGTCCATGACCAGGGAATAAATTTGCATCGTATTCACCGAGGTGAGGCTGTCCGTATTCAACGACGCCTTATAGGCGGAGTTGAATGCGGACAGGCCTCCCCAAGGTGAATACGATGCAAATTTATTCCCTGGAATGGACATTTGCATTTATGTCATGGCCTAGGGGGTCATTTTGCCTTTAAATAAAGAAAAACAACTCAGATCTGTTCAAAATCCAAGATGGCGGACACTCATTGAATACAGACACATTGTATTCAATGCCCCCCATTGAATACGGCACTTCTAGTACTAATCTATAGTGACGGTCGTATCAGCCATGACATAATGTCAGGTATTACTTTGTTTTATTATCCGCCTGTCGGCCTGTCAGATTAAATCACCATCTCAGGATTAACTGAAATGGACAAATGAAATAACTGAGTGTTGGCTTGTGTCAGATCTTCTTCAGCAAAACTCATTCTTGTCGTTGGAGCTGAAGCAAATATTCAAGAAATAATGAGTAATCTGATAATTGCTAATCCTTTCCAGGCGTGCGGTGGCCACCCGTGAGCGCACTGTACACAAAATGAGCGCATCGAAGCTCGACACTCACCACTTCCAGTTGTCGCTGTGCACACAGGCCGGTACCTATGTCAAGGAGTTTGTACACGGGGACCTGGGACGGACCAGGCCCAACTTAGGCCATCTTCTCACTGCAGAATGTGACATATTGGAGCTGGACGTCGATGTAAGTCTATTTGTTTTGTTTTTTTATTAGAAAAAAAGTGTTTTGCTTTGGCGTTGTTTTATGTATTATACATATGCTTATGTGGTTTTGAATTACGTAAGGGAGAAAAAATGTAAATGTGAAAAAGAAACTGCCTTTAGGCCACACCAAAATAAAATATTGGTCTATGGATTTCTCACATTTTCCAAAATACAAATTTAAATTTTTTAAGAAAATTTATTGGTCTATGGATTCCACCCGCATCATTTTCTGGAAAATTGCAGATTTTTTTTCAATGAGCTTACAGGATCGATCAATAAAAGTACAGAAATGGCAGACCACTCATTGGATAGGTAAAGATGTCATTGGCTTTATTATATAGGACTATTCTGCACTTACCGTAATCTCTCGCGTATAAGGCGCAGCTCGCCTATAAGGCGCATCCCCAACTCAGGGAGATCTGTTATAAGGTATAAGGCGCACCTCTGAGGGCAGATTTTTGTTAGTTTAGTACTGTTCTATAGTAAAAAATACCCTCCTATAAGGCGCACCCCAAACTCAAGGCAATTTACCTCCCATGTATAAGACCCAGCAGCATTTTGTTTGGCCTATAAGACGCGCCTTATACGCGGGAGATTACGGTAGGAAAAAAGAGAGATTTCCAGCAAGGTTTCAAACCACAAAAAAAAAAAATCCCCCTCTCCACATTTTGGCCATGCAAAATCCATAGACAAATAAATTTTTCTAGAAAAATAAAATAAAAATTTCGCCCTCCCACCTCTTTTTCTAAAACAAAAAAATCCATAGACCAATTTTTTTTTTAATTTGGTGTGGCCTTAGTAAACAATTTCAAATCTGGTAGATCCCATTTTCCGACGAATACCAGTAAGTTTATGTTTTTCCATTTCTTGTGTTTCAGGCAGTACAGCTGGATTGGCCTCCTGCTATGGACTATTCTGACGTCTCATTATGATAAATTTTCTCATGTATTTAGATAAATCAAATACCTTAGACCTAGTCGTTGTACATAGAACAACCTCTAAATATTATTTGATTGAAAGCCATGTAAACAACAGAAATAAATAAACGCAACGTATATAATATATTTTGAATATCTTAATTGATTTAGCAAGCTACAATCTAAACATCAATGTGCCGAAGTCAAAAACGAAACTACACAAATTCGGATAACACGGTATTTAAACATTTTAATAGGACAATAGGTTTTATATTGACCAAATATTAGGTATTAATATATCACACAGGTAATCTTGAACAAGCACAGAAAACTTTGCCGATATAATCACATTTAATATCAAGTATCTGAGTGCTGAATCCTCATCTTTGTCTTAAATGACATTTCAAGGACGGATAATACAAAAAGGGCAGTCTTTGGCTCGTTGAAAGTCTCGTTGATTCATTATTCGTGTGCTATCATAATACTGATGGTTACATATATGATTTAATGTCCTCAACCCACCACTACGACTACATGTAGTAAAGGGGATAGTTTTACGCCGACTTTATTATAATGCAGGAGACCATGTATCCAAACTCTATCCATGTAAAATGATATACATGATACAAGTTGAAGTGGAATTCGGTACCACTGGACACAATGCACTGTATTAGGCGCTTTTGGGGGTACACTATAGAGGAACAGGGAATGCACTTAATAGCCAGCTGGGAGGATGAATTATTAACCAAAAAAGTAATTCCTCCTATTCACTGTTGCTGTTAACCAGCTCCTTCATAGATGCGTCCATTGAACATCCCGTGAATTGGGTATACTGTATCAGCTTAAAAATCCACTCGGCTCCAGCTTTCCGTGAAACCACTACAATACCACCTTACGAAAATTGGCACAATATTCATAAAACGCAAGATTAGCATAACCTTTGATTTTACCTCGGGAATACCTCGGGTATTTCCGTAACCGATGAGATACGACCGAAGCTGGTCACGTGACGACAGTTTGGATCGAGCGTCCGTTTTTGGCAGACGGTTTGAAACTTTCAGGTGAGTTTTTGTTGATTTTTCGCCTGTTTACTGCCCCTTTTTTGGGCAGTTTTTGCCCTATTCAAGGGTTTTTGTTCTTGTTTTGCTTCTAGCCAAGGTTACGCCGCTGGGGTACCTTTTTAGCGCTAGAAAATAAAGTTTTTCTCTCAAAGACGGTCGTCGTGTCGGCGGGCCGTAGAGAGAATTTACATTTTTACAAATTCCTGGAGGAATTCCGCTGGAATTCTCTCGATACAGGAATCTTACAAGGGCTCTCGAGCATTCCCGGATGTTATGGCACCTTTTTGCCGTCAGTTTTCACTTTTTCGGGCAGTTTTTGTCGATACCGATCGAAAAATTGTCCGTTGGGGCTCGCCGAGCACCAGCGCTGTTGTACCTGCGTACTTAGAGTAGGACAACGCGAGAGCTACCTAAAGTATATCTCTAAGTACATACCGCTCGGCGAGTTTCGCCGTTGCCGCTAAGCGGGTCTGCTCCAGGTACATGGTCTAGTCCTGCTCTAAGTACATACCGCTCGGCGAGTTTCGCCGTTGCCGCTAAGCGGGTCTCCTCCAGGTACATGGTCTAGTCCTGCTCTAAGTACATACCGCTCGGCGAGTTTCGCCGTTGCCGCTAAGCGGGTCTGCTCCAGGTACATGTATCTTGTCCTGCTCTAAGTACATACCGCTCGGCGAGTTTCGCTGTTGCCGCTAAGCGGGTCTACTCCAGGTACATGGTTTTTCTAGTCCTGCTCTAAGTACATATCGATCAGCAGCTAGGCTATAATCTTTTTATTTCTGGTCTTTTAGGTACATGTTTTCTAGTCCTGCTCTAAGTACATATCGATCAGCAGCTAGGCTATAATCTTTTTATTTCTGGTCTTTTTCCAGGATGGCAAGTACATCTCAGTCCAGTCCCACTGCTGTGGAGAAGGGAAAGAAGTCACATAAGAACTCTAGTTCAAGTTCCAGCTCTGCTAGATCTTCATCTAGGCATTCTAAGGATAAGGGTGCTGAGAAAGACACTGTGATTTCAGTAAACTCTGAGAAGGAGCCTGAAGTTCAAACTACTGAGACTCCCAGTGCTCCTGTGCTGTTGGTCCAGCAGCCACCTCAAAGATGGGCTCCTCCTATGCCCTACTATCAGCAGGGTTATGATTACTATCAGGACCCTTATCAGCCGATGGATTATGCCTATGGTATGGATCACATGGCCTACCAGTGTGAACCAGTAGAGGAGGAAGGTCAAGGTTATGTGGTACTAGGCCCACATGGACAGGCACATGCTATGTCAGTAGTGGATGATGAGGAGGAAGTGGCTTCTGTGCAAGGTGATTTTGAGGCACAGTCGTCAAAGGCTAAGCCACCTCCAATAGACTATCTCAAGGGGCTAACTGGAAGCCTAGCTGAGAGTATCCAGTCCTACAGACGGGAAAAAGCGGAACTAACCAAGGAAGGCCCCAACGTACATGAAGCCCTCTCCGATGCCATCAATTCCTATTTTGAAGAGACTTATATTGCCCAGGACTTGGAGAAAGCGGCTAAAGAATTTCCTAGGCCTTCAAATGTGCAGAGACTGGTAGCACCTAAGTTAGAGGAAGCAATTTTCAACTCTGAGGCACTTTCCAAGAATGCGGCAGTGCGTATGCTGGATGTATCTCTTCAGACCCTGCAGAAAGGGGTGGTCTCGGCCATTGCAGCTATGGCACCGTTAGGCTCGATGATGTTGGAGAAAGGGCCCGAGGACCAACAACTGGATGCCTTTGGAAGGGATTTTAATAAGGCAACCAGACTACTGGTCAATGTATGCAATGGGCTATCGGTGAAGAGGAGGGACTTGCTAAAACCTTTCCTTGCTAAGCCCTATGCTAAGGCGCTCACTAAGACCAACATTGATGGGGACCCACAATGGCTTTTTGGGGGCAACCTGGAGGCTCGTATTAAACAAGCTGAGGAGGACAAGAAGATCTCAGACAAGGTTCTAGCGTCCAAACGCCCGGGGCCGCAGGATTCTCATTCCCAGTCGAAGAGGCAGAAGGTCATGGGCACAGCACCTGCTCAAGCCTGGGGGCCTAGACACCCTTATGGACAGAACCACTACTATGTCCAGGGCCCTAGGGGCCGCTACCCTGCTCCGCGCCATCAGTACGCTCAGCCGAGATTTCAAGTGGCTCATGGCTACAGGCAGACTTACTCTCAGAATTACCAGACACAAGGCCAGGGTTACCGCTTCAAAGCACCTCGTCCGCAGGGCCAAGGTCAGCAGCAGCAAGCCCAACAGGGTTTTTCCAAGAAGGGGCCCAAGTAGGGCAGGTGAGTCCCTTCCCACTACATAACACTGTCCAATCCTTTCAAGGGGGTAACATTCTGAAGTGTGCTGATGCTTGGTTTAAACTCACCAAGGACCCTTGGATCTTAGCCATGTCTCAGGGTGTCACCATTGACTTTAATGCCTTACCATCCCAGGACTGGGTGCCTCCTCCATATAAACTTGATCCGGTAGAGGTGGCATTTATGGATAAGGAAGTAGATAAAATGGTAGCTAGGGGTATTATTGAGTTTACAGTACATGAACAGGGCGAATTCATCTCCAATGTTTTCCTGCGTCCCAAGCCCAATGGGGATTACAGGCTTATATTGGATTTGACAGATATGAACAAGCAGGTCATGTATGAGCATTTTAAGATGGCCTCCCTACAAACTGCTGTGGACCTTGTCACCCCTAATTGTTTTATGGGGAGTGTAGATTTAAAGGATGCCTATTACTCTATTCCTGTACGAGAAGATTATCGTAAATTTCTGAAGTTCAGGTGGAATGGGGTCCTCTACCAGTTTGTAGGGATGCCAAACGGTCTTTCATGTGCACCAAGAGTATTCACTAAGTTGCTCACTCCCCCCTTCGCAAAGCTAAGGGAGGAGGGACACATCTGTTTCCCCTACATTGACGATTCTTTTATCATGCATGAGTCAAAAGAAGGTTGTGAGCAATCTATCAGAAGAGTGTGTGAAACCCTGGATGGGTTAGGCTTTGTAATTCACCCAGATAAGTCAGCCTTTGTAGCCTCGCAAAAGGTGATCTTCTTGGGTTTTTGGATTGACTCTGTGGATATGTCTATATATCCAACTCAGGAGAAGGTAGACAAATTCATGTCAGATTCCTACTTGCTGCTGGGGAAAGTCAAGCCAAAAATCAGGGAGGTTGCATCTCTCATAGGTCTTATGGTTGCTTACTCGGCAGGAGTTCAATATGGGCCTGCACATATTAAAGGACTTGAGAAATGCAAGAATGAATGGTTAGCCTACCGAAAAGGGAATTTTGATGCAAAAATGGTACTTTCCAAGGATGCTATACAGGACATACTATGGTGGCAAGCCAGCATACCAACTGCTAAGAAGGCACTGGATGTAGGTCCACCAGAGTTTGAATTGTATACGGATGCATCGGATGACGGCTGGGGTGCACACAGGGGGAATGTCAGAACTAATGGCAGATGGCTTCCCTCTGAGGTGGACTTCCACACCAACATCCACGAGACCATGGCAATAGAATATGGGCTAAAATCGTTGTGTAAAGTGAGAGGGGCTCATATTAGGGTCATGACAGATAATACCACGGCACTTGCATATGTGAGACATATGGGAGGGCTGCAGTCTCCAATGTGTAATCTGGTATCAAGAAACATCTGGAACTGGTGTGAGTCTAGAGGGATCTGGTTGACAGCGGCTCATGTGCCGGGAGTGGATAATGTCATCGCTGATCATGAGTCACGCCATTTCCAAGATGAGACTGAGTGGGAGATAAATGACTCAATTTTTGAAATCATTTGTGAAAGGTTTGGGAGGCCTCAGGTGGACATGTTCGCTTCTAGAACAAATTGTAAAGTTCAATGTTTTGTGTCACGTAGGCCAGAACCAGAAGCATGGAAAGTTGACTCTTTCTCATTCACATGGCCTAATAAGCTCTTATATTGTTTTCCTCCGTTCAGCATTGCAGGCCGGGTGCTTCAACGCATATTGAGGGCAGGAGCAAGGGCAATCCTCGTGATGCCGGATTGGGAGAGTCAACCCTGGAAGGCAAAAGCCCACAAGTATGCGGTGGACTACGTACGGTTCCACAAGAGAAAGAACAACCTACTACCTCATGGGGCCCCTACAAGCCTACAGTTCATAGGAAGTCTACCAATTATAGCTTTCCTTTTCTGAGGCGACGCCTCCAAAAGGAAGGGTATGACAAGGCTTCCATTGACCTTATGATAAAAGCTTGGAGACCATCTACAAGGAAACTTTATACGACTTACATAAACAAATGGATAGTTTTCTGTGTTGAACGGGGTTATAACTGGATGAAGGGCACTATGCCACAAGTGTGTAAATTTATGAGAACTTTGTATGACTCGGGAGTAGGTCACGGAGTTATGAATGTGGCACGGTGTGCTTTGGGAACCCTGTTACCACAGGTAGATGGGGCGCCTATTGGGCAACATCCAAACATTTGCCATATGGTGAAGGGTACATACGAAGATAGACCTAGTGGACCAAGGTATGACACGTTTTGGGACGTTACAAAGGTATTCAAGTTGTTCAAAAGTTGGGGGGATAACAGTTCTTTGTCACTTAAGAAGTTATCGTTGAAACTAGCGGTCTTAATTTTGCTTGTCACATCTCAAAGAGGGCAGACAATCTTAGCGTTAAGGACAGATGAACTGTCTTGGGAAGACAGAAATGCTGTCTTCAGACTCAGTACTCTGTTAAAGTCTAACAGAGTCGGTGACCCTTTAAACACTGTGGTCTTGCGACCCTACATCCTGAATGAAAAACTCTGTGTGGTCAGCACCCTCAAAGCATATCTCACTAGGAGGCAAAAGGTCCGTGAAAAGTCTGAACGACTTAGGAGGAAGCTAAACCTCCCACCTCTTGAAAATCCACTGCAGCTCCTTATGAGTTACATTTCGCCTCATGACGGAATCAGTAGGGATACCCTGGCCAGGTGGACCATTGCCACTCTAGACATGGCTGAGATTGACACTTCACGTTGGAAGGCCCACTCTACTCGTGGGGCTTCAGCTTCAGCTTCCACCAAGGTAGGATCCTGCTTGAATGCCGTAATGCGCCTGGCAGGGTGGAAGTCAGCTGACTCATATCGGAAATTCTACAACAAGCCCATCGAGGTTGATACAGAGCATGTAGCTACTAACTTGCTGAGACTAGCAGATTAGATTTGTTGAACGTTCAAATGTATGGGTTATCTGGTGTATTAATTGCATTGGTTGGTTATTTGACTACTCCAGATAAATAGTGTACTGTGCTTTAACCAAGTTGGTAAAGGTCAGAAAATTAAAGGTGTTGAATTGATTCTGTATTGGTCTTGGTCAATTATTAAATTGGTAATAATTGAGAATTATTGATAATAGCCAAAAATCTTTATGACTAGAAAAACACATTCGCTTTCAACATCTCATCGGTTACGGAAATACCCGAGGTATTCCCGAGGTAAAATTTTGGAATTTTGGGAAACTTACCGTAGGGTACCGGAGGGAAGTTGAAGTAAAACTTCTTATTTTACCGAGGGAATACGGGGTATTGGAGGAACAGATGCCCTTCCCACCCTACCCGTATTCTTTCGAGGTTATTATTATTATATAAAAAATTGAAATGTCTAATCTGGTTGTTTCCAGAAAATTGTGTGTGTTTTTCTACTCATAGATTTTAGGTTTTCAAGTCTGTCGTCACGTGACCAGCTTCGGTCGTATCTCATCTGTTCCTCCAATACCCCGTATTCCCTCGGTAAAATAAGAAGTTTTACTTCAACTTCCCTCCGGTACCCTACGGTAAGTTTCCCAAAATTCCAAAATTATGTGTTGAAATATTGTGGCGCCTCAGTGCAACAAAGTTGTATCTGCATATTTCAAGTTTTGCTGGAGAGGCAAAAGAAGGGTTACAATTACTATATAGTACACAGTAGACAAAACCTTATTGCATTGGAGCCTGTTGACACATAATCATAGGCAGAGTTCCAATACTTCCATAGGAGCTAGATAAGTGTCAATAGATGTTAAAACAGAAGAAAACTCAATTTTGCTAAAATAACAGTTACAACCTTGTTGCACTGAGGAGACGATTTATATCTGTGATTCTGAAAATGTGCAGTGACTGAGATGGGTTTACATAGCTGTGGGTGTAGGATTAGATTAACAGTAACATCTTCCCAATATTTTCATTAATGATAATGTTTTTCTTGCACTTGTAACATGTCGTTGTGGTGCAAATCGATACCTACAAGGACGGCATTATGTCAGTTTTAGTTTCCGATATCAAGTTATACAATTTAGATATCATGATGTCCCATTCAATGACTTATTGATTTGGAATCAATCAATCCCTAGGGATTACCCTGTGCCTCCTTTGCCATTTCTGTTCATGAAAAATAAAACAACTCGTATTTAAACACCCCCATATACAAATGTACTTCATGATTATGGTTGATTGAAGAGACATGCTGTACTATCTCGACCTAGGTATTGCCTACAGCATTGACATCACATCTGTGAGAGGTGTATTCATTCACTGAGTTCTCGATAATGGTTTCCACCAGACTATGCACAACACCCTTATCTATTGAAGTGTCCACCGCAATATGTTCAACCTTCCCGCTCCCATTTCCAATATCATCTGCGCCGTTTCCAATCCCACTGTCTCCACCAAGGGATATCTCCTCGATCTTCAAATTGTTTTGTTTCTTAGTTCCCCCAATTGTATCCTGGTTTATGATTAGCATATCCTCTGGAGGGATCATGTTGGTGACGGTGTCTTTACGATCTAACCGCTGATCTACAACGGCCACCAACTCGTCATCCCAGTCGTCACCATAGAGCTCATTATCTGGTACCTCATCGTCTGTGGACGTGCACTCATCCTTACCAACTGCACAATCATCAGCTTCTACTTTTATCTTATCACCTTTTTCTTCTTCAACATCATCCCCATCTTCATTGCCCTCAATGGCTGCCTCTTCCCCGTTTTCCTCCTCCAAAACATCAGCGTTAGCCGCAGCGTCTGGTTGCCATTTCTTCATTTCAAGCTTGAGTTGTTGCAGCATTTCTGGGTTCATGTTGTCAACGGTGTCTTTCCTCACCGTGTTTGACTTCTTTTCCATCTCTTCCTGTTTGTTAGAACACATAGGGTCAGTAGGTCTGCCAGAATCAGTGATAACTGAGTCCTTCCTCTGAACATGCGAACTGCCTCTATCCACATTTGGAGATCCTTCTGTCAAAGAAACTTTAGTTAAAGTGCCATCTTCTCTCTTGCTCTCAATATTTCCTAGTTTGATCACGTTGTTTCCCTCTGCTTGTTCACCAACTGGTTTTCCATCATCTACATGGAGAACCTCTCCTTCCTTCCCTTCAGAACTCTCCTCTTTACTCTCAGCATCCACTTCAATTCCTTCATCCTTGCCATCTGAAGACTGCTCCCCATTATTGTCGGTAGTATCACCTTTGTCCGAGGTCAATATCCTTCCCATGAGGACATCTCCAAGATTCGATGTCTCTCCACCTTCCAAGGGTTCATCTGATTTTGTTTGACTCACGGTGTCGTCAACAGGTGCTTCTTCATTTTCAGCAAGGATCATTTGCAGTAGATCGTCTTGCAGCCCAGGGTTAGCGACATCACCTTCAGTAGTGGATTTTGAGACGTCCCCAGTTTCAGCATCGTTATCTTTACTCTCAATAATTTCATCAGAATCATTATTCATATTGACTAACGTCGTTTGGTGATCTTGCTTCTGGCGTCCAGACAGATGGGTTTCATCTTTAGGATCGCTAGTTGGATATGCTTCAACTATTAACTCTCCATTGAGAACCTTTTGTAGAAGGTCCTCATTTAATTCACCGCCTACAACAGATGATCCGGCAGAACTCATTGCGCAGTCAGCGATTCCAGCTCCGGGTTTAGAGAGAGCCTCGGTAAGAATACACCCTGTAATTCCTGTTTTCCCATCGTCGTTCTCAAGAATTTGGCCATTGGTTTCCGTAGGTAGAGGTGAATTACCATCAAGGATCAATTCTAAGAGATTATCCCCAAGAGTTTGCTCAGGGGAGTTATCAATGATAATACCAGAGAGGATATTAGCTGTAGCCTCGTCCTCTTTGTCGTTAGTTGCACCTGGTCCCCCCTCAGACTCCCCATTGGTATCATCCACGGGATCATTATTCAATTCTTTTGATTCTACATGGGCTGTTTTTTTCACTGTTGGTGTGTCCTCATCAATGATCATCGGTAGGAGATCATCTTGTAAATTCGGCCCTTTCCCCTTTGGTGTGCCATCTCCCTTTGGTAGATCATCCGATTCAGAGTCTTGCCCCTTGGGAGAACTCTCACTCGTTGGTAGGTCCTCTGCTTGAGGCTCTTGTCCCTTGGACATACTCTCCCCTTTTGGTATATCCTCATTAATGATCATCTGTAAGAGGTCATCCTTTAATTCTCGTCCTTGAGGTGTTTTTGCTCGATCCTCCTGGTCCTCATTAAGAATCATTTGCAGAAGGTCATCCTGCTTTTGGGACTTGTGCTCACCATCACCAGTACCAGTACCAGATGCCTCTGTACCTGGCTCAGTGTTTTCAATTTTAGAGTTGGCCAATTCAGTCTCAGGTTTTATGTTGGGTTTTGCGTGGTTCCCTTCATTGCTGGCTACTGCTTCTTCCTCATTGGTGATTTCCCCTTCCTTAGATTGATTCTCTTCAATTACTTTTTGTAAAAGATCATCCACCTGTAATTGGTCTTCTTTCCCCCCAGCTGTGCTTTCCTCTTTTGGTGGAACCCCATTTTGGATCACCTTTGATAGATCTTCCTGTACCCCTGGCTCTTTTCCTTTGGCGGTAGATGCTTTTCCCTCCTGAAGTGTATTTGGTACCATTTCAGGCTGGTCCTCCTTTGATTCATTTCCATTTTTACCATCAGTTTCAGATTTTACTGGCTGACCTTTTTCTTTTTTGGGATCGTCCACTCCAGTATTTGTTTCTTGATTTTCTCCTTTGTGGGTTGCTGCTGCAGCTACTGTATCTTCATCTTCAGCTTGGGAATTCTTCTCAGGATCTTCTTTAAGAATCATTCCCAAAAGATCATCCTGAAGCACACACATTTGGTATACTTCGGAATTGATTGAACCTATCTCGTTTTCTATAATTCCCAATTCAGTCTGTGAATACTGTTCTCTCAGCCGTGGCCGGGGCTTGTCTTTTGGACGAATTGTTTCCTTCTTTCCCACATTATTACCTGTTCCCCCCTTGGAGGTGTTCACACCATGGGAAGCCTTTTGATCCTTATCTGATGACTCCTTTTCTGAATTAGTATTTTGAGCTGTGTCCTCTGATACTTGTTCATTACTTCCTACTTCCTTTCTTATTGCTTCTCCCTCTTTGGTGGTAGTATTATGCTCAGGATGTTCCCCTTTTTCCTGATCGCCCTTTGCGTTTTTCTGAGCAGTAATACTCCCTTCTTCATCAGTCCAACTGGCTCTAACGCTGTTTTCATCTAACTGGGTTGCTACAGAGTCATTTGATGCTGGTTCACTTTTGGTTTCAGTTTCTTCTGTAGCTATAACTTCACCATGGATGTCCTTTGTGCTATCTTTTCTACAGACAGCTGGAGATCTTTCATCCTTATGTTTAACTTTAGATGCCTTCTCCTTATGTTTTGCAGGGGATGTTTTTGTCGCCTTTTCATTATAGATTCCTTGTGGTTTACTTGTGATGTCCACCTTTGTCATATTAGAAGCAGGGGATACCAGAGTTGCTTCCAGACGCTTTGTGTCATCGTCTGCAACTTGCTCCTTCCCGCCATTGATTGTTCTGAAATAATTAGAGGTGTGTTACGAAAATGATGCATAAGACTGTTGAGAAACAGGTGAGCGTGCATTGTTGTTAGAGGTGATGGTACTCATACTCTGAAGATTTAACAGTTTCACCGTCATGTTCTGCAGGAAAGCATGGAATTCCTCTTTACTTAGGTATTTTGAGGGGATGGATTTTTTTTTCAATCTCTTAAGATGTAAGTAGATAGATAGTGAAAAAGGCAAGGACAAATGATGAACTTACCTAGGATTCTTGTGCAAAGCACAAACAACACAAACTACGGTCTAGGAATGGGATATAGGTACATGCTTATTTTAGACACAAAACGATGATAACTATAACAGTAAATGGGGAATGTTATTCAAGAAATGGGGTTAAGCTAAACACTTAACCACTACAGATATGACCTATTACGCACAACAGATAGCTAAATGATTTTATTTCATATCATTCAAGCTTTCATATACAATGTATACAGTTCTATTCAGCCAATGTCTTAAGAAGCAGTCTGATATAAAACCCTGTTTCATCGTTATGGATTTTCTCATAAAAGATTATAAAGTAATAGATTTATTTGGACATTATAATCATTGAGCTGTGTCATAAGTTAGCACCCTTTGTGTAGGTTATCTACAGAGGCTATGCATATTTACTCACTCACTCCTGATGAGTAACTCACTAGGACCCTATCGATGCATCATGCCGGCCATACAGAATCGATACACCTAATCGCGGCTTCCATCCCAGAATACTTATCCAACTGTATCACAGATTAAAACATTATATCACAGATCCAGTGTAAAATTATCACAACGTCATGAGTCATTCTATGATAGAATATACTTAAAAATGGGCAAAAAATGAGACTCATCAGGGCCAAACTAAACCGTCCTCAAATGCCCTTATTATAATTATAAGGGGGTCGTACCCTTTAGTATAGAAATCAGCGTGTCCTTTATTGCCCTTTTGCACTCGTTGTCAGAGGCATAGAAAGCAGATTAACCTGGAGTCTTTCCGACCATTTCTGATGGCCTTATAGGGTTGAAAGCAATTTTTGCGTCAATGGGACACGTCCAAACCCCCTCAACTGTTCCCACCAGCTGGCCATACCCCTGTGTTTCAATGCTGCCGTTTACCCTACTCGAACTGCATGAGAGAAGCACTTTTGGTCACTTTTTTTATCACTTTATCAACATTTAATATATTGATACCAAATTGTCTTAACAAAAGAAGGCACCAGGTTGCTGTCCTAGTCTATCACATAACTGCAAGACATTCAGCATTTACTAAATATAAGTACATCTAATATCATGCAAACAACCTAAACTAGAATGCAAGGACAATATCCCTAATTAATATCTAAAATATTAATGCTACTGCAGAATATTGTCCATTAGCATCCTAAACATCACAGAAAAATCCCTACATGAGAGGAATTAGGAAACTAGGTCTAGAAAGCATATATATGATTATAAATGCACTTATAAGTCTACTCTTGATATCTACAGACCATCACAGCATACTATATCACATTTATACATAGTTGCCTAGCAACTAAGGGTTCACGGGTTGAGGCATATTGGGTACAGGGGTGGAAGTCTTAAGTTTTTCCATGATTTCAGGGATTTTCAAGTTCCAAAGACCTATGCGATCCTATACAAAACCTATATGAAGGAGTTTCTAATTGAGCATTTCATTTTTTTCCTTTGCTCAGTCACTTCCATTCCTGTGGATAACAACCATATCCAGACAACAAGGAGGCTAGGGTACATGTACTAAGGGTGGTATACATCATCATCTTACGTGGTATCTCCCCCACTTAGGACTGCCAGCAGCATCTTTGTGTAGTCACCACTGCATTCACTACTGACTGCAGCAGCTAGTTCCTTAGAGTATAACTCCTTGTACCTCCCTTTGATATCGTGAAGGTCAATCTAGGGTAGAGAAATGCACATTGATCAGGGGATGGTATTGATAGGACATCCTTCGATTTGCAATGCAATCATTTATAGATTTGAAATACATGTATTGGGTTTATAAGCTACAGACTATCTTTACTGCGATTGTGTATACACCATCTCTTATCGTCAGAATTATCCTATGAGGTGAAATAATGTTTCACGTTTCAAGCTATTTATCACGGCATCATGTGCATAAGGGCCTTTGGGTTCGTGCAATACTGCATGGAATAGCCAAAATGATCCCCGGAATCATTTCCAGGAGTAAAAGTGCTTACTCTTGTTTTCAAGTAAACCTGAGTTTATTCAAAGCCCAGTGTGCTCATTACTTTGTTCTATAATTAATTAATTTACACTGGTGTTGCACCTACCTCTGACCTGGAGACTATAATACTGATCAGTTTGGTGCCATTGGTACCAAGGCCAGCCATAGCGTCGTGGAGGTGCTCAGCAAAGTAGCTCACCGGGTCACGGAGACAACGCACTGAAATAAATGTTGTATTTATGATCATGTAATTAGCAATAGCTCAATAACAATACTGTAGATTTGATTATCACCGAGTTCTGTTCTTGCTTGAGACCCATATGTATACATATAGTTCCTTTAGATCAAATTGACTCTTCACTTCGATCTCTATAAGTAGCTTGATTTAGTGTGTACCTTTTCTGTTTTGCTAAGGAATTGCATTTCTCTGGTGAATTGTTTGATATTTACTTCCGATAAAAGCACTCTATGTTCATTGCTAGTTGCACAAACCCTTGAACATAACTGAAAGGGGTATGCCTTATCCAGGGAAGTCATACAGAAGAAATTGATTTGTCATATAATAAGTAATACAGGTAACAGTTACTAACCAAGGCCTAAGATGGCGTCTTCACAATCTCCTATCATCGCCCACTTGATGCCTTCCACAATGTCCTCCTCAGCCAGCTGAGATATGGAAAATATTAAAAGTTAGCCTGGATTATTAAGATTAAAACAGATGGTTATGTATGGTAGAGATAGGCTAGGAGTAGGACCATGAATCGATCACTAATGATATATAGGACATACAACTGAGAGCTACAACAATCTTGTCAGGCTTAATGCTTAGTTCACAAAAAAAAATCACTTACCTTCTTAAATTCGCCACACACAAATCTGACTTGAGACCTGTTGGATTTGGTTAGTAGAGCTTTGAATGTGTCATCCCTCAGCTTCAAAGCGTGTTCCCCATCCTATTGGTAATGCATTTACGATCAGTGTAATACAACAAGGGGCAAGGCATGGTGTTAGAAAGTAAGAGGAGAGAGACATTTGGGGCATTAGAGGGAGGCAGTGGCTGAAGGAATGGAGAGGGAGGCAATGGTAGAGAATTTAGCAATGGATGAGGGGTGAAACCGTTTTAGCCTAATGCTATAAATTGGAGGTTACACACTAGAAAACATCAAAGTGTCTCTATTCTATGAAAGCATTGGCAAAACTATGTATGTAGGATCACTTTTAAAACAGGATTTGTAAATGGGCTCGTCAGTTCACCAAGGTGGACATGTTGGACTCTCATGAGAGAATAGCGACAAAAGATCCTTAATTCCAACAAGCAAAAGAATATAGTAAGGTGTTTCTGCACTATAGATGATTATATAATGTAAATTTCCCTGGATTGAATGCTCTCATGTATTCGGAAGTAGTGTTTGAAATCCACAACGAGATAGTAGGTTATAAAAATGCTACGGCAGTCTAAGTAGGCTTACTTTTATGATATGAAATATTTACTGCATTTCTAGGCCTGAAAGTAATACCAAGTGAAATGCTTATTTGCGCTGTGAATGCCATTATCTAATTCAACTTACATTGTACAAAACGACAGCGTCCTGTTTGCCACCATCCTCATCCACGTCATACGTCTGGTCACGTGACCCACACAACATGTCCTCCAGGACATTGACGTACGCTGCCTGAGCCCCTGCTTTCTTGGCGTCAGCCAAAAATGACGTCTTATATACTGGAAGAACAATAATTTCACTTAGGCCATGTTATTATAATAACTTGGATTACAGGTTTTTTCAGTCAACATTTTGGTCGGTCAGGGGCAAAAAAAAAAAGTTAAAAAAAAAGGACTGTAATATGTCACCAAACTAACTTTTAAGCCAACAATATGTCAACAAAATGTACATTTTTGACAAGTTTAAATCGGATGGGTGGATCAATGATGGATATTTGCTGGTCTGCAAGGTCTTTTTTGAATTTTTTTACCCCTGAATGCTGAAAAATTAGGTCGGGCAGAGGCAAAAAAAAAAAAAAATCTTTTTTGATTTTGCCAAAGTTATCCAAGTTATTAGAATAAAACGGCCTTAGTAGAGGTCTTGAGTCTGAGTATTGAATTTTGAAGCTATAATTTACACCATTAGAATGGATGAGATTAAGTGCCAACATTTCCCCTCACCTTCAGAGTATTTGGAGTTCACGGCGTCAATTTCCTGCAAATAATGAAAGAGATATTCAACTTGGGTTTAAATGGCTGATGACATTTGTGTGGCACCGAACATACACTATATAGATAATTAGCTTTTACTGGTACTGGTAGTAGGCTATTACATGTGCAGATATTTGGGGATCCCATTGGCATTATTCATGAATAAGCCCTTGGTATTTAATGTCCATCTTATGATATAGCATCTGTGATCTTAATACCCACTATTTAGGTCCATGGACATGGAATAGACTACAAATAAAATTTACTATGCATTCGGTGCCCTGATAACAGGGACAATCAATAGAACTTAGAACATCCCAGTATCATCCAAATGGTGGTAGAAATCTGATGAATCAATGGGTTCATTTCCTACCTTTTGACTGCTTAGAGCGAGAAGCCCATTCAGCAGACAGTTGTCTTCTGTTATAGACTCAATACTGTCATGTAGGCTTTTGGTGAGCAGCTCATGGGGAGAGGAGAGCATCTGATCCACAGCCTCCTCAAAGTCACCCTTCAGCTCAGAGCGGATCACGTCCAGCAGCTCCTGATGTGGTATAAACAGGAGTAACTCAGAATGAGGACATGTCTCATCGAGTGAGCCTTTGCGATTTGTATACATTTCTCCCGAGCAAGTTGTGTAAAACCCCTATTTGCAAACAAGTTTTGGTGTTGACTCAATAGTCACTAAATCTCTTCCGAACAGGCTATTTACATACTCCATGTGCCAACAATTCTTTTGTGTTCAAAGTTCTGACAACTTAATGGACTGGGGAGTATTTTAAAGGAAAATTGTACCTGTTGACTAGTGTTATTTTGTAGATGCACTTAACAGGGATAAACGTCTTCTTTTTTATTGATTTTAGCGACTCTAGTTGAGTATTTCAGGGGTTTTGGGGAATGCATGAACGATAAATAGTTATAACTACCTTTGAATGCTTCTCCTTGTACTTAGCCCTCAATGCTAATCGTTGTTTTGATGTCCGATTGGAGAGGAGATGAATAAGGGCTTCCTCGTCATTATCTGTTGAAAAAAGTCAAGTAAGTAAATACCAAAGCATTTTACATGTATTATGTACAAACAGTATTATGAAAGCTACGCCAGTCTATAAACCACATCCTAACTTTGGAAAAAGCCCTAAGCCGCACCTAGCACTTGAAGGTGACTATTAAACACTGTTCTATAGTATCAAAATGTCTCTGTGCACCAGGTAGTAGTATATGAAAACGCCTTTTTGCACCAGGTAGTAGTATATGAAAACGCCTGTGTGCACCAGGTAGTACCGTAATCTCCCGCGTATAAGGCGCGTCTTATATGAGGGGTTTTAGTTCTTCCTGGATCCACAAGGGGGACACTAAGAGCTTTATTTTGATATGTTACACTCCCCCTGACTAAAAAAATAACATACCTTTTTGAATTTCGAAAATCCATTCAGTAGAACCAAAGTTATGATTTTCTGATTTTTTTGACAATACTCTTCAACTCTAGGTGCGCCTTATACGTGAGATGCGCCTTATACGCGAGAGATTACGGTAGTATATGAAAACGCCTGTTTGCACCAGGTAGTAGTATATGAAAACGCCTGTTTGCACCAGGTAGTAGTATATGAAAACGCCTGTTTGCACCAGGTAGTAGTATATGAAATGTCTGTTTGCACCGGGTAGTAGTATATGAAAATGTCTGTTCGCACCGAGGAGTAGTATATGAAAATTTCCGTTTGCACCAGGTAGTAGTATATGAAAACGCCTGTGTGCAACAGGTAGTACCGTAATCTCCCGCGTAGTAGGCGCGTCTTATACGCGAATCAGATCGTGACTGGGTCTTATACGCGGGAGGGTAATTGCCTTGAGTTGGGGGTGCGCCTTATACGCGGGTTTTTCCAACATCTCATTTGGGAAAATGCGCCAATGACAGCTTGAACTCATAGCGCCAGCACCGCGGCAGACCGGGAGGTGTCGACGCGCTCGCCGGGGATAAGGCCCACCATGCGCCGATGACAGCTTGAACTCATATAGCTAGCAATTCGGCAGCCCGGTCGGTGTAGATTTGCTCGGCGGGTTTGACGCCGACCCTGTGCCGATGACAGCTTGAACTCATAGAGCCTGCACCGCGGCAGACCGGTCGCTGTAGATTTGCTCGGCGGGTTTGACGCCGACCGTGTGCCGCTGACAGCTTGAACTCATATAGCCAGCACCGCGGCAGACCGGGAGCTGTCGACGGGCGCTCGGCGGCTTCAAGCCGACCGTGTGCCGCTGACAGCTTGAACTCATATAGCCAGCACCGCGGCAGACCGGGAGCTGTCGACGGGCGCTCGGCGGCTTCAAGCCGACCGTGTGCCGCTGACAGCTTGAACTCATATAGCCAGCACCGCGGCAGACCGGGAGCTGTCGACGGGCGCTCGGCGGCTTCAAGCCGACCGTGTGCTGATGACAGCTTGAACTCATAGAGCCTGCACCGCGGCAGACCGGGAGGTGTCGACGGGCGCTCGGCGGGTTTGACGCCGACCGTGTGCCGATGACAGCTTGAACTCATATAGCCAGCACCGCGGCAGACCAGTTGCTGTAGAATAGGGGGTGGGGAGGGGGGGTGGGGAGGGGGGGGCGCCTTCTACGCGAAACAGCCCCCCTGTGAGTTGGGGGGGCGCCTTATACGCGGGTTTTTCCGGAAATCGATCCAGAAGAGGTACGTGCGCCTTCTACGTGAAAAGGCCTTCTCTGAGTTGGGGGGGCGCCTTCTACGCGAGCTGCGCCTTCTACGCGGGAGATTACGGTAGTATATGGAAACGCCTGTTTGCACCAGGTAGTAGTATATGAAAACGTCTGTTTGCACCGGGTAGTAGTATATGAAAATGGCTGTTTACACCAGATAGTAGTATATGAAAATGTCTGTTTGCACCAGGTAGTAGTATATGAAAACGTCTGTTTGCACCAGGTAGTAGTATATGAAAACGCCTGTTTGCACCAGGTAATAGTATATGGAAACGCCTGTTTGCACCAGGTAGTAGTATATGAAAGCGCTTGTTTGCACCAGGTACTAGTATGTGGAAATGCCTGTTTACACCAGGTAGTAGTATATGAAAATGCCTGTTTGCACCAGCCAGTCCCCCATATATGACGTACCCTAAGTTGCTGCCAGACCTATGAGGTACATCTCAGGGTTGCTTCTGACCAGTTGACTACTAATCTAATGTAATTTTACTCCACCTATAACACACATGCACCAGGTCTGTATTTACCAGGTAGGATTATATGAAAACGTGTGTATGCTCCAGGGAGTAGGGTATAAAGATGGCTGTTTACATCAGGTAATAGTATATTGACATGTCTCCTTACACCAGGTAGTATATGAAAATGCGTGTATACATCAGGTATTAGTATATGAAAATAACATGATGCATTAGGTAGTAATATATGAAAAAGTCTGTATGAATCAGGTAGGAGTGTACTAAATGTATGTTTGAATTGTGTAACGTTATTTGATTGCCTACCTAAATCTATGCTAGGTAGAGGTTTAAGGACACAATTAAATTCATAAATGTTACCAAGCAATGATTCATGATTCATTTAAATAGAAATTATTCACCAATATAATTGAGCCTATGGTTTACACTAGAAATAGCAGTATACTTACTCCAACCAGCCAGGGCTTTCTCCAACTCTGTTACGTCACTATTCACATCTGCGTCAGGGTGTCCTGTTATCGTCCCTATGGTTGCTGTCTATAACCGATGTCATGATACATATTACATGTTTGAGGTTGTCTCACGATTAATACTAATTTCTATTGTCATGATATGACACATATTGACGTCAATAGTGATAGATAATACATAGCGTCCTAGAGCTTGAAACTTTACATGTCCCCCAAATAAAGGTTAAGCATAAAGTTTTGATAGGTATGGCAGGTAAAATAAAGCCAGGTGAGTGTAATGATATGGATATTATGGCTATTTCATATGACTTATGAGGAAGGAGGGAAATTCAATGTATCTGAAATTCTAAGGGGACCACTGAAGGGTCATGTGATAAGGAATAATGCCATCAAAGCCCGTGATATAAAGGAAAAGGTTAAGGGATCTCCATGGTTAGACCAATTTATCTGCCATATTCATTATGTGTTAGATATATAGCTCAAATGGAATATACGGTAGTCAGACTGGAATAGGGGCCAATCTCTAACTAAAGAGTATCCATGCTGCCATTTTAAAACAGATCATAGTTTAAAGCCATGCTGAGCAAAAGGCAACTAGGCTGATCAATTGAATCAGTAAACCTTTTTAAGACTAAACAAATGCACATTTTCAGTAGTCCATGGTGGTAGGGCAGAGGGTGGGGTTTATCTATTGGACTATCTACTTCTACGTAAACATACCTATTGAGATACTAGACCTTTCTATTATAGCCATGGAAGCTTATGTGAAAATGAAGGTCTCGGTTTCATAAAGCATTAACTTGCTTTCAGGTGTAACTTGTATTACATAAAATTCAGCCTAAAATGATTGGAGTATCTAATGAGGCAAAGTGTGTCATAGCTACGTGATAGATACCATGCCATTAACCTTTGCTAGTAGATTGATGATATGATAATTATTCAAACAGTACGGAATATTCATTCTTGATATTTATACTAACCGGAGGTCTTGGTACAAGCTGACTTTCCTCCTCAACCTTTTCCTCATCATTTTTCCTTGTCTCATTATCCTTCTTTTCACTCCGCTCTTCGTTCAGTTCCTCCTCCCTTGTCAACTCTGCCATCTTATCAGCACTCTTCTCTATATCTAAATCTTTATCTTTGGATACAACCTTAGGCTTTTTCTTGCTGTCCTGGTCCTTGGCCTTCTCCCCACCCTTTGTAGCAGGTTTCTGCTGACTCTTTGCCACTGGTGTATTCTTAACGGGTTTTCTTCCCGGGGATGGTTTTTCCCTTTTAGGGGTTGTGTTCTTTTTGGTCTCTGCCCTTCTGGCAGTTTTGGGACTGGCAGCGGCTTTGCCTTTACTTTGGTTAGAGACTGTTGTGGCTTTGGAAACAGCAGGACTAGCCCGTCGGTCCCGGGACTCATCTCTTCGTTCCTGTGACCTTGCTTTCCTTGTTGGAGTCGGCTTTGGCTTTTCTGTCCCTCTATCAAAATGATTTATAATGAGGTTTCAGTCCTAACCCTTCTGCTCCAGTCACACTACCGATAGTACATGTACTTTAATATTCATAGCCATGTAGTATGTAATTATTTTATTACTATAGGGTACTAGTCATTATTCAATACATAGATAACAATTACGGGTCAAGTTATAATTTGTGAATAATATCACCTTAAACAAATATGCTGTGTAATATTTTACGTGTTAGTCTTACCTTATAACATCGATTTGATAATCATCAATGGCAGTCCATTACGAATTTCAGAATATGAACTAAAACTAGGCCATGATCTATATCTGATGCCACAGAAGAAACATTCTACATGTATGGTTCCCATTGGTTCTAGACTGAGACTTTGGGCAACATTTAAACATGTTGAGTAACATGTAGTGTCAGGTAGGTATGAAGAAATAGAATTCGTGGATTTATTCTCTCCACTTTCCATAACCCCGACACTGCAAAGCTAAACCATCATGATAATAGCATAAGACACCAATGTATAAACTGCGTAGCAGGGCTGGTCGTACTAAACCCTTGGCAAAAACATATTTTACCGTAATAAAACTTAACTAACAAACGTTTTTTAAAACATTTTCAACATTGAAAAAACGAACGCTTAAAGGACGTTCAAATTACGTTTAAAACGTTTAGCAGCGTAGGAAAATGTTTTTTCTCAAACATTGTTTTCCTACCCCAAAACCTAAGCCAAACGTTTGAAAACAATGTAAAAAACGTTTTTGCCAAGTGGGTACAGTATAATACAAAGAGTACAATATAGAAGCTGGAGAGCATTTCTATATATAATGCTAATTACCGCTAACATCATTGAGAAATTCCCTCCAGCGGTGCCATGCGATATAAAATGTACAACAATCCCAGCTGTATGTTTGACATTAGATAAGAAAGAGGTTCAATATGCAATACCAAACACAACAGACATCATGCGAATATACTATAATGTTTTATTGACATTGGAATCATGTATCACTTTTATTTATCACAGTAGGGTCAGGTCACTATGGAGAGCAATTTATATACGTCGTTTCATGTCATATATTTTGCAGTGTTCCCAGAAACATACATGTTTTCGGTGCATCATATAACTGCCATATAAAGTTTTGGCTGCCAGCACATCAAACCTATTTACATTAATGCAGGGGGCCACATATTGCTCTATGATTGCTCTATTATCACCAAAAGATATCCTTTATCAACACGGTTTGAATAACAACCCCTGGGTTAGGAGTTTAAAGCCTATTCCATGGCAAAGAATAGAAGCTGCGTTTCAACATACATTTATATGTCCCCTGGAAATTTCACTAATTGAAGGTAGTTGGATATAAGCATCCCAGCGTGGGCTTGGCCTTAGTTTTACCGCCTTCCACATTAATGCATTAAGGTTCTCAGGGTTTACTTTACTTGGAATACATATTTCACCTATTGGTCCAAGGTTTTGCAAAAGCCATAAAAATATACAGATACGCTCCAGATAATAGGAATGCAATGTCTCAATAAAATTGGAGCGTCAGTTGTCACACTAAATACAGCAATATGTTGTGCAACAGAGAAATTCGAAATATGCTGCATTCGTCATGGCATGCAATTACCTTGGATATCATTTCTTCAAAAAATTAAAAGATATTTGTAAATCCCTACCATTACAAGGGGATTTGCAAATTCTCTTCTCTTTTAACCAAATGAGAGTCCTTCTTCAGTCCCATTGTCCAGTTCTTCCCCAGTTCCTCTATCAATGAATTCTGTGGGACTGTCTTTTTCAAATGTAAAAAAGACGCAGATCTGTACACGATAGGGAGGACTTAATTTTTAAGATTTATTATACTTGCATTGATGTGTATAGAAATTGATTATGGATGTTATGGAATCTAAATAGCAAACCCTCGTTGCAATGTCCAGGCCCTTGCATGATCTTTCTACAGCTTCCCATCTATTACCAATACATGTCAAAAGTCACTGTCAAAAGAAAAAAACTTTGATCCATATCTGAAGCCTATTATATGCTTATCCCAGGAATGAGTTATGATATTCAGTTCAGTAGTTGAATACGACTCCACAGACAATAACATAGAAATCACAGAGTCTGTGTTGCCTTTACCTCTGATTACAAATTAACATCTTTTGTCTCATTACAGATCACCTCATGTAAACCTACATTAATCTAAACCTTACTCAGTAATTTACACTAGAAATTATCTATGCCGTTATAACAAAGACCTAATACAATTTTTTCACCAAGCACCACTCACGATCCAACGGTATTATCATATACGTGCATACCAATCCTTCGCTCCCATTAGAATATATACATATATGTGATGAACACTATCACTATAAGCTAGGCAAATATAAAGCTGAAACAATAAAAGCTGGCAATCTAATGTGCTGATATCTATGAAGCTTTGAATTAATATTAATGGCTATTGGACACTAGTGCAAATGTCCAGAGGGATCCATTTTCCTGAGAGTCTATTTCAACTGGAGATTGAACAGAAAAAGTAAGGCCACTTGGCAGAAAAAAAAACAACCAATGCTTTTATGTGCAGAAACAAAACAGTTTTTACGTTTCTCTGATAAGTTGAATGATAGACATTATGCTGCAAATATTCTGACCTCCAAAGTGTGCAACAATGGACTGGAAGCTGAAATGTTTCTTTGGTTTGTTTAATATGAATAAACAACCCATTTGTTCATTATCTTTCTATACCTATTTGGGTTAAGCAACGTTTTCAGCCAATGGCAGGAGCATGCTACACAGTACTATAAGACAAATTGACATACAACATATAAGATTGCATACTATCTTTACTAGATAAGGTATGCAATACTTTAGATTACACAATAATATCACAGATTAGCCACATTGCACGATATGTAGAATAAAACACAGGTGCATCACAATAATGCTATGCGCGGAGGGATACAATGACACTGGCAACATGCGGCAGCTGCAGTATGCCCTGGGATATGTATATTAAAAGGTGCAGACGCGCAGGCTACTGAGTAGTCTTACTTGTCCTTGATCAGGGCCAACAATAGTTTCTTGTAGTCTCCGCTACATTCATCGTCCACTGCCTCGTCCAGCGTCTGGTTATACAAGGCTTTGTAACGAGCTTTGATGTCTGTCAGGTCCACCTAGGAAGAAGAGGGAAATTGTCGTCTGCTTTAGATATTTGTTTCATAATTGGTCTAATATTTGCAAGGGATATTGCATATCTATTCCATTCATAGCTATAACAATACAATATGTAGTCAAAAACAAGTGTTAGTTAACTTTGTAAGGTGGTTAGGTGGTAACTTGGGAAGGTGATAATGACAGCTTGCACACTGCCATAATCCGATGGAATCACATCCTTAGATATTGAGACCGTTAAGACTATCATTACCACTCCTCCAATCAACAAAATTGCAACATGGACTAAGAAGAATCGATTACAGGGAGACTGCTGGCAAATCGACTTATCATTAACATTAGACAATGATAATGATCAATGATGATTACATTGGCACTAGCATAATGAAGAGATTAACACAAGCATCCAAACACCTACCTCCGACCTGGAGACCAGGATTCTGATAAGGGTCTGGTCGTTTGTACCCACTCCAGCCATTGCAGAATGAATGCGATTGGCATAGAAGTCAGATGGACTCTGAATGGCTTGGGCTGAAGTGTGAATAAAAAAATAAATATTTATTTAGATAACTGCATGTGAAGAGGTGATGGGGGCTTAATGAGGGGCGAACTTTGAAAATGGGAGGGGGGCACCATTGGATAATTTCTTCCCCAGGGTGTTCTAAGGCAAATTTAACTTTAGAATAAGCAATATCGTAAAATAGAATTAATATCTGACAATACCCTTATAAGGCCAAAAAAGGGTGTGTTTCCAGTTAGATGAACTGCAATGCTTGAGTCGGTAGGTCGTTTTTGTTTGTGTTTTTTTTTTTAAATTTTTTTTTTTTTGGGGGGTGGGCTGTGTGGGTTGTGTTTATGTGTATATTAATGTGGTCACACTTGTGTAGATATTATCAGCTCGCTGCACTAATCTCACGTACTGGGAAGACTAACTCTAGTGGTATGATGTTGGCCTAGCCCATTCTTTTAACCAACACCAAGATGCTGATACAAGTCACCATTTATTGTTCACTCGTTATTCACAGTTACAGTTGTTTGGTAATTCCACTCAGGTTTGTATTACTTCAGTGACATCAGTCTATTCACACAAGCAGTTCATGTTCTAACAATCCAGTGCTTCTAGAGAGTTATAGGTGCCATAGAGATCCTGCTTAATCCGTTCTTACATTGGCTAAGTGTAATACTAGATACTAAACAGCTTCATTCTCGTCTACTCCAGGAGTATGTGTTGCTTCTTCAACTGCTCCCACAATACTAACTCCTCACCTATCTCTCACCAATCCACTACACCTCCCAGACGCCATGTACTTTGGCTCACACGTATTCTTTCTCCTTACAGAATCTACCTGACCAGATCTCGTCGACCCCATCTCCGTCTGCGGCATTCCACAGCTATCATAAACTCTAGCTACCATAAACCCTACACAGGACTCCTATAGCACTTTCTCGTATAGCATACAATAAATACACACATAATACAGCATATAATAAATACCCACATAAGTGTACCCTGTTATACCCGTTCATTATAATTATTGGTTATTGATGACAAAACAGGGGGGAGGGTGGGAGAGGAGTCTTCCTCCTGTCCAATATAGGCATGTTTTATATCAAAAGAAACATAATTTCAATGTGAATCTGGGAGGATATGTGGCCAAAGTAGTCCGACAATATATAAAGGAGTGGTCGTTATTTATAAACAGGGTGGGTTTGAGGGGGGCCCTAAAATTTTGGACACCTCCTAAGGGGAGCGTAAAAAATGCTGACCCCTCTTGAGGGAAGGCATAAGAAGTTTAGTCCCTTTTGAGCAAAAAAGCCTGCATGCTACTACCAGTTATAGTTAATCAGCAGATAGAGATCTTTCCAAAAATCCATTTTTGTACCTCTATTGGTATTGTTACTATGGTCCTGCCAAAAAAGAAGATAATATCGGCCCTGTTTTGCTAAGGTCGGGTAACTGCCACCATTACCCGCAAAGTTTCGATTGGGAGGGAGGTGCACTGGTTGCGGCAAAGTACACTGATAACAACAATTGATAAGACGGGTAAAAGGATGTCCTTGGGTATATGTATTGACTGGGGACAACGTACCATCATATGGTACATCCTTTGCAGTAAATTTGACGGTGTACAGGGAAATTAAACTGGGCGGCCATACTAAAGCCCATTATGTCTTCCATCTTGTAGAATTCATTGGTCAGTGCATGATAAACAATGACCATGTGTCCATAACTCACCCAATCCAAGGTAACCGTCCTCTGCATCTCCAGCAAAGGAGTTTTTGATGACGTCATCGATTGAGCGACCAGACAGCTGAGAAAGACAGGTTATTGGAGAATGTAAATATAGGCTTACTGTTCGACTGTGTGCACTGTACTGGCTTTTGTAGAAACAAGTTGATCACTGTGTTCATTATGTATTCTAAGAAAATATGGCTTAAATATCCCTTCATAAACATATTTTTTCTGATAAAGGCTTCTAAATAGATTAGAACGTTCTTCGCCTACGTCAGCTGGGTACTACTTATCCACTTGGCATAAAAACGCTTTTAACGTTAAAATGACGTTTTTATTTGGTTTCTAAGTTTGCTGAACGTTTTTTTTAACATAAAAAACGTCAAAACACGTTATTTTAACATTATATAAAAACGTTTTATTTTAAGGTAAAAAAACAAACCTTTTTTTATGTAAAGAAGCATGATTTACAAACGTTTTTATTTGGTTGGAAATTGGTTGATAAAACAAACGTTTTTATTTGGTTGAAAATTAAAAGAAACGTTTTTTTACCCAAACCTAAAAAACAACGTTTGTGAACGTTGAATACGTTTTTTTGCTAAGAGGGTAGAAACCTGTCTGAATATGGAATCCTAAATGATATTCCGGCAACAAAAATTTACCTGTTTATATTTGTCAAACACTGCTCGGACATGATGCCGATTTCTCCTAGTCATAACGTCCTTGAATGTTTCATCATCCAGTTTGATCTGCGTCGCTCCGTCCTAAACAAAGAGGAAAGAAATTGGTTCACTAATCTGATCCACAATATATGTAATTATAGATATTAGTAAAAAAACACATGAATCCCCCTCCTCTCCCGGGAAGAATTAAGAACTATAATGATTCACCTGGAGGCTGTTGCGTAAAGATGTTGCTTTTCAGGGTAGGTACCTCACTTCCCACATCCCTCCTCTACTTAACCACTCAGAATCACTTCCAATACTGTAGTCCAGAAGTAGTCACTTTGCCACAAATCAAACTGTGTTGTGAAAAGTGGTCATTCCTGAGTGCTTCCCAGACTGCCCACGCCTACATACTTATGCGACAGAGTGTAGGAAGCAACTTCCAGTTGAGGGGTTGTTACTAACCACTTCTGGACCACTTCTGTTGGGAAGTGCCTTTTGGCAATGCAATAGAGAAGAGACTACCAAAGATGAGTGCCTTCCGTTTTTGGAAGTACACCTCTGACAGAAGTGACTTCCAATGGTTAAGCAACAGCCACCAGATGCCCATAAAAAGTAATTTGGCTTGTTTCCTCTATTTCCCATACAGAATGTCATCGGCCCATGGCAAGGTATATCCTCTTCCATATATAACAAAAAATTAATATGATCGCCTTGCATATCTTCACTGTACATTATCTTCCCAGTAACCTTTGATATCTTGGCTCATTCTTCTGTCACCTTCTTCTTCCTATTTCATTTACCTGGTACAACTCCTCCGCGTCCTGGTCCACTAGTTGTTGGTCTACCGAACTACCCTGGTCTCTCTCCCCCCTTACAAGGCGGCCGAGCAGTTCCCCCAGAGCCCCACTGGTGTCACTCTCTATGACTTCTACCAACGAATCATCATACTGCTGCTCATAGTGGACACTGATCGACTTAAGCTCCTGCGGAGAAAGAAAATGATAGAAATGGGAATGATGGTCGGGTTATTCCACATTGCTTTTTATAATAAAAAAAGAAGTTCAGATTTGATTGTGTTCCGTGCTGCACGATTCAACAAACATATTAATAAAATCTTTCCATCTCTAAATACGTTGCTTAATATCAATGAGTAGTTGATTACTTGCTCATTGATTGCTCCCTTTCTATATCCGAGTTGATCGAAGGTTGATTAATTTTGAAATCGATAATGATGAGGGAAATAGAAGGAAAGGGTTGAATGAAGAGAAAGTTGTAAGAATACTTGGTATTGAAGTTTACTACGACTTGTGATGGTTTGAATTGAACAGAAGGATAATTGAAAGGAATATTCCAACAGCACCTTTTGGAATAGCACGTGCAAGCAAACCAGCTCCAATTATGAATATTCTACAAATTCACCTTAGCGTTCCGTGTAGACAAGATGCCTATTAGCACGGCCTCACTGGTTCCTACTCCAGTAAGTGCATCATGGAGGCAATAAGCGTCATACTCTCCAGGAGCCATCATGAGTGCCAGCACTGCCTCCTCCAGGTCACCACTCAGCTCAGCTTTCAGGTCCTCCAGCAGGTCCTAACAGGTGTAAAACACAGGTAAAGTAGGGGGAATACCGCGGAGGAAGTTGAAACGGACAGGCACGGGCGATTTATATGTGACTATAGGGAGCATGACTTTTCAGAGGATTTGGAGATTTTAGGTGAACTGTCATGGAACAATATGAGGCGCACTACCCCTCGGAAGATGACAGGTTTCAAATCAAAGTCGGGGTTATCTTTTCCATATAATATTATGTCCATGGACACTGGGGTTTAGAATTTGCCACATGGATGTGTAGAGGTCGGTGGAAAACGTCTTTGGAGAAACCAGGATTCAAACCCGGGACCCTCCAACTTCAAAGCGGAAGCTCTTCCTCTGAGCTACTTCCCCTGACCTGACATTCTCTACCTTCCACCTATGCATGGATCGGTGTGATACCGATAGGCACATGTGACTACCCGGTGACCCGCCCCTGCGGGTCGGCCATCCGGGCACGGGAAATCATGTTCCCCTACACAGCCCCCAACCAGCTTCGACCACCGCTGACCAGCAACCCGGCTCTCCTCCCAACCAGATGATTGGGCTTTATCAAGCAGTGCGAGGCATTCCCGATTCCCTGGTGAACTGCTGGTACAAGTACCGGGCGGTCGAAGCGCTTGCCGTATCACACCAACCCAGGAACCGAGTTACATAGCCCCCCCCCCTCACACAGGTCAGGACTACTCGGTTTCTCCACCAGTGTAGAGGTCAGCGGAAAACATCTTTGGAGAAACCGGGATTCGAACCCGGGACCCTCCAACTTCAAAGCGGAAGCTCTTCCTCTGAGCTACTTCCCCTGACCTGACATTCTCTACCTTCCACCTACGCATGGATCGGTGTGATACCGATAGGGAACATGTGACTACCCGGTGACCCGCCCCTGCGGGTCGGCCATCCAGGCACGAGAAATCACATTCCAGATGTAATCGTTGTATCAAGCTACCTTTTCAGATGTTCATAAAAAAAACATTTGCCTCTGGCAACATTTCTGGCTTTAGATAACAGTGGATCAACAAGATAAAAGTACCTCCACGAGGAGCGCCAGGAAGGTATATTTTACCTTGTTGATTTACTTGTAATTTCTTTTGAGGAAAATTCTCCTCCAGGGTTGAGCCCCAGATTTGTTAAAAAAAATTAACAAGTAGTGAAGTGACAACATCAATCAATATGGTTACTTACAGATTTGTATTTCTCCTGATATTTCTTCCTTATTTGTTGCCTTTGCTCGTTGGTCCTTCCAGAGAATATTTGAATGAGGGGTTCCTCGTCTGTACCCCAGCCCTTCATGGCCTCCTTGATCTTCTTGACATCTTCGTCAGCATTGTACCCCTTACCAGCCTTACCCACAGCTTTTGTTGGTGTCTGTAAAACAGAAATCACCCATTACTGCTGGTCTATTTTGTAGCTAACTAAGGTAACCCTATCAGAGCTCAGTGTTTTAACCTCTTGTGAAAATATCTTTTAATTCTACAAGGGTCACACGAAAGATTTTTTCTGAAGACCATTAATAGCCCACGGTTGTAAAACATCAGTCAAGAGCCAGGGTAAATCACACGGCTTTGCTATCTACTTATGCAGGTTCTAGGCCCATGTTTCATGTTAGTTCAGATTGTAAATTATATTTTCTACAATAAAAGATTTGTAAACTCCAGAATATTTCCATTTCGTACCCCATTTTAATGCAATTTTGATTCAAAAAGTAAATGATTAGTCCTATGAACAGGTATCTATTCTATAGATTCTCCAAAAGGTACCATGAAAGTTGTATTCAATGTACAAACCAAAACTAGTGCAGCAGTGGTCATCCTGTGTACATCAAATAACAATGGGAAGATTGATAGGAGCATGGATAGGGATGCAATGGATACCAGTGGAGAAAGACAAATGGAGATCCGAGATAATTGTCAGCAAACATCAATGTAATGGGAATCCCAGCAAACACATGTTCTCTAAGTCTTTGTTACCAATGACTCGCAGAGAGAGAAACATTTGGAATGGAGGGCACAGGAGGCAGACAGTAGTGCGCTTTGGCTGTTGCTGAGAGTAAGAGTGGAGCTCTGGTGGCCATAGTTTGAGTGATAACCCTTTTGAAGATTCTGAGAGTATAGCCAGCAAACAGGGCAACCATATTGGAATGTCATAGGAAGAGGTAAACTGGGTGCTTGCTCATTATGACATCTTTGAAGGTGTCCCACTAGGACACAATGGCTTGTGCTATGGTAGAATAAACGAACGAGAGGAGCTTCAATGGGAAATCTCCTAGGAACACTCAAGGAAACAGGCAGAGTCACAAGGGCATAATGATATGAATAGAAAGGGAAATGAACTGCAACGAGTAAAACACATAGAAAGGCTCAGGGCATGGAAGCCAGTGCAAAATGCAAAGAAGAATCAAAGGCCATTGATGGCCAGCCCCAATGGGAACCCTTACAGAAGGTTCGCTATTGACTGGTGATGGGCCTTTACTACGGCTGGAGCTGGGCCTGTCATCGGCTGGTGAAGGGCCTTTACTTTGACTGGAGCTGGGCATGTCATTGACTGGTGAAGGGACTTTGCTTTGACTAGACCTAGGCCTGTCATTGGCTGGTGAAGGGCCTTTACTTCGGCCAGAGCTAGGCCTGTCATTGACTGGTGAAGGGCCTTTGCTTTGACTGGAGCTGGGCCTGTCATTGACTGGTGAAGGGCCTTTGCTTTGACTAGAGCTGGGCCTGTCATTGCCTGGTGTAGGGCCTTTACTTCGGCCGGAGCTAGGCCTGTCATTGACTGGTGAAGGGCCTTTGCTTTGACTGGAGCTAGGCCTGTCATTGACTGGTGAAGGGCCTTTGCTTTGACTAGAGCTAGGCCTGTCATTGACTGGTGAAGGGCCTTTGCTTTGACTGGAGCTGGGCCTGTCATTGGCTAGTGAAGGGTCTTTGCTTTGACTGGAGCTGGGCCTGTCATTAGCTGGTGAAGGGCCTTTACTTCTGCTTGAGCTAGGCCTGACATTGACCGGTGAAGGGCCTTTGCTTTGGCCAGAGCTAGGCCTGTCATTAACTGGTGAAGGACCTTTGCTTTGGTTGGAGCTAGGCCTGTCATTAACTGGTGAGGGGCCTTTACTTTGAGTGGAGCTAGGCCTGTCATTGACTGGTGAAGGGTCTTTACTTTTACTGGAGCTAGGACTGTCATTAGCTGGTGAAGGATCTTCACTCTGACTGGAACTGGGCCTGCTATGAACTGGAGAAGTTTTGCTTCGACTGGAGCCAGCACTCCCCTAGCACAGAAAATAAACGTATTTGAGTATATTTTAGTGTATCAATATTTAAACATGATAAACCAACACACTGTCTGCTCTTCTAACCTTTAAAGTCAACCATGGTAATATCCAAAAGCTAAGATATCACTTCTCTGCTTATAATCACAAAGGTGACACCTTAGTGCAAAGAGGTTGTCACCCCATCTCCGTGAGGGGGCTCACTGATGTAGGTGTTAGCTTGTTGACCCAGATGCGGCTACAACCTTGATGTTCTTGCACCAACTCTCTCTCCATCCCTGTGTTTCCCAAATACAGTGCTACAGTTCTGCATATAATTGTGCAGTATAGGTACTTCAAGGCCTAAATTGATGGGGTGTACACATGTACTATTCCTTGTCCGCAGTAATTGCTAAGTCTGGTTTTGGCCTTTTCAAGAAGAATGATCTGACTCACTTACCACAGCTCTTGTTTGAAAAGACCAAAGGCAATCGACAGCAATTGTGAATAATACTGAGTAATATTTAAGAATAACACCTTTTGATTAGCAATAAATTGACCCACGGATTTACAGTACATTGTCTCAACCTTTGTGAAAACATCATAACGACGGGGCATGTATTTGTGTATAGATCGTAGAGAAAAGGCACTTACTCCTGTATATTTCAACAGAATTGCAAAGAAACAACTATAACTGAAAATGGAAATAGAGGTTACCTTTTTCTTAGCTCCGTCCCTGTCCGTCTTGTTGCCTTTGTTTGCTGGTGGTTTCTTGTCCAGCTTCTCCTTGGCATTCTGTCGGATTTGGTCCCCAATGGGACGTCTCTGTGGTTCTTGAAATGGGTTGTCCTTCCCAAACTCTGGTGACTTGGGCTCAAAACCTTTTAGTGGCGCCTTCTTTGGTGGGCTAGGAACCCGCATCCCATTAACACGTTTAGGCTTCTCACCCTGAAGAAGAAAGAGTGGATGTTATTTTTAATTTATAGTTTCTTCACCACATACTTTTTTACCTCCCACCCTGTCATCATCTCCAGCTCGTGAGAATGTTAGTACAGATGGTAAGTTCAACTTAGGTTTCTCAAAGAGTTTCAAATGTGTGTTCAGTTTATATACAATTTAGCTGCACTGCACTGAGAATAGAGGACTCAACAACATACATTTCAACAAAGTTAATAAAGCTATAAACTGAAATCAATGAGTGTGGTACAAATAAAAAGGATGGGTTTGGTAGTAAGCAACTGTTGGGGGAGTTGTAGTGAGATTGTAAAATCTAGGTTTCCTTAAATTAAATTTTAGAGAGGATCTTAGTTATCTAGTTGTTGAGGAGACTAGTCACTGTTGAGACAGTTATCTAGAGCAGATGCTGTAGCTCCATTGAGAGCTAAATCAACGTGTGAAGTCCAAATCCATTGTGCAGATGAATTGAAATTTTCACCTCATCTCTGCGTTGGTATCTCCTCCCTTATTCAGTCCTTCATGTCAATGTGAAATCGTGTTTGACCACCAGCAAATACAAAATCTCTCTCAAATCTTTTCAACGTGTACATGCAATTTCCTGAGATGCCGTTGTTTCACCGAGTGTGGAGTATGCTAATCGTGGGCACTACCAGGTGTGTTGCAAGATGAATTGTAGACTGATATCCTCTATGTCAGGCCCTTCTAACTGGACTCGTGGAGTAAATGTGAACAGAATTGCTGCTCTGTACTCCTCTGTTTAGAATCCATTGTAAATGATCGATCGAGCCATGGTTTAGTTTATCCTTTCAACGATTGTTGCTGCTGGTAAGGTTTGGGGACAATAATATTGATTGATTATAAAAATATAAATACCCTCCAAGAAAGTAGGCAGTGGCCTCTGGAGAGAGCAGGATGATTCTATCCCAGCAGGCAGAGACATCAAGATTCAGCTTTTTATCCCAGCTTTGCCGGCACGATTAATCAGGGCAATGTACAAAATATCATAGTAGTAGATTATGATGAGACTTACTGGAGGAGGTCGTGGTTGTTTAGTACCTGGAGCTGGAGTCACCCCGCCCCTAGCGGCCACATGAGCTATTAATGGTCCCGCATTGCCACATTTGGCCACAATATCATCGGTCAATTCACCTGCGTATTTCTTCCTGTAAGCATATTAGAATCATATTTTGATATCTATTAGTAGGATATTTCTAAACAAAATACGACTGCTTCATATAAGTCGTAGGAATAGCACTGGAATTTGTACTCGTAGAGCTATGGCTGTGTGTGGTCCTGGTATCCTAAGAAATGGCCTCCTAGGATAATTTACGGGAATACATAGCTTACTGTCATGCATTGATTTCTAAAGTACCTGTATTTCTTGCATTTTCTTAAGTCTGAAACAGGTACACCATATTGTTGTTAATATACCATCAAATGATTATATCATTTTTATCTATCTACTCCTCTCCCCAAGGCTTTATGTATGCTTGTACACTAAGGGGACTCTGTGACACTACCACATATATAACAGCTATATCGGAGATTCTGGCGTAAATCCAATTCCCCATATACCACACAGGCATTGATTGGCATTGGACGTGCAAGAGATCAAGGTAGGAGGGACGACCTTGCTCTGTAGTTGGATATGTCTGCTCCGGTGTACGTAGTGTTTCGTCTACAGGAAATACACCAATAAATAAGCCTTTATGTGTAGGACCTGCCCTAGCCATAACCATAATTATCATATCTCATTTTGATACTTATTTTTATAAGGTTATGGTAATTCTTCCCCTTGTCAAATACTTATACCAAATTGAAATAAATCCCAAATAGATATGAGGGGGTTTAGTACTTGTTTTAGTGTGTTTGTAACCGCCTTTGAATGGTCCATATATTCAATAACATTTTTATATGTCTAATATATGGCCCGTAATATAAATTTTCCTTGTCTTTGCCATATATCCTTATTCATTCATTATTTATCAGGCTTTATATTACAACTTGAAGATAGTGTTAAGTGATAGTCACCTGTAAGATTTCCTAATGGAAGTCATCTCCTGATCATTCCGGTCCAACATGGTGGAGATAAGGTCTGCGTTGTTGGGTTTTAGCTGTGCATGGATTTGTTCAGCCCACTGACTGGATCCCATACCCGCCGACTTATCTAATAACAATTAATTGCAGTACAGGATTATCTAAAACAAGATGCCCCTAAAAATACCATAGGGAAAGAATCGATTATGAGGTAGCAACAAGAAGGTATTGACTATTTGAATATTGAATGTATTTCTACTCATCATGTTGACAAGATTAACAAGAAATGGAGATTTGTTCAAAGTAAAATGTTCAATAACTGCTTACTAAAGACATTTTTGCATCCTATCTGTGGAGTTCAGTATGTTAGGAACGTGAAGGCTTACAAGCGCTTGCTCTAGATTGGATGGAGATGGGACAAGGCATGTTGATTCATCTGTAAGATATCTTTTTGATATCTAGATGGGGGTGGAAATATCACAAGGGGAAAACTCACCAAGTGCCTTGACTGCTGTCACGAAGCTCTTTGAGCAGCCATCTTCCTCCAGTAGCTCATTGATATCACCTCCTCCAGACAACTGTACATTAAGAACACATTATTAGGGAAACACCCTAGTAAGGTGCTCATGCTATATTAGATCTGTACCAGCAATAATTAATCACACATCATTTTGTCGTCTCGGTGCGACAAGGCTGTAACTGGCATTTTGACAAAATTGGGGTTTCTTCTGTTTAAAAGGGCTAGCACGATAAGACGTACCCATCTTAGCAAGTCACGTGTCCACCCATTGACCAATTAGGGTGCCGCAAATTTTTCGTTCGGTCCCGCAAATTTATCAACGATCTTTGGGCAGGTGCCCATGTTGAAATTCCCCATGCTAGCCCCCTTTAAAATCTGTTGACCTTTATCTACCAACTGTGAAAGTACTGAAGCTCTGTCTATGACATATGGACCTACAGGCAATAAGGTTGGGTCAACTAAGTGTTATAGTAATTGTAACACTTTTTTGCCTCTCCTGCAAAACTTGAAAAATGCAGTTACAACCTTGCTACATTAATCACCTTAGGAAACAGAAGCAGTGGCAGAGGGAATCAATCTACCTCAAGTTTAGACTTGCTCATTTAATATCCTTAGCAAGAATAATTTTTTGGAGTTTGAAAATAACTTTATTTGACCTTCTCACTTATGTATACAAAGTGTTAGATTGAAGTACAGCTTCCAGACATATTCAAGCTTAATTAGTAATCAGCATCCATTTTCAAAGTAAATATAACATGCTTCTTATTATCAACAAAATCGCAAAATATCATAACCGTCAAATGCAGCGTGGCGATTGAATCAATCTACTACAATGGAAAGGGAGTACCGAGGAACCTTTTTTTTTTTAAATATGGAACCATGTTTATCCATAACCTCACCGCACCTTCATTTATAAATGTCACAAACATGTCTTGTAACCCTGCCGTGCATCATACCTGTGGAGACTACTGTAACTTTCAATGGGCCTACTTGATTACCACTTTATTATACCTGTTTATTGAGCCTTACACAATGAGCTTCTCTGGAGGGCATTTCTCAATATGGTACAACTACACACAGCCACTAGGATGTGAAAACCTCAAAATTAGAGTGGGTGATCGTAGGTAATGCCATACAACCGCCCTGTACGATAAGTATTTAAAAGTACATAGAGTTTGGTAGGGCGGTCGTACAAGTGTAATCATTAGTGAGCACTAGATGTATTACTGTAATGGCCTTGGGGTGAGGGATCCCACTACGATTTGAAGGGTCCTAGTCTTACCATCTTGAGAAATGCCTTCCAGAGTAGGTGTTCCTGTGACTACTACACACCTGTGCGGTCTGACTTTACCTGTAGAGCTGCTGCTCCTGTGTGTGTGTGTGTGTGGGGGGGGGTGTTTAGTAACTTACCTGTTTGTAGGCGGTTAGGGTGGCCGTCAACTGGGCAGGACTTCTCTCCTTCACTAATAGGATGAATTTGCCATTCTCGTTGCTGAAACGTCCTTCCCCAGCCTTAATTGATAAAGGATGTTGAAACAATGCTTTATGTAAATCTTAAAGATTGATCATGTACTGTTCAAGGCAATTGTATCAATGGTTATATATTATCACAGACATGTCCGCTATTCAAGACAAATCATAATTGCCATCACAGAATCGTTATAACAGTACTGTAGTGATCATATCACTTGTATAATAATTGTAATGTCGGGGCGATCGGTCCGGTGGTAGCCACTGGTACGGGAGCGCTAGTTAGGGTCCGTCTCACCTGGGGGCGACACGGTGGCGACCGGTGACGTCACGCTCGTGACGTCACATTTAGGGACGCCATATAAGGGCGGTCCGGTGGTCGCGAGGGAGGAGGGCAATAAGAGACTTGCAGGTGGCAGAAGTGTGGTCGGTGACTTCGGGTTCGGTGGTTGCGATCGGTGGAGACCTGCAAGGGTGGTGCATCTCAATACAAGCAAGGATAATTGATGTCAATTAATGAGAACTGTTAGTGATAAGGCCAGAAAGAAATAAACCAAACACCTTCTACTGTTATCAAACTTTATTGGCTGCGTCTGGTCCTTTTTGTGTTTACTACATTGGTGACAGCGGTGTTGTTGCTTTTACGAACCCGCGCATTTACAAAGGATGGATAAGGCTGATAGTGACTATAGTGGAGGGGAGGAAGGAGGTCTAGGTCAGGGAAGGAAAGGATCTCTAGTGGAAATAGTGGACGAGGAGATATTATTTCGGAGACAGATGCAAAACGGCGGCCCGGTGGCGTCCGGTGGTTCCGCCGACTTGACCGGTGGTGGTAAAAGGTGGTATGGAGTGCGGAAAGATGCTACAAATTGGCAGGAGTGGAAGAGAGAGGAGGATAAATCGGGGGAGAAGGAATTGGGGGAGCTCTTGGACGGAGCGGCTAAATCACAAGTTGGGGCTGGTGGAAGTTTCGCCAGGAGGGGTTATAATCCGTTCCGTGGGGCGTCCGGTGGTACACCCGGTGGTGCAAGCGATGGAGCCGGTGGTCCCACCGGAGGGGATACTTATTGGAAACAAGAGAGAACGGGGAGAACAACAGAAGGCGGTAACTCGGGAGCGGGTGACCAGTGGGAGGAGAGGAGAGAGCCGGAGCTATCTAGGGATCGGAGGAACACCCCCTCATTCGAGTACAGGGGAGAGGGTACATCGCCAGTGGGGGTGGGGGATCTCCCTACTCCTGGGGAGGAGGCCCCAGGGGCCGGGGGTGACAGCCCCGCCCGCAAGCCCATCGTGATGCCGGGAAAGTATGACGGGTCAGGTGACCTGGAGGAGTTCCTCTCGCATTTTGACCTCTGTGTCTTAGCCAACCGATGGTCGGAGAAAGAAGCAGGGACCTTCTTAGGGATCAGTTTGTCGGGGGTGGCGAGACGGTTGCTCGCAGCCGTGAAACCAGCATCAGAGAATGGGTACAAACTGTTGAGGGAGGCACTGATAAACCGGTTCCAACCTCAAAGCCAGGTAGAGTCGTACAAGGCCCTGCTCCGCACCCGAGTGAGGAAGCCGGGGGAAGAGCTCCAGACGTTATCCGAAGAGATATCCCGATTGGTCCGTCTGTCATACCCTAACGCAGACGCGACAACGGTGGACGTGATGGCCAAGGACAGGTTCGTGGAATGCTTAGATGATGGGGAACTCCGTAACTGGATATATCAGGGAGAAACAAAGAATTTGCTCCAGGCTGTGGAGAGGGGGGTACAAGCGGAGGCATACCTAAAACAGGAGCGGGAGAAAAGTAAGCAGGTCCGCGCCGCGTCACTGTCCATGGCCGAAGAGATGTCTGAGATCAAGGAAAGGCTGGCGGGTCTAACTACCGAAATTAGAGGGGGCCAGGTACCCAAGACCGGGACCTCACCGATGGGGCCGCGGAGGTCATGCTTTGAGTGTGGGGCTGAGGACCACTTTAAACGTAACTGCCCGGCCTGGAAGAAGCGAGTGGAAGCGGCAAAGAAAAGGGATGCTGAGGGCAAGCCGTCGGGAAACTAGACGGGGTCTCCCCCGCCAGCCGGGGGGAGGCCCAGGGGGTCGAAAGGCAGAGAGAATGGCTGGGACGGAAAGAAAAGAGCGGAAACGGCCTAGAGGTGGAGGGGGTGCTATGGGGACAATCCATCCATCTTGTGGTGGACACCGGGGCAACTAGCAACTTGTTGTCCACGGCATGGTGGAAGGGGGCGGGATCCCCTGGACAGGTGGCTCCGGTCACTTCGGCATTTCACACCGCCGATGGAAAACCACTCCAGGTGGAGGGCAAGGTTTCTACGGTCCTGCAATGCGGGTCAAGGAATGAACGCGCTTCATTTATTATCGCTGACATTGCGGCGTCAGGGCTCCTAGGCGCTGATTTTCTGCGGGAGACGCGGGCCACCATAAACCTAGCGGAAGGCAAGTTGTTATGGCCAAGGGAGGTCGTGGATGGCAGTTGCAGGATAGTGAGCGTTGCTACGGAGGTGGTGGGAGGCGCAACCGAGCGGGTGATTCTGGGCCGTGTCTCACCAGAGTTTGAAGGGGAGGAAGTGATGGTGGAAGGCTTACCTCGAGTGGAGGGCGCAAGGGGAATCCGGGTGGGACGCACAGTGTCCATGCCAAGAGGGGGCGAGGTGCCCATGTTGGTCTGTAACCCGGGGCCTAACCCTGTCACGGTCTACCGGGGTATGCACCTGGGTCAGGTGGAGTTAGTAGGCAAGCCCGTGTGCCGGCTGGTAACGGAGGATAACTCAGGGGGCTCCGGGGCCAGTCGGGACAGTACGGGCGACGACCTCATAACCGTCTTACTAGGGGGAACTAAGGTGGAGAAGGATCCTGTATGGATACGGTTGTTAGAGCGTAACAGGGCGGCATTTCAAGAGGGGGATGAGGACATGGGCCATACAGACGTGGTGACACACTCGATTAACACTGGGGAGGCGGCCCCCATAAAGATGGCGCCCCGCAGGCTAGCCCCACACAGGCGGGCGGTTGTCGATCAGGAGGTGGACAAGATGCTCCAACAGGGAGTGATCGAACCAGCTTCGGGCCCATGGGCGAGCCCAGTGGTCCTCGTGAAGAAGAAGGATGGCCGTGTCAGATTTTGCGTCGACTACCGACGATTGAACTCGGTCACAGTGAAAGACGCTTATCCTCTCCCCAGGATAGACGACTCTTTAGACTCAATGTCCGGAGCCTGTTGGTTTAGCACCATTGACTTGGCGTCAGGGTATTGGCAGGTCTCTATGGAGGAGGACGCTAAGCCCAAGACAGCTTTCGTGACCCACCGGGGGTTGTTTCAATTTCGCGTAATGCCCTTCGGGCTATGTAACGCCCCCGGGACATTCGAAAGGCTGATGGAAATTGTCATGAGGGGTCTCCAATGGACGGTGTGTTTGGTGTACTTGGACGACATCATTGTATTCTCCGAGACCTTGGAGGGGCATGCGGAGCGACTGGAGTTGGTCCTGGGACGCCTCCAGGAGGCCGGGTTGAAGATAAAGGCCACCAAATGCCAGCTAGTACGGGAACAGGTGAGCTTCCTGGGGCACAGAATCGACAGGAATGGGATTGGCACGGACCCTGAGAAGATAGCTGCCGTGTCGGAGTGGCCGGTGCCTACCTCAGTGACGGAAGTACGCTCCTTTCTAGGCCTGTGTGGCTACTATCGTAGCTTTGTGCCGGGGTTTGCTTCGATAGCTAGGCCGCTCTCGGAACTAACCGAGAAGGACAAGAAATTTTCCTGGAACCGAGACTGTGCGGAAGCTTTCCAGGCGCTCAAGGATAAGTTAGTGAGTGCCCCTATCCTAGCCTACCCGATGGCAGAGGGACGGCTCCTGGTGGACACCGACGCCAGCAACCTGGGGCTGGGGGCTGTTCTGACTCAAGTGCAGGATGGTCGGGAGCGGCCCTTAGCTTACGCCAGTCGCACATTGAGTAGATGTGAGAGGAATTACTGTGTCACCCGCCGCGAACTGTTGGCGGTGGTTTTTGCGGTGAAGAAGTTCCGCCACTACTTGGTAGGGCGCCCTGTGCGTATAAGGACTGACCATGCCGCCCTGAAGTGGTTGGCCAGTTTCAAGGAACCTGAGGGGCAGGTAGCCAGGTGGCTACAGTTATTGGAGACTTTCGATCATGTCATCGAGCACCGCCCAGGGAAGGATCATGGTAACGCGGATGGGCTGTCCCGGAGGCCGTGTAATCAATGCGGCATGGGGGAGCCCTCCGGGTCTCCGTTGTTCGAGGACTTCTCAAGCGAGGGGGCAATAGATGCCCTGGCCGAGTGTCGTGCGGTGACTCGTAGCGAAGCCGCCACCGATAGGGGAGCAGAGGAGAGGGTGGGCCTGGAAGTGACGGCCGAGGAGACGGACGGGATCTTTATGGACCAAAGGGAGGCCTGGAGAAAGGCCCAGGAGGGCGATCCCTTACTCACCAGGGTTCGGAAATGGATCGAGGAAGGCGAGGTCCCCTCGAGGGATGCCCTCTCGGGGGAGGCCTACGACGTGCGCGCCTTGGCGGCACAGGTTCCGCGGCTGAGGGTGGAGGGCGGTGTACTCTGTAGGGTTTGGTGGGAGCCGGGCGGCCGCACCTTCCTGCAAGTAGTGGTGCCGGATAGTAAGAAGGAGGAGGTGTTGGCCGGGGTGCATGGGGCCCCGTTGAGCTGCCATTTTGGTCGGGCCCGGAGCCTGAGGCGATTCCAGCAGGCCTACTATTGGCCCGACTATAGGAGGGATGTGGTGCAGTGGCTGGCCTCTTGCCCCCAGTGTCTGAGCCGTAAGGCAGCGCCCCATCCCCCTCGAGCCATGATGCGGCATGTACCGGTAGCGTTCCCAGTGGAACGCATGGCTATGGACCTTATGGGTCCTCTCCCGCGCACCCCGCGTAAGAACAAGCACATCCTTATCGTCATGGATTATTTTACGCGATGGGCGGAGGCAGTCCCCCTACCGGACCAAGAAGCGGAGACGGTGGCTCGGGCCTTCGTAACGGAGGTGGTGTGCCGGCTGGGGCCCCCGGGCACGATCCACACGGATCAAGGTCGAAACTTTCAGGCTCGGATGTTCCAGGAGGTGCACCGGTTGCTGGGAGTGGCGCAGACGCGCACTTGCCCCTATAATCCTAAATCCGATGGGTTAGTGGAGCGTTGCAATCGTACTGTGGAGTCGATGCTGGCCATGTCGGTGGCTGAGGACCAGACGGATTGGGATCTGCAACTGCCATACGTAATGGCTGCGTATAGGTCTTCGGTCCAAGCCTCCACTAACCAAACCCCCAACTTTCTGATGCTGGGAAGAGAAACTCTTTTGCCTGGTAACCTGTTGTACCCGCAACCAGACTTCGTGGGAGGGAAACCCGACGACTACGTCGACTACGCCGCGGAATTACAAGGAAGGATGGCCAGAGGGCATGCGTATGCCCTCCGGCAGATGGGGGGGGCGGTCCGTCGTCAGGAAAGGAATTACTCCACCCGGGTACGGGGGGAGCCGCTAGAGGTAGGGGACACGGTCTACTATATGGTTCCCCGGAAAGAAGTAGGCAAGTGCCCCAAGTTCATGTGCCCTTGGTCAGGGCCTTGGAAAATTCTCAGGAGCCTAGGGGGTCCTGTATGGGAGATCCAGATGGGACGGAAGAGGAGGATAGTGCATTATGACCTACTGAAGAAAGTGGAGAAGCCTCGGGAGGAGGGTGCTGGGGAGGCCCGGGCGGTCTGGGCCCCCGAGCGGTGGCTCAGCTCTCCGGTGGCGCCACCTGCCACCACCGCGGTGGGAGTGCCACCGGTGCGCCACCTAGAGGAGGAGAGCGGTTTCCCGCCACATCCGGGCCCTGGCGGGATTACCATGGCAACTGCCGCCGCGGTGGGAGAAGGGAAGAGGGAGGACCAACCTATGGCTCCACTAGAGCAAGAAAAAGGGCAAGAAGAGGCGTGGAAAGGAAGGGGAAGGCGCCTTTTACCTTCTTTCATAGTAAACTTACCTGAGAGGGGCCCCCCCGGCGGGGTAAAAAGGGAAACTTACCTGCAGGTGGCCGGAGGAGGGCGGTCGGCGGGCTCGGTGGAGGTAGTTCCCGGGGCAGCGGCGGGGCACGGCTCTCCTGCAAAAGAAAAGGGAGAGAGATTAGTAGGAAGGAGGGGATCAAATGACGGGGAGATGAGTCGGGCAGTAAAAGCGGTTTTCACAGCTAAAAATAAAAGGTGGGAGGAGCAGAGGCGGGCAAGCGAAATGTGGGCCACCGAAGAGGACCACCGGGAGGAAGAGGCCACCTGGCGAAGGGGCCGGGAACTGCACCGTGACCTAGTTTCTGCCACCGACCACGCGGCACGAGAACGAGGCGGTAGCTGGGCCACCGAGCGGTCAGCAGAACTAGACAACAACACAATGAGGAAGTCGGAGACTCCACTGAATTGCCCGGAGTGTGGCCGCACTTTTTGGCGCAGGGATGTCCTAAATCGACATATCTCAGCGCTGCACAAGTCCTGCGGACCGGGGTGGAACTGTCCGGTCGAAGGATGTAAGTTTCAGGTCAAAGGAGGAAGGTGGGACGATCTCGTCAACCATCTGGTGGCGCTACACGCCGGCCATAGCTGGATAAAGCTCCCCCGAAGCCAGCGACCACCGAAGGCTGTGATTCAGTATCACACGAGGGAAGCCACCTCCACCGCAGGGTCACCGGCCACCGCGGCGTCACCGGCCACCGCGGCGTCACCGGCCACCGAGGGGTCGCCAGCCGGATCGGTGGAGACAAGGCAGAGAGGCGAGGAAGGAGAAGGTCAGGAGAGCCTTGACTCGTCACAAGGATCTCCTACCTCTCCAACCGTGCGACGTAGGAGCAGCAGGAGGGCCGCGCACTTGGCCACGGAACGGCTGCTGGAGAGCACAGGAACGGGGGAGGAGGAGGTCCGGACTCCTACGCCGGAGGGGAAGGAGGAGACGCCGAGGCGTTCACCCAGACGGCCCAAGCCTCGTAGCGTGGTGGGGAGGGTCATCTCCGGGGCGTCCCGGCAGCGCAGCCGCTCACCGGTAGGCCGGCCAGCTGCACCGACCTCCAGTATCGGCGGAGAGGTCAGCCGGAAGAGGAAAGGGGTACCGGAAACGGGTGGAGAGGAGGCTCCCTGGGACGCAGACCCACCGGCGATCGTGCTGGAGGAGGCACCAGGCGGCGAGGGAAGTCCGCCCTCCAAGGTCCCCAAGACGGCATCCGACCCGGTGGCGCTCACCTCGGCGGTGACAGACGGGGCCCAGGAGGGGACACTGGAGGAGGAGTGCAGCCCCCCGCCTAAGATGCCGAAAACCACACTGGAACCGGTGGCCTCCACGTCAGCAGCTGCGGAGGAGGATCTACTGAGCACCAGGTCCATGGAGGACTTCGAGGCCGCGCGGATATTAGCGCAACAATTGGGACAGGGGGAGCCGGAGAACCTGGCAGAGGAGGCGAGCCAGGTGCTGGAGCAGGTGGTGAGCGGCCCGGCGTCCAGTGGAGACGGGAACCCCATATTGTTGCAGTCCCTGATGATTGACAGCGACGGGACCCTGGTTCCTGCTGAGGTGGGAGAGGAGCTCCTGAAGGAGACGAACCGGAGGGCAGAGGAGATGGCGGAGGCTGCTAAGAAGCAGTTCCAGAAACACCTGATTGCGGAAGCACTGCGGAAAAAGGCGTGGCTGTCTCCTGCCGGCCACGAGGTCCGGATAGCGTCGTCCCCACTCTTCGAGGCAGTGGCACCGGAGACGGAGGGGCCGGCGGCCCTCAGAGATGCAGAGCAGGTGCGCCAGATATTGACGTCGTCACCGCCGACGGTCCCAACCCACACGTCGGATAACAATACACCCGTGGTGGGAGGGCGGTTGGAGCGTTTGATGGCTTCCCGAGTGGACTTGGGGGAGGAGCCGGAGGAGCTAGACTGGGAGGAGGAGGAGGAAGACCCGTTGATGCTCCCACCCAACCAAGTCTCATACAAGGCCGTCGCCTTAGACACCGAGTCGGAGGAGGGAGGCTCTTCGCCTGATAAAGGTGATGTCAGGAGAGTGGTGTGCAGGGGGGACCGCGTCCCCGAGAAGACCCCAGGGGCTGACACATCTCCGACGGGGGAGACAGATGGGGCTAAGGGGGTGTCGCTGCACGAGTCGGATGCGGAGGAAGAGACCGCGCCTCTTGCTAGGAGAACGGAGGGGGAGGATAAAAGCCAAAGGAAGGAGAGAGAAGATAGAGATCGGCGGCGCGACAAAGAGAGAGAGGGGAAAGAGGATAGGGAGCGCCGAGACAAGAGGGAGAGAGAGAACGAAGGGCACAAAGAAAAAGAGGGGAGAGATAAACACAAGGAAAAGGAGGATAAGGACAAAAGAGAAAGGGAGGAGAGGGAGACACGCAGGAAGGAGGATAAAGATAGGAGAGAGAGGGAAGAGAGAGAGAAACGCAAGGAGAAGGCGGATAGGGACAGAAGAGAGAGGGAAGAGAGGGAGAAACGCAAGGAGAAGGAGGACAAGGAGAGACGAGAAAGGGACGAAAGAGAGAAGCGTAAGGAGAAAGAGGAGAGGGACAGGAGAGAAAGGGAGGAGAAAGTGAAACAGAAGGAGAAGGAGGACAGGGACAAGAGGGAGGAGGAAGAGAGGGAGAAACGGAAAGAGAAGGAGGACCGAGAAAGGAAGGAGAGAGAGGAGGAAAGAGAAAGGAAAAGGAGGGAGAAGGAAGAACGAGAGAGGAGGGAGAAAGAGGACAGAGAAAGGAGGAAGGAGAGGAGTGAGAAAGACAAGAAGGACTGGGAGGAACTTAATGCGAAAGAGAAGAAGGAGAGGGACGATAGAGACCGAAGAGAGAGAGAGGAGAAACAAGCGGAGGTGCGAGAAAGGAGGGAAAGGGAGGAGAGACAGAGGAGAGAGACAGAGAGGGAGCAATCGGGAGAAGGAGCGAAGGAAAGCAGGAGAGAGGGAAGAAATAGGGGTCAGGAGGACCAAGATCTTAGGCGTGAAAGAGATAGCGAGAGGCGCGGACACAGGAGGCAGGAAGAGGTGGACTTTGGGAGACAGCGAGAGTATGAGGAATATGATCGACGACGGGATCAATACGAGTATGAGCAGGAAGTACAGAGAGGAAGCCGGGGCGGAGATTGGGGGGGTCCATGGCGACGTCACGAGAGGAGGGACGAATGGGCCGACGAATGGGGGGAGTACTTCCCTGAAAGGCCCCGGGAGCCGGGGTTCCCCCGCGTGGAGGGGACGGACCCTCTTGGGGGTCGGCCTGTTTGGTATGGCGAGCACCCTGAGCGTATACCCTGGAAGCGGGTAGAACAACCGGATCGCCTCCAGAAGTGGGCATCAGGCCTGGCCCCATCGCCGGACTTAGGGGAAGAGTATACACCTGTAGGGGGAAGAGCGCACGGTTGGGTGGAGTTGATTGGGCCGTCGACAGTGCAAACCCATTATTATGCTACGACCGTCCAGAAGTATACTCCAAGGGGGAACCAGGATATGGCACCTCCACCGCCTCCCCCTCCAGCAGCGCGGCCAGCAGGGGGCGCGACCGGGGTAACACCTGCAGGATATCCCGCACCACCAGCACCAGCCTTCAGCTCAACCCTCCGGGCGTCCGGAACACCAGGGCTAGCGCCCGCGGCAGCAAGATTTCCGGGCCCCGGGCCAGCTCACGCAGCAGCCAGGTTTCCGGGTCACAGGCCGGGCCACCTCGGAGGGGACCTGGAGGAGCGGATACGCCGCATGATACGGGAGGAGACGTCCCGCCCGCCCCAGTCCAAACCGCACCGGGACGGTTGAGAACAGGGGAGGTGGGGGGCAGTTCACGGAGTGACCGGGCGGCATCTTTGAAGAGGCTGAGGGGGTCCGGAGTAAGAGAGGCATTGGTGGTTGGGTATGGAAGAGCCGACGGGCCTCCACTTGTTGTCCAGCTTGGGCATGCAAGGGGGAGGAGGAGAGACCACCTGACTGGGTCATAAGCAAGGAAGGGGGAGAAGGGAGGGGTAGTCGGGGGCCTGCGGGGTGGGGGAGTACTGGTGGGGGATCGAGTACCTGCCGGGAAACCCCCCCCCGTGGGTCACCGAGACGCCTCGGTCCCGTCCCAACCAGGGTGGAGCGGAGGCGGCATAAGCAGACACCGACCAGAGGGCCAGGACAAGGGAGACAGCCGGACGAGGCCGGACAGGGGACGTCGACCAGTTAGCTTCGTGTAACAGCGCCCATCTAGACCGGATGTTGTATTATATGTTCTGGACTATTGTTATAGACTTTACCCAAGTTCACATATAAGAGTTTATAGTAATAAGAGGGGGGCCCATTGTAGGAGTCCCCAGTTAAATGTATAAATGTTAAAATGTAGCGGTTACGACCGGCGTAAATGTTGTAACACCTTTGACCATTATGGCAAAGATTCACGGATATATTTTCTACAACCTAAGTTTGAAATGATAAGGGGAGAGTGTAGTGATCATATCACTTGTATAATAATTGTAATGTCGGGGCGATCGGTCCGGTGGTAGCCACTGGTACGGGAGCGCTAGTTAGGGTCCGTCTCACCTGGGGGCGACACGGTGGCGACCGGTGACGTCACGCTCGTGACGTCACATTTAGGGACGCCATATAAGGGCGGTCCGGTGGTCGCGAGGGAGGAGGGCAATAAGAGACTTGCAGGTGGCAGAAGTGTGGTCGGTGACTTCGGGTTCGGTGGTTGCGATCGGTGGAGACCTGCAAGGGTGGTGCATCTCAATACAAGCAAGGATAATTGATGTCAATTAATGAGAACTGTTAGTGATAAGGCCAGAAAGAAATAAACCAAACACCTTCTACTGTTATCAAACTTTATTGGCTGCGTCTGGTCCTTTTTGTGTTTACTACAGTACATTGGTACAAATCGCTACAAAATAAAGAAAGAAAACTATATTCGTATTTTGAGGTTAAAAGCGAATAATGTCAGAACATCTATTACACACGGTGGGGGGGGGGGGTCTAAGGAAAGAGTGATAATTTCTGATATGGTTCACACTGTTTGAAAATGGGATATGCTACTTTAGTTAGAAGGGTCTATACATCTATGTACTGCTATGGTCATTTGGGAATGCTATGGAATACATTTCTTGTGGAATAGGTGTGCTTATGAAATATTATAACATGTGTTTCATGGACCTAAACTTCTCTAAGGTACGACTATCTAAAATGATGTAGTATTCCCTTATTTCTATTGAAGCTCACCTTTTGCTGCTGTACAACAGAATAGGTAAAGAAAATAGGACGTTTTAGGTTTCTCATGAAGATAGTAGAGTTGAGATACTGTGCGTTCACCAGGCAAAGAGTATTCAGCAGTCTGAACACCATAGCTGCTTCTCAGTTATGGTGTCCAGACTTATCAAACATGGCGACACTAAAGACCATTTGAAAGATGTTTTGGAATTGCTTCTTAAAAGTATAATAAACGGGGTTTTATTATTCGGGCACCAGTATCAATGGCCTTTGAGAACTCCGGCAGGTGGAACACAAGAAAAAGGTTTTGAAGGTACGGCCAGAAAGGTTTTATTAGTAGAATCTTGATTGGGAGTGACTTTCAACCGGGTCATTGTTTGCTTATACCAAAAGGTCTCAGCACTATATGTTGCCCTATCTGCTGCTAGATGATGAAATAGAAAGTCAAAAGACTTAAAAACACCCAGGATAAAGTGAGGTATTTAGTCTTTATGCATCTCTCATCTCCTGACGTTATATTCATACCTTTTTGTTTTTGCAATAGCATACTATCAGAACAGTCAAAACAAATTCATCACATTCTCTCTACTCCTACACCCCTCATTAATAGCCACTGGGGCATTTAGATTTCAACCCCATTGCCCATTCAAAATTCCCTTTTAATAACCACACCTCTAATATCTTAGGGAAACAACACGAGCTGCTTTCACCCACCTCACTGAGCTGCTCGGCGTCTCTGGCAGCGATGTCCTCGTCCACAGTTTCCGTACTGGGACGCTCCGACAGCAGCGCCACCAACAGATTCTGACAGTCTTCATCCGAAATCTTATCTCTGATGTCTTGTTCCAGCGAAACATCGTAGTCTATGGTAAAGAAAGGTATAGGAAAATGTATGATCTCCTTCATGAACTGATGAAGAGTTTTCACATAGGTCCCTCTTGATGATACGAATCAGCTGTGAACCAACCATCTTGCCCCGATATTGTCAATGTAATCTCCTCACACAAAGGGATAAAGGTAAGTAAGAACACTATAACTGCAGTCTATAACATTTCCTCCCTCATGATGTGTGCACATGATAGACATTACTGCAAATTTAATTGTTATTTTTTATGATAGTAATGGGGATTCAGTTTGTGAAAATACACCACACAGGTAATGCATCGTATCCAAATAGGGGAAGACAATTTATTCATTCAACTGACAAACGATGTTGGTGATCTAGTGAGAAGAGACAGACCTATGAATCTATAGTCTTATGCTTAGATTCTATTATCAGACAAGGTAACTGATATTATTAACTGTTCATGTGCATTTGTCTGTCTAGTCAATAGTGTGGTGAGTGGTTTTACAGGTGATATAGTTAAGTTAATCTAAGACTTTTCTTACATTTACTTCCTACCTATCAAGACCATGCATCATTAGAGATATCATGCATTTTGTGTTATTTCACAGAGCCCTGTACTTATAATCTGGGTCATGCTTATATAACTATACCTAGGAAGTATTGTAGGTCTAAATTATCCTCATCCCAACTTTCTGAAACCAAAGATCAAATGTCATCAGTTGGTGATTAACCTGATTATGTAATCTCAACCTTCAGAATATCTCAGCCTTGGTCGTGGCTATATGCTTGGTATATCTCTGGTTAGGTCCGATTTTGCTACCCATCAAAGTCCAAATAAAGCTTTGATTTACAGGATACTGAAATTTACAGCAATATATAAACAGAAATATCAGGATGCATTTTCTTCACTTCACATTTTAATACAAGAACTGACTTAGCAATTAGCAAAACTCACCTTTCTTATAACTAGTTGTGCTGGCAGCCAAGGAAGCAGAACTCTTGCTGGAGAGAAGATCCACTAACTTTGCAATATCTTTGGCCTTGAGGACAGATAAGTAAATATTGATTAAGACATAACAGTTTTTAGTATTTAGGACGAGCATTTCATTCCATTTCAAGTAATCAAATTCTACTAACTTGTTCTCATACAACTTTACACACTAATCTGAAGCTCGCACAACTGGTTAATTGAACAGACGATGACGTTGTTATAAAACAGTAGATGCAAAAGAACCCCAGAACATGCCCATTAGCTGGGAACTACTAGTCCTTCAAAGGGGTTTATGATATTTTATCTACATCATATCTCTGCCAGGTATGTTGGCTTCAGTGAGAAGCTCCCCTCGATATCATATATTATGTTTGTCAAATAAAATCAATCAATCAATACAGAAAGAAATAGTTCTATACCTTGAGGGCATTGTGTATGTCAGTCGTGTCACTTTTTGTCTTCACTCCGAGAAGGCAGTCGATGAGGGTGAAATGAGCACTACCCAGTACCTTCTTCAGCTCTGTGCCAAGACTCTAGAACAAAGGATCGTACATGACATGCCAGATGTAACCTCCTATTTTCCATTTTCTTTGCTCATCTATTGGGTTAGATTAATTTAGTTCAATCACAGAGATGCTATATAAGATAAGCTTTATTATTTTTTTTTGCATTAGTAGTAATTTACACCTCTGTGACTTGCACCATCCCACCAGTAGCTATACCGATTGCTGTTTCAATGTTATTTACATGAATCATTCCCTTACAGCACAAATACATAATCGTAGTAATCGAAATCAAGTTAACAGAGGACGCTCCAGCAAAGTTGACTGTATGCTTTTTTTCTCTTTTATCTAATCTGAATTAGATAGAATCTAAAAACTAACCATTTCATAGAGCTCTTCAAATTTCTCTTTGGTAAGCATCCGTTGTTTTGGAGAACGACGGATGAGTGTCTTGACAACCACATCCTCTGGCTTGGCTATAGGAAAAGAAAAGAATGTGGGTAAAGGCTGTGTTATAGATGTACATGGAACAAGAAGTGGGAGGAATGAAGGGGGTGGTAATGGAAAAAACTGTTGCGAAAGGGGAAAGAGGAGAGGAGTCAAAAGCTGAAGGATTGAAGGGGGGGGAGTAGAAAGTGCATAATTACTCTACACAAAAAAGGAACTTCGGCCATCCACTACTCTGTGTAGCTTACTTTTGACGTTCTCTTTGGGTACATTCCACATATTCACATAAATAGATTGATCAATATCCAGTAGGCCGTTATGGAGTATTTTGGTTGAGACCATCAGGTGCTTTTAAGTTAGCTTTGTTCTATTTTAAGGCATAGTAGTGAGATATTTAGAGCGTACAGCATTTTCCTACAGGGGACGTTATATGGTGTATTGATTTCAATATATCATATACGCCCTTTGCCCTTTGTATAGCTCATTGTCTTGCTTAAGTAAAATAACATGATCAGTCATGTTAAAACTTCACCATCTACTTACATAAATTCTTAACAGCACGGAACAAGAGTTTGGCATCTTGATCAGCAATTGAGTCCTATAAATGAAAAAGCAGAAAGATGTAATTAAATTATGCCTTTTTTTATCAAAAGAAAATTAGGAAATTCAGAGTTGGTGAGAACTATTGTAATGGAACAGAAGCAATTACTCTTGCGTTAAGGTATGCGTCTAATTAAGCTGTAGTATTAGGCATAGGTAAATAATTGCGAAACTAATGCATAATTACATGGATATTATAGAGTGCTAATTGCATGTCGTACTGCTGGAAATTGAAATTTGATATGAACAGGTGCAAAGTGCCTGTGTTTATTATTCAACCAACCTGTGACCAACCAGTGGACCTATAGTGTACTATGATAAAATTATGTTCATAATTTCACACGATAGGATTTCAGCATATGGGTCGCCAGATGTTGGCAAATGATACCTATGATATTTAATGTCATAATACAGGTGGAAAATGGGAAACCTTTGTAAAGAAATCAATTAGTATGGATGGATGTGTGACCATAATCTGTGATAAAGGGAATATTTCTACAGGTTATATGGTGTGGATATCTGCGAGTAATCATTCATCGTGAGGCTAGTATAATAGAATGCAGTAAATAGCCTTTAGCACCATGGTGTATGGATCGTTCAGCATTTAACATGGAGGGTGAATATATTCATCAATACATCTGGAATCTGCATAGGAACAGTTTATCTAGAATGTGTAGTGAAGAGTAGGTGTCAATCATCCAGAAATCAAGCCCATGAGTAGCATTTTATCATTTCATTGTGAATACTAGCTGTAATGCAAGCATTATTTAAAGAACATGTGAATAGTTTTGTGAAGCTATAGTTCCTAATAGGGTCTAGATTCACATCACACTCTTTTCACTCTGATGTCTAGATATAATGTAATGAGATATAAATGTGTGAATATAAGACCAAATGCAATAATGTGGTACAAAATATCAGAATGAGAAAAAGGCTCGAGAAAGAAGGTGATGAGTGTCCAAATTGTGAGGGTAGTCCTTGGTAAAGAAACGAGGGATTTATAACAAACAATTAACCTCATCCAGCCCTTCTTCATCTTCATCCATGTTGTCCTCCTCCATTGCTTCTCCATCAGATTCAAGCCCTGACTCGTGTTCAGTGCCTCCAGTGTCACTCAGTGGCTCATCCCCCTTGTCTGCCGTGTCTTTGTCTGCGTTATCTGTGGATTCCTTGTCCTTGTCTGACTTATCAGCGCTATCGGCGGCTTCTCCTTCTGTCACCATAACACCACTGAATACTCGAGGGTCATCCTCTCTGGAGCTCCTCAGTCGTTTGTCCTTTTTGACAGAATGTATCCGGCGTGCATCAAATACTTCCTCTTCATAACCCTCCTCCTCCTCTTCACTATCAGAGCCGTCAGAGTTGTGTATAGATGGAGGCTTTATGTTATCATCAGGGACATCTTCAACTTTCTGGTTTTGTTTCTCTTCCTCCTTCTGTTTCTTCTCTTTCTGTTTTGCCCTCTCAGCTTTCTTTTTCTCTTCCTCTTCTTTCTGTTTTTGTTTTAATTTCTCTTCTTCCTTTTGCTTTTGCTTCAGTTTCTCCTCTTGTTGTTTCTTCTTCAACCTCTCTCGTTCTCTACGCTTTCTATCCTCCTCTTCCTTCTGTTTTCTCTTTTGCTCCTCTTCTTCTTTTCGTTTCCTTTTCTCCTCTTCCTCCTTCTGTTTTCGCTTCTCTTCCTCTTTTTGCTTCTTTTTCTCCTCTCTTTGCTTTCTCAACTTTTCCTCTTCTTTCAATTTCTGTTTCTTTCTTTCTTTTTCTATGAGGCTTTTCTTTTTCTTAGCTTTCTCTCTCTTTGCCTTTTTAGCTTTAGACTCTTCTGTCTCACTATCAGAGCTATTCTGTTCTGAAGATGAGTGGGGTGAGGAACTCCTAGAGCTGTCCTTTGAGCTGCTGGAAGTATTCTCTTCTGACTCAGACAGACGGGAGGACGTCCGCCGCCTGCCCTTTCTCGGTGTGTTGTACTCCCGCGGATACTACGAAATGACATAGACCTCCCTTAATGGCACACTAATTGGATCAATTGTACACTACATAGAACATTTACAAATTAAAATAATAGGAATTGAGATCGGTTTTCTTTCAACTGTTCCAAAAAGCTTCCCCCATTCCTCTGACAACTCAATCTCGCTGTCGCCAGATTCTCCTAAACTTGAAAAGAACCTGTTAAGGCCATACATCTTTGCTTGTAGACTGAATTCTAGACTATGTAATTTCTTTTTCTATTTAAAGAAAATATAAGGGTTATGGTTAAGACACCACACTCCTATGTCACACATCTGATCTGCAAATCCACATGGCTAATTAACTGGTGGAGCTACCCCCATTAGTCTAGTTAGATTGGTACCTGAGAAGACAGGCTCTATCTGGTTACACCTTAAACTAGCACAGTCTTTGCGTTAGAGTCAGTACATAGTGCAAACCACACTGGCAATAATACTCTATGTCAATGCACGGGTCTAGGAGATATACATCACATCACAACTGGTAATATCCTTCTTCTCTGCACATACACAACGATTAGCTCATTACGTAAAGCAATAATAAGATATCTGATTTCTAGAGCTGGATATATATATATATATATATATATATATATATATATATATATATATATATATATATATATATATATATATATATAAGGTCTGTGCCCACTTGTTTTGTATTATCTATTTCACTGAGACTATTTTTGGGGTTTTGATAAATCCTACATTAGTGTTGGCTTTGATTTGTATTCATGCATCATCAATGGCTTAGGATAAATATGTTCATTACATACCTTTGTACTTCCATTTCCCATTAACTTGGGAAGTTTGGTGACCGATGAAGACGTCGACTCAGATTTAGCTCTACTCCCAGGACCCCTTTTGTCTGACTTCTCAGACTTTTTGTCCTTCAATCAAAAAAGGAATTGATATTAATGAGGGAGGGTATGCTAACAGTATAAGCATATATATATACATGATTTATCCAGGGACTTCTTAACATTGTATTAAAATAGCTTCATATACTTTCATGCTACAAAGAAGTTTGGATTATCAATACTAACGCCCATCAAAGAACGGTTCATGGCATACTGCTACCACATGTGGTCATGTCACATAAAATAAATTTCTACACAGGTAGACATGCATCGACATGGACAACACAAATCGTGTACATAATAATCTATGAGTCCAAAGTCAAATTACCCTTCAATGATGATTCCGTCACCCTTCCCTGCAATTTTATGGAATGGTGAAGGAATTCTTATTTCGACCAAAAAGTCCACGGAATATGACAGAATGTATACATTCTGAAGGACTGATGGAAAGGGTGATGGCATTGACTTTAGCACTACGTGTGAGGCAACATGTACGTCTGGAGCAATGCTGAAGTATGGGCTACACGTTTCCGTACGATGGTACACATTACAAGGAGGCAAAACGCTCATATCGTGGCAACAGGAATTGTTACAAGAGGACACACATGCTACACGACACTAGACCTAGGTCTTAATTTGGCTTGATATCTACAAATATACTTATCTTGATAGTTAGCCTACTGATTTTCACTTGAATAGATTTTAGTCATTAAACCTCTTAATTCTATTGAACATTTTCCTCATAAAAAAAACAAAAACAGACGAGATGTACACATACATCGAACAAAAATGTGTACAGCCATTTAAAACGTCAGCATTCTTTTGATAGGCAAAACAATGAGAAGTTGTGATCCCAACAAAATTCTGATTATTTTCTGTTTCTGATTATTTTTCTGTTTCATTTTACAGGATCAGGTTTCAGTTTCCCTAAAAAGGAAAGAGATTGCGATGGGAATCGTGACAAACGATGATCCCAAACTGTTTACCATTGTTGGTCAGGCAAACCCTATGGCGTCTATGGGGGATAGGCGCACACTGCCTCTACTGAACTCTTAGATAAATCATTCCTTAATTCCATACTTAACAAGACAATGTTGTTATTATCTACATCACATATGAACACATTTTGATGCATTAATTTCCCTACTTACCAGTGGGGGTAGAGTCTAAAAAAAGAATAAGAATAAATCAAAAATAGCATATTAGGCATTGGTGTCAAGCAGCTAAAATCTATATTCGCTTCTGGTGAGGTTATAAGAATTGGTTGAGCCTGAAAGGAGGTGCCCCTACGAAGCAATTGCTACATTCTAAAAGCAATGGTATTCTAAAGCTCACAAATCAAAGCATAAGGAATTATTTTCTAATAATTCCCCCAATATAATGTAACTTCAGTTGTTTTGACCCGAGTCACGGTGAGAATGACGCTAGAGATAAATGTACTGCCATAGTGTTAGTGTCTAAATCATCATTATGTTAAAGGTTAATGCATTGGATTTCTAGTGGGCTCTGTAACTGCAGAAAGTTTGAGATACTAGCTGATAGATTGACTAGCACTATATCTAAAAGCATCAGCCAGTGCCAAACCGAAAACACCTTCTCCCTATCACTCGAACTTCGTATAGCATTGTAAGGACACTGCTATCCGGCGGCACTTACCACAGCGTGCATTTTCAAATAAACCTTAGGGAAGCTCTGAAAATCATGAACTTTTGTCAAATAAGCTACCTAAAAATAGCATGCAGTACTACATTATAATGATTGCCTACAATAGGGAAAATGAAGTGAATTTCCCAGACGTGTATCTGCCGTAGAAGGGCTCTATGGTGTTGGGACAAGCCTAAAATCATCTCACCATATCGAAATCAAGATCAAGCTAAAGGTAAAATATTTAAAGAGGCATTTAATTATGTATTCTTATTCAGGTATCTACTGACGCAGGTCAGGTGTTTATGACACACACGTCGTACCATGGGCCTATACCGATCTAATTATCTATAGAACAAGATTCATCTATGTTATTCCAAGTGTATGTACTATCAAGGAGAGAGATCGTGGAATATAATTATGTGAGTGCTGCTGTATCTCGAAAATTGATTATCCAAAGGGCCCATTTCAACAGGTGTAAAAATTGACAGAAAGTATTTAACTGATGCCCATAGTATCACGTATTTTCTTTCTTTTCTTCAATATCGATAAATAAAAATTATGAATAAATAGATAGATAGAATACAGCAAATATCATAGCCAGAACTGTGAAAATGTGAATTATTTTCAATAAAAACCTTGACTACTTTATTCCTTACCTCGTAGGAGCGTCTGGACGCCATGGAGGTCCGAGGTGTGGACTCGTAGTCCTTAGTTGACTTATTCCACTGACCCTGGAGCAGGGCCCGCTTCTCATACTCCTCCTCCTGAAAGAAAACAATATGGGATTGTGATAAATTTTGTTAAATGATTAGAGCTTGACATCAAGGGCGGTTAGGTGTCATATCCTCAGCATTTCTGGAGCGTATTTCGTAATAATAGTATGATCACACACGGCCCTATGACTGCAAATGCTGGTGTTATTCCTATGGGAATTTCGGTACGACGTATTGGGTGCATGTAGTCGCAGAAAGTTAAGAAATACCTGCTGATCTCCTGCCTCAAGGTAAAATGAGAGAAAATAACTGAAGGAACGATAAAATAATAACGATAAAGATTCCTCGTTACAATCATCAGATGGAAGGCTTTCACTCAAAGACAAAAGGGGGCATGATTAAAATGATTTTGATTGGTCTGAATACATAAGCAAATGTCCATGACCAGGGAATAAATTTGCATCGTATTCACTGAGGTGAGGCCTGTCCGCATTCAACTCCGCCTATAAGGCGTCGTTGAATACGGACAGCCTCACCTCAGTGAATACGATGCAAATTTATTCCCTGGAATGGACATTTGCCAGGGGCGTAGGAAAAGGGGGGGGGGCCAGGGGGGCCTGGGCCCCCCCAATCATAAAGGAGGTAGGGCCTGAGTATGTCTTGCCCCCCCAAAATTTGCCAAGAATTCATAATGAATCGAATGAGAAGCTAAAACTTTGCATCTCAAATTGGATTGATGTAGTAAAAAGATAGGGAAAATGGGGGCCTGGGCATCAAATCAGATCTCAAATTTATAAAAAAAAATCACTTTTCTATACAAATTTTATATAGGTATGTATAAGTGCTTTTGCATTTGAGCCGACAATTCAAGATGGTCGAGGCGGGGCCCCCTCTGGGCCCCCCCCCAATGAAGATTTGCTTCCTACGCCTCTGTTTGCATTTATGTCATGGCCTAGGGGGTATTTTGCCTTTGAATAAAGAAAAAGAGCTCAGATCTGTTCAAAATCCAAGATGGCGGACACCCATTGAATACAGACACATTGTATTCAATGCCCCCCATTGAATACGGCGGTTCTAGTACTAATCTATAGTGAAGGTCGTATCAGCCATGACATAAAGAAGTATGGAAAGCCCAAGCCTAATGATACCCCACATGTTTACCATGTGATAGCATGTGTGGCCCTATAGCTCAGTGGCTAGAGCACTGGTCTTGTAAACCAGGGGTCGTGAGTTCAATCCTCACTGGGGCCTTCCATTTTCCCTATGTAAGAACGAACAGTGGGTAAATTAACAAAACACAAAAGGAAAGAAAAACACATAGAGAAGTGTAGTGTCTACGACATATGTCACACGAATTGCACTATAGCAACCACGACGTACGTCACATTTTTCTGGTTTCACGCAGACGTGACAATGCTGTAGGTATGCTGCAGACTGCGTTATATTGCCCACGCAGTGCTTGCTAAACCTCCCTAATACTGAAAAAAAAAGAAATACTAAACCTGCCTATTACTACAGTAAAGATTCGTTATAGGGGGGCGCCAGGGAAAGTGAATTTACTCCTTATACGCAAGGTGGCCGGTGGAGTCTCCTAGCACTTCTCAAGTCCCCCCATCACCTCTCACTGACGTTCAAAAGACGAGGTAGTGATTTGAAACGTCATAACACCTCATCAGTTTGCCAACCACCTCCTAGAGGCTAGACTACAGCCTCAGAAACTTCCTCCTTATGTCCAAGGTTATGGAGACTTTTTCCTTCTTCTAAAAGAATTTTACCACTATAGTAATGTATAAAAATGAATCTGGAAAATTGAATTTGCTCCTTATAAGCAAGGTCTCCGTATATCCGAGCTCCTTATAGAGAGGTTATATTGTATATCGTTGTGCAGAAACTTCCAAGGGCAAACTGTGGCCCCGGACCATGGCCTAGCTATAAGGGTTGTAATTGTTCTCCCAGTTGCTTATTGTCTTTCCATGCTGCCCCATCATCCATTAAACCATGCACGTAATATAGCATCCCAAAGCCATTATAACACCCCGATTATTCTTATCTAACACATCTCGCATGTCCTTAAAGGCTTTACCCTGGGGATTACAGTGTGTTCGGCAAAGGACAGTGACACATGAGCAACCATAAATGTACACACACAGCCAGACCCATAATGATCAAATTGATTCTCCATACGCCAAGGCCGGCCTGGTCAACTGCTTGAGGCCATCGACCAGGGAAGCGCCCCTGTCTATTGTTAGATAACTGACATCAAAGAAGCCTGGCATTCTGCAACCTGGGTTAAGGCACACCTGGCTCAGGTGGGTGAGATCTCAGAGACAGCTATGATGTAGATGATTCATATAATAGTATTCAGAATTGTGAACTGTAATATCGTGTCAACACAAATAGTGGATTATGTGATGCTATTAGCCCACAAGGCACATTCATCCCTTGCATTGGATGGGCATTAGTTAAAACCTATATGTATGTAGATTACCTGTTCAAATTTGTATCTACTGGTACATAAAATAAATGTATACAAAACTTCATTTATGCTTATGGGATTGATCTGTGTGGGAATTGCCCTCCTAGACTATAAACATAATGGCTGATACTTTAGCTAGTTTTTGCAGAGGAAAGATTAGTGTTCCCCAATAGAATTATGTAGTTGTATGGTCTACTGGGATGGCTGGAACATCTCAAGTCATACAAGGTTATGAAATAAGCTCCTGAAAACAATACTTGAGACCGGAAAGTCTCTCTGAGCACCTGGAGATCTACCATAAGTAGAATTCAGAAAAATCAATAATTCTGCAGAGAGAAGCAGGTTAATAACGTACCAGTGTCTTATGATATGTCAATATACCGGGGTAAGTAGACGTAGACTATATGTGAATTGGCAGGAAATGGGGTGGGCGGATGAGGCCATCGATCAAATAATGCAATTACTGAAATCTATGAAAGCAACATAAAAGGTTTTTACATGCCTTTATCTAAATCTTTTACCAGTTAGACCCCGATTATGAGACAGTATTATAAAATGGTAACCTAAAATCATCATGGTTTGAAAAAAGTATACCTTAGATCCACAGGAATGCAGAGGACGAATAGTATATACCTTCTATAGCATAGGCCACAGTGATTTTGTACATAATTGCACATAATAGCTTTGAAAACAAGCCTGTCTTAGATCTTTAAAACACTGCATACGCCTGCATTGTCCCTCACTTAAATTGACAATATACAAGAATTCTCTTGGAATCATGGGATGTCTGCCCTGTCCCATCGGTAGCCTTGAATCAACCTCGCCTACACCTCAATACACCACTTCCAAATAACCCATGAACCCGGTGAGTAAAGATTCTCCATACCTACCTTTGTGGGTTCTATGTATGTAGTACCAATGAGACCTTGGCTATAACGAGCAGCTCAGGTGCCATACCTAGAGCTGCTCAAACGGCAATGGTGTCTTATAATCCCTGGTATATATATCCGTGGTATAGTATATATCAATCGGACAGATAGATTTGGAGAGTGGAAGGTGGCGTCCAGTCTACCTGGCTGGTGGAGGTGCTAATGCCTGTGGTGGGCTGTGGTATATAGCCGACTGTCAACACCTGCAGCATGCTACCTGGTCCTCCCTCCTCCAGTACCTTCCACTCACCACTGCCAGCCAGCATCATCATAATCAGCTTCAGTTAGAGCAGCAGGTGCTGCAGACCAAGGCATTAGTGTCCTCCAACCAGTGGTTAGTACACTAATTACGAACCATCTCCAGTACAATGATGGCACAATGAGAGTATTGTGTTAGCCCATTCTTGTCATTCTAGAAATATATTCACAGGTGAATAGGGATCCCAATTGTGACATAATTGGTGATGGTTAGATCACAAACATGGTGTCTCTAACTGTTGGTTGGTGAAATATAATAACCAGACCTTCTAAGAGTCCCTCAGAGTAGCTCTCATGGTCTCCATTTTAAGTACTCTATTCTGGTGTCCATTGCATTACACTGGAGCAGTCCTCCTCAAGTTAAGTGTGGGTAGAGTAGAGGAAAGATCAGGTACAACTGTTTGATGTGTGTTTAGATGTCACTATACCTGAATCAACCACTCTGAGCCTGGGTATTGGCTCACACCTAGGGCCTATATATACGCCTACATCAAAAGGCCCTAATAATCTGTGACTGTAATGGCTAAAGAGGCCACAGAACCAATGTAAAGTAGCCAGGGCGAAATGTATTTTCAGATACCAAAGGGCGATATGAGGTTAATCACACTGTTTGAACATATTGACTGATGAAAGAATCTTTACAACTCACTCCATTAGAACTTACTCAAACCATGAAACCATACATTGTCTGGCAGTGGCGGATCCAGGATCTGACAGAGGAGAGGGCGCGGTCCAAAAAGAGGCGTATGTCCACTATTTTATTTAATCTATTTAGCAAAATTAGGCTCACAAAAGAAACAAAAAAGAAGGGGAAAAAACAACTCTTAAGTAAGCCTTAGGGCAAAGAGAATGCGGCGCCCACGTCCATTCCCTTCACTGTGAATGACTCTGATGGCATTTATGACATCTTGAAATAAATGCCTGTACCGAGGGGAATTCCTAAACTACTTCAAGAAGGCGGCAAGGTCAGTCAGACATCAGATGCTGGAGGATAGAGTTATGGAGGGAGGGTGTTAATGGAATATTCCCACCACCTGCGACATGCAGGTAAGACAGCAGGGTGCGACACCTGAATACATTGGGTACGTTGTTTAGGTAATGTTGAGGTGTATTTAGGTGTCTTTGAGCAGGTAGCAGGAGAGAGTTCTGTTTGAAATATTTAATGTGACCTGTGCGTCACTGCAGTGGCCAGCATGACTTATGGGTAACTTACAGGTAACACATGCCAACACGGTTGTCAGGATGAGAGTAGAGTTAAGGTAATTATGCCTTTCAGGGAAAAAAGGACTGGCTTGAAGAACTTTGATTAGACTTCATTTTTTCTTACCGTTTTATAGCTCATATCAAGCCCCTTACAATAGCTATGAAACTGTAGGGTGCAAAGGATTTAGGGAGAAATACTCACACACATTATCAAGTATAATACCACAAAACTTTATGAATTTCAGGTAATCTTCAAACCTTTTTTTTTGATTTTCTTAACAGAGAGTACATATGAAAATTTCCTTACCCACTCACTGACATTGTAGTAAGGCCGTACCGATTCAAGCTTCTTAGCTATACCAAGATTCTTCTCTGCAATCTGTTGTTGTTCCCTCTCCCTCACTAGTTTGTTCATACTGAAATAAAAATAGTATTTTCATTTAGGACATTGTTTTTGTGATATTCATTGTCTATTGTCCGACAGTACTGAAAAGAAAAGAAAATTAGCTTTTGTGTGTGACTATACATTAAAATGTACAATAAAAGACTATTTTGACATATTTTATTATCTTTGTATATTTTGGTAATGCCAGCTCATAGGGTGAATGATATCTAGCGCCTTTTGATATTATTCTAGGTGACTGATATGAGCAGAGTTACAGAAACTCTTTGAAAAGAGGCATTTTGAAAATTTACTGAAAACGAGAGAATTCCCCATGAGTTATAATATAAAACATAATATGGTTGAAAAAGTCATTGTGTGTAAAAATGTACACAGAAAAGGTCCTGGTAGAGCGGTTAATGTATCTTAACTACAGGGAACACATTTGTTAATTACTATACATACATTGAAGTGTACATATTACTTAGATGTTATAGGAAAGGTAGAGGTCTGAACGCGTTTTACAAGTCTCCGTCATAACAAGGATAATTGCCTCAGAGACAAAATTAAATCAAGACTTGACAAACTCTTATGAATTATGTTAGATGATAGGTATTTTAATGAAAATCTTGGTGTAACAAAATTAAAGATCTCGATAGATGTGTCGTCATCAGGGTCTTAACTACAATAAAATCGGTGTTTCTGATAGTTACACCTAGTACTTAAGTAGGTACTTAATGCATAGAGTGGACTTAAATGGGGTATATCTTCAAGAGCACACGACAAATTGATACATCAATGTAACCATCACCATTCCGAATTCGACGCCGTCATCCTAAAACACATATAGATACCATTAGGCATGTCCTAAGTAGTACATGTCTACCAGGCAGTCAGATATCCCGTATGCAGCGATGAGTTTTAAAGAGCATTTCATAAAAATGGCAGTTCAGATTTTTGTGAAATACCTTCCATGTAATTTGGAGAGCAGTGAAAGCGCATTATAGTGTTTAGAGTGGGCTTCAGGAGGCCATTTCTTTATGCAGTACGATCGCACACAGCCCTACGACTGCAAATACCTAGGCTATTCCTGTGGTAATATAACATTTTTGTGGTTCGCTGTAAAACACCCTAACACGAGGAGGTTAAAAAAAGTATCTGTGAATTGTGTACAAAGTCAACCAGTCGACTCTGTATTACAATACTGATTCAGATGATAGGCATGAAACACTCTGATTGACTTCATTCTGAAGTCATTGCTCAATTTCATTTGTATACGATTGCTTACGAGAATTAATCCCATTGAATCGAAGTGTCCCTGCTAGTTGCTTACTAAAATAATGAGTAATGTTTCATCTTTGGGTGCTTATTAATGAATGACTTGGACCTATTCTATCTCTAGTAAAATACCACTCAGACTGCACGCTTCTTAATTGTCTCAATCTACTATTGTTTAAGCATTGCGTGAAATATACGTGAACCTCAAACAATACTACACAATGTTCACATTTGATTGTGATAGTAGGATTGAGAGTTTATGATTTATCACATTTTTACTTTATCTAAGCTTGAAGCAACTTCAGTGGTGCATTCTATAGAAGTACCGAGTATGTGTCTTACAGCAGTAGGACATAAAATTAGGCCTACTAGAAAGAGCTCATTATCTTACTCAATACAGTTCTCTTAACGTCGAATCCCACATGGCGATTTAGGGCTCCAATATCTCATTGATTTTATCCCTCGCGTTCTAAGGGGGTTTCTGAGCCCTTAGATCAGAAAGTTTGTTCAATATGTATATAAATATGCCTACCGAATCCCACAGCGGGTTAAAACGCAAGGGACTAAATCCTAGACATATTTGAGCCCTAAATCGCCATGTGCGTTTCAACCTTTTTAGATTTTGTAGATGATACATCATAAACATAATATTTATCATTCCCTAACCAGAGCTGTAAGCTTGATGGTTTCCAGAGGGTGAATAGAGTGGTTTGAGGCATGTTCAGTGGAGCCTATTTGTCATAATATGTGAATTCAGTGATTCAGTGATGTACTATGTTTTAACATGTAAACCTCTAGAGGGATAGGGCAGGTGGGACTGGCATGCCGTGTGATCATAGCAATATTTACCAATTTTTCCATTCCCTATTTGGGTAAAAACATATTAAATGATATAACGAAGTCCGCGAGAAAAAGATCAATGGAAAATACCCAAGTTGACATGAGTCATTTAGTTGGTATCACCGTTCCAGGAATAAATAGTGGAATAAACAATGCCAACCACATCAAAACATTGCAGGGAAGAATGTGTTTTAAATGTCAGTCCTCAATACATTGCAAAGGAGAGAGAACCTTAAACCATATAAGCTATTTTTTTACGATGCAGCAAAAACGCATAACATTCTTTCATATTCCATTAAAAAAAGCAAAGAGAAAAATGAAAAAAAGCATTCATTATTTTTGAAATTTTCAAAATGGCAATTTTTAGCAGACCTCATCCGACGGTAGTCGTTCCAGTTGTCGACTTGTCCTTTTCGTTTGAGAATCCATGTCATTCGCTGGAGGAGGATCTGGTTGTCTTTGTCTATCTCTGCTTGCTTTTGCTCCTCGCTCTGTTACCAAGGAAATACATAATTACACGATTTAATGTTAATCGATGGTAAAATTCATGTCAGAGGGTCACTAGGTTACATGATTGTCCGAGCTTCCCCTAGAGGACATTCCTAAACAGTCTCATTACACGAAATAGTTGAATCCACACGTGTGTTTCCCAAGAGATTATGTCTCTATAGTGTCCAATAAAACACTACACACATTCTAATCTATTGTCTATTGCGATTCTATGCAGCAAAAGGCTGGAGGGCAGCACTTTCTTTCATCAATACTAAGTATATTACGTGGCCATTCTTAGATGTGTTCAGCTAGCATTGTTTTTTTTTTCCATATTTATATCAAGAAAGAACTATGCTTAATTGTACAACACATGTGTAGTGTAATACTGCTAATCACCATGAGCTCAATGTGAAATTTTCACAATTTCTTCATGCAGTTTTCTTTTTGTTTGTTAATGGAACGGTTCTGACTATCTCTGTGGCAAGTATACATATGTAGCAGTGGGGGTTATTCACGCTAATGAAGCGCACGTGATCGTATGCTGTTTTGAAGCTCAGTGGTGGAGTGCCCACTTGCAGAGGGGTCCCTGGTTCGAAACCAGGGAGAATTAAAGACACATTTCGTCGTTCACTGCACCTGCCTTGGTGATGTGATGGGATGAGGTGTTTATAAGAGGTGATTCTGATGACATGGTCTATGTGATATGTGTGATACGACGCCATGCTACACTAAAACCCTCAGTCATTATTCCAAGCTGATTTTATAAATGATGGCACAATTTACGAGGCCCCTATATCTTAAAATGCACTATCCCTCAAGGATTTGCGGGATAGGAATAGTCTGAGACATAGGGTCCACCTAAAAATCCCTGACCTTCCAAAAAGGGTCAAAATCGATGATTTGAGAAACGGGCATTTTGAGAGATAGGGTCCTCACATGGTACAAAAGGTCATTACAATGCGATTTGGGGTTCTTTTCAGTTTATTTCTCTGACCCAAGTATTGGTCTTTATACAAACTGCCCAAGTACACAACAATTATAACGATTTAGCAGTGACTGCTACATAGCATTACATGACAATAATATATGCGCTCCATTACTGTCTACTCACCCTCCTCTGGAGGACAGGGATCATATCATTAAAACGTATGTAGAAAATGATTTTACATGTGGAAAATCTTTATATTAGGCGCACCTACCTCAGCAATACAGAAAGTTTGGACCTATCAATATACCCTATTCGAGACCTCTGGTGTATGCATGAACAGGGGTCTTTAGGACTCTTGAATGGCTTCTAAAGCCCCACTTCCATTGCCGCCACCCTATTCCGTCAGTGACGACTCCGCGACAATTTTGGACGGAATGGTGACAGAATCACCACGGAATGGTGACGGAATACAATTCCGTCACCATTCTGCCGCCATTCCGTCCAAAATTGTCACGGAATCGTCACTGACGGAATAGGGTGGCGGCAATGGAAGTGACCCTTAAATGATCTTTAAGGTGGCTGGCGTTCATTGCCACACTTGTATAGAATGTATTTGTTTCATTAACCAGTACCAAACAGTTTGGGTAGATGAACATGTTTATACACAATGTAGTAAAAATGCGATGGTGGGTTTCGAACCCGGGAGCTCCTGCATGGCAAGCAAACGTGTTACCACTGTATAACATATTCTAGTTATGCTGGTTGTCTTAGTTGTCCTACCCATTGATACAGTCATTGTCTTCCCATTTCCTGATCTTTTTTTATTTCAATCATTGAAAACAGTGCAAGTGTGGCCGGGATCATATGTCAGTATTTTATTTATCGCAAAGATATGCTTATAATCTAAGTGCTGAGGAAGTTATAGAAAAATCTAATTAATTTTGAATATAAATCTAGGGACATATGTGACACATTGCTCTATATTCCTATATATGGGTGAAGGGTCTTTATCTCAGAATTATGCTTGGGACCCTCACATTTTCTTTGCATAATATGAAAAGTACTTATTATTTTGAGACTCTGCTGAGATTATGGCGAACGTCTTATTACTTTTAGTCTATCGATAAAGGACCGATCTAATCATTAGGCAAATTTCAAAGAGTAGCTACCATCAACTCACCTGTATTTTCTTTAGTCGTAGGATCATGTGTGGATACACCTTTGGGGGAGCAGTCTTTACTAAAGGCTGCACGTCGTGAATCTGCAGAAAGATGAGGAATATTGTCATGCTTTAGTAACACATCAACTAATGAACACATCTATCAGCATAGCTTGCCTCTATATGCAATACCTTCAATCCAATGTGTGATTTTTATATTCTGAATACATTAAACATTCATACACCCAATATGTGTACCGGTATTCATATTAGAGGGGCATAAACATTTTTAAATATACATTGTACATTAATCACTATATACTGCAGCGCACATCCTCATGTTTCCATGACCAGCAGTTCACGTGCAATACATGAGGTGGCGTGCTTGAACACAGGAACACCAATAATAAGCGAGTTGGTTTGAGTCATCTTTTACGTAGGCTCAGCGCAGGCATTCTGCTGTATCAACATCTCTTCCCTGTCAGAATACGTCATATTTCTCTCTGTCTGTCTATCTATATCTTATCTGGCTGTGTGTCTGTTTCTCCCTCTAGCTCGTGCTCTTGTTCTCTCAGACCTCATACCTTTGATAAGCGTCCATAGTACGGCTATCATGTTAAGCTATGTGTTTTCAAAATCAAATTGTCTTTACTAATAAGCTATTTTTAGGCCTTACCTAACATAGTACCCAGCGGACACAGGGCATGAAATCAACATTGACAACATTGAATCAATTTAAAATTACAAACGTTGAATCATCTCTGATGGTTAGATGTTGAATCAAAGTTGGTTTGATTATGTTGTGTCAACTTTCAAAATCAAATGTATTTCAACCCTGAATCAGTAATTGATATGCAACAATCGCAAACGTTGATTCAAAGCTGAATCAACGTTAATGTACCCACTGGGTAACAGCAGCTACAAACGAAAATGCATCATTTATGGTAAATTATCTATATGCTATACATGTAATTTACCTCATACAGACATTGTAATTAGAGCCTTAAGAATACAATACAGATCCCAGACTGCCAACATCTCAGCCATTATGCATCATGTTAGTAGCAAGTGGAAGAAAGACTCAATATGGCCTTTAAATCAATAATTTACGTCTTGAACTACAGGGTTACTGCCAAGATATGAAATACCCATGAACAATTACAGTGTAATGGGTGTGTTTGTGGTTGGGGGCAGGGTAGGGGGTGACCAGACAAATTCCCTACATACATGTATATGCAAAGTGCTCTAAATATATACCAGTGGGTATAACGAATATATTTGTATAGTGTGTGGATCCCAGAGTGATTTCAAAATTGAAATCTTTCTCAAGAGACCCCCTAGTTATGTATCTATGTATGAATTAATACTTTTACAACTGCAACTGATATGATGAGCTAAATACAAATAATTTGGATTACTGGAATCGATGGCTACATGTGATATCATAATCTGAGGTCATGGATCAGTTAGTGAACTCTTGCCCTGCACCCCAGTGCTGTAAACTAGACTTAAACCTGCAGTAATGCCGAGATCTAGCCAGGATTATAGGGTTTATATATACCACATATATAAGCCGCCAAAAATATATGATTTAGAGGCCATTTCCTAAGCGACATGCTCAAATTAGTCAGGGCAAATGCTTAGTCTATATTTAGTTCTTTGGTTTTGACCTGGGTGTCAAATCATTAGATTTGTGAGTATCAAATCATTATATTGGCCTAATCATAGATCAATGCCAAAAAAAGGTAGCTTAATGGGTAGCCTCTGATTTAGGCCTACTAGCACCTAGCTCTTAGTCTGGGTTTTGTACTGAAATCATCAACATTTATCACAATAACCATAGCATAGTGCATCATCATTATCTTGTACCACAGGGACCATAATGAAGGATTTAAAAATAATACAAATAGATAACTAAGATGGTTCCACATACCTTTTGTGCATGTAACCTCATCCGTCGCTCCTCCCATTTCTTCTCGATCAGCTTACTACTTGTCGGGAAGCCGGTTGTAGAGTTGAGAGGCATGATGTTGGTAGTCTCTGGTCCTAAACAAGACCACTAGGGAATCTGTGGAATAGACGGGAAAAAAGACTTATTGGGTGCCTGGAAACCTCCGAATGGTAAGCATTGAACTTCAGGTGAACAGTTCATACAGGAGGGTGTTGCTCCTATGGTAAAAGGAAGAGCTGGCTAAAATGCTTTCATTTCCAGTCCTTTCTTTTTATGTAGCTATAACTTGTCCCTTTTGTTGCTCACAAGTGGACATTCAAGTATGGTGCTCAAAAAGTGGATTTGAGTAGGTACCTAGTTGGGAGAAGTCAGTCAGTATAATATACCATAGAGTGTGTGATATTAGTAGGTACCTGATAGTGCAGCTCACTCTATTTTAAACAAGGCAGGTGACTTTTCAGACTAATGTGGTGAGTGCAAGTTGAATGGTAAAGCAGAGCATGACTTCTTTTGAAAAGAGGGTACCTACTGACAGCTCTTTTTACCATAGGAGAAACACGCTCCTAACATACTTGATGCAGCTGGAGCTGACACTCGTAGTCATTGCGCTGTGCTGTCAATTTAAAGGTAAACATTATCATTAACCTTGTTTAACTTAATATGGCAGTTGTTTATTATGATTTCAAATATCAAATTCAAGACAATGCATAGCTCACGACATAGAAAGCCCCCACATATATATCCCTTTTGGTAGCGCCATGTTGGATTTTTCTCATCATTTCACGGGCCTATGTACCTGCCAGCATGTTGTTTTCATATCTATTGGTATGTATACCTTTAAGTTTATGCATTCATTTCCCAGAGAACAGCCTCTAGTGATAAAGGTCTAACATATATTTCCTCACTGGCACATTGGGAGGCCGTCGTGTATCCTGGCAACGCCAGACAGGTAGTAATAATCTTCACCTTTCATAATTGCATATATACCTGGAAGGTGAATGGTTGTTTGCTTGATATCATCGTGTATAGGGCGAGTTAGGCTGCTGCTATACATAACTGGGTGGTTAGTTGCGTGCAAACATTGCCTACAATGCCATGTGGTTAGGTAGATGCAACATGAGAAGAGACTCTAAAAGCATTAAGCTTGTGATGAAGAAAACAATCTGAAATAATTATGCACGAACCCCTATTTATTCCACATGGAAAGTCAATCATACCCCCAATCACAACCGTTCATCAAATATCAATTGCAAGTTATCCTTTTCAAGACGACTATTGAACTCCTCCTGGGTATCAAGATGCTGCTTTTAATATGGCAGTCAGACAGTTTCAATTTTACAGTGGTCTAACTGCCATCACAATTTTGTCTTTGTTTTGCACAATGCGATACATTTTCCTCAGGAGCTGTCTGTTTCTGCAGAGTTTTTTCATCACCTTCAATCACATAATGATAAATCAGGAACTAATCTGCGATTACCTTATGAACCATATTTGAAAAAAGGCTTTACAGATCATTTTCTTCTCAGGGTTTACAATCTGTGAATCACTTCTATAATACGAAAGACCCTCACTTCTACAAGACTAAACACATGTCTTGTAGATAGGATCAAATGCCTTTTAAGTCGGCACTCAGCCAGAACACCCACAAGGGCCCAAGATGCGATTCAATTGGGCTTTTGGGCTAGCCCAGACATGGGCTCAAGCTTGTAAATGCATGAGCTGCCAAATGGGACCCAGGTGGACTCAGACCAGAAACCTCTCTTCACTCTAAGCAATGACTACTGTTTCCCTCCTCTCATGGCATAGTCAATATTGCTAAATAGGTCTATCAATACCATTCTACTTGTAAATAAAAGCACAGAACCCTGTCAATTAGTTTTCATTCTATAAAATCTAGGCTTAGGTCTACACCTGAAAAGAAAAACGTGAGGACCTCCAAGTCTAGGGACTGAAACCATGAACCTGTGGATATAGAGTCCAATTGGATATAGAGTCCAATGCTCTTCCTACTGACCTGCCTTGGCAGCTGTGTTAGTTGGAGCTAAAAATGGTAGAGAGATAACTGAGAGAGAGATCACATTGAATAAGTCTAAGTCTTGACTTCGACAAGAAGTTTCTGGGCTGAGCTCACCTTGGCCTCATCTATAAGCTCAGACATTTACCAGCTTAACCTCCATCTGGGCTAGCCCAGAAGGCCCAGAGGAATCCTATGTGGGGCCCTTGTGAGCTTGTTGGCTGGATAGCTTTGTTTTTGCGACACTTTCTTAATTGGTCTATATCAAAATCTCCTCCAGTGAGAGCTATGTAAACATGCTAGTCATGCTATCTTATCTGCTACAATGCGGAGAGAAAACAAATGTTATCTTGGGTTATCTGTCATGGTGTAAGTGGCAGGCATAATGCAGCCATTTGTTTTCTTTGTCACTCTTAATGCTATTCTGATAGGGCCTTTTTTTTATTTTGAGATTTTTAAAGAATATCCCTGAGCATACCTGACCATACATTGATATACGAACTAAAAACAAATCAATTAAAAAAAAAAAATCCGACCTACCGACCCTACCTCTTTGGGCTATGTAACTGGAAACACACCTTTATTTTGTTTTTAGCCTAGGCCAACTGTGGTTTCCAGGCCTAAAAGCACTAGGCATTAATGCATTATTTAAGTCCATATCAGCTCGCCCTATGATGCAGTTGCATTTACTAATTAAGTTAATTAGATGACGGAAGAGGAAGGTTATTAGGTCAGTTAGTAGGTTTCATTGGATTATGGGTAAAACATGTGACTACATACATGTATTTGGAAGGAACGCCTGACAGCGATGATAGGAAATCGTATTAGCTAATCACCCATGGCAGTAAAAACCATATTATATTATGTGAATACCCATGTGACCATAGCACTACAGAACCGATCAGCTAACCCCACCCCCACCCCCATGCAATAACTTGCCTTTATACGCAAACCTTATGCGCAGGGGCTGAAATATCTTGGTTTTCAGCATCTACACTGCAAAAATGGTGTTTAGATTTTAAACATGTTTAAAACCTAAACATATACGTCAGTTAGGTGTATCATCGACTGCGCATTTAGGAAAATAACACTTTTATTCTGAATACATAATCATTTTTGCTAAACATGTTAAGACGTTTAGAGTTTAAACAGTTGAATATTAGGTGTTTAGATTCAAACATCAATATGTTTAGATACTTGGATGTCAAATCCACACCAGGTAGCAGCACTACCTCTGAATGGACTATCTGCACACAGTTATAATCAATTGTTGTGACAAATATCCCCAAACGCCTTGTTTATCATAGTGTCATTTCATTAAATGTTATGAAAATAGACACAACAATTAAAAATTAACTAAATTCAACTTACACCACCATCATTACCAATGAGCTCCATGACTAACACCTATGTCATGTTATTTTGTAAAGTATAAAGCAATGTCCTTCTTGCCAACCTGTCCCCCCCCAAACCCCCTGCCCCCCCACCTCCTGCTGAGATGATCACCATACCACTCAAGCAGGTCACCCCCCCCCTCACTTCACCTCGATCCTCCCCTCCTTCACCCCGGTTCCTCCCCACCTAGGCCTGGTGCTAATCACCGTGCCGACTATGGCCTGCCACGGCGCGGTGTACTGTATCGCACCGCCCATGGACAAGGGTGCCTGGCTGGTCTCACATACGCCTTCCTTCCTATTCCACAATGGGACCAGGCCTTGTACCCTTGACTAAATGCAGGCCAACATTACGCTTTCGATTTCTCGTATGTGCCCCCCTAGGAGTGGACACGCCAGATCACACTATGATGCTCTGGGTGGTTGTCCTGTTCCTTGGTTTGGTGACACAGGTAAGATCATCTAATCACATGTTACACCTTGTTCATGCTATACCTAACCGAGATACTGTTGCTGTTTTTTTTTGTGTGTTTTTTTTTCTCGTTTTTTTTCTTACTCTCCCCCAGCTCCCTTTAGTGTACGGGTCCGGGTTTCTCACCATGGCACCTCTCACCCTCGACGTGTCCTTGAGGCACATAGGTGAGGTTTAAATTCAAAGCAAGCAAGCCAATCTGTTGCACTTCCTCAAGTCTCCTATTCTAATGCAGTGTGTACATATATGTGTATATAGCTGTGGCTGACATCTTTGGGGACTTTGCAGTGTAAATACCTGCTGATGTCCTCCAGTAAATGAGAAAACAAACAAAAGATATTCCTTTATGTTTTTAATGGATACAATGTCTGCAAACCCCTTACTTCCCACCAAATCACTTAGACATCTAAACACAAAAATTCATAAACATATAAATGCAAAATTTCATCGATATCTAAACACAAATTTTGAACCTAAACACCTAGATTTCTAAACACTTGAGCTAAGCACATTGTTTGGCTAAACATGTTTAGGAAATTAATGTGATTACAAAAACGTTGCAAGAATATATTTAGAATTGTGTTTAGGATCTAAACACCATTTTTGCAGTGTATTTCATGAAATAAGTGAACTCCTCGGAATACATGGTCATTGATCAACCCCTCGGGGATCTGCATCCCTTGATAATGAAGCCCTAATGAGCGACAGACCCCTCGGGATGGATCAATGACAATATATTCCATGGGCGATTAATTCAATCCATTTCACAGTATACTATATGCTTGTACACACTGTAACTCCTCCAGACTACACTTCTCCCCTAAATATGCAATGAGACATTCAAGTTGTGGATATTGAAAAAGCATACATAATAGACACATTGCCATTGAGACCAATATACACTATTTATATTTCAAAAGCTTCTTTTCCAATGGGTGCAGCCTTGTTAAAATATGACTATAGATCAATAAGACATTAGGGTAAAAATCTGAGATGTGCACCAATTGGCCAGGAAGGGTGCTTGTGTAGGGGCCGGTATCGTCGTATATATATTAGTGCCGTTCATCCGAGAGACGTGTTCGTGTGGTGCCTGTTCCTTCTATGCCAGCTAGGTGTCGCTTTGTGATACCCCGTTGGTACAAGAGGGGGCGGCACCATGCCTCGCGTCCAGCTCCTACTAAGGAGCCGGACGAGCGGCAGAAGGTGACTGGATCTAGTCCAGTCCAGACGCGCAGCCTAACCCGTAGACTAGAGTGGAATAAAGTCCTACCCGAGAGGTAGGGGTTTCTGGGGCTTTGCCCAACCCGAACTACTCGTGTTGTGTTGGTATTTCTAGTGGTAAGCGAGCCAAAGAGCCACCCAACATATAAGTCAATACGAACCATTACACTGGTGCCGTGACCAGTTGGTTCGGGGGTGGTGCGCGGCCACATTGGCCGAAAGCCTCGGGAAACCCGAAGCGGATCCCCCAAGCCCTGGGCTAGAGGGATTCGAAGAGGATGACTTTACATCCCAGCATCTGTTGTTAGACTGGAAACCCAGTCAACAACAAATGTATAATCCGGCGGGTGTCCGAACTGTTTTCTCGACACCTGGTCTGATAGACGGTGCCACAGGTGATGGTATCGTAAACTTGTATCCGGGTACACCCCATATGGGAGTACCGGATACGGGATTGTTCAAGGGAATAGTAAAACCCCCAACTTTAGACCTGAGTGATTGGTCCCAAACTATAACTAGTAGACGCCAGCTGTGTCCTATTGTACCAGCAGGCTCGGCTAGCAACTTGGGTACGCCAGTGGCACAAAGCCCTGGAAAATGTACTGCGACCCCCCCAGTAGCAGTACCGGATGGTGCAAACGAGGTACCCCCATTAATGACATCGTCGGACCATGACAGCGATGATGTCAAAGCCATAAGGGACGCAATAGTCCCAAGCATAAATGCGAAGAATAAGCCTAGGGGTGCTGAACCGAAAAGCTCGGAAAGGCATCACTTAGGCCGATCGCTAGATGAAGGTTTGTCTGACTCCATGTTTAATCCTGGAGGCAGTCGCAGGTCTATATACGGACGTCGGATGGGCCCTGGGTATAAAACTACCCCGGCCTATTTGAAAGCCAAAGAACAGGTAGAGTTACAAGCTAAGCGGCAACATGAACAATTCATGGCGGCCCAATTAAAAATAGAAGAGGAAACTAAGTCTCGGATCGGAAAATTACGTTCCAAGGAGCAGGAGGCGATTCTAAAAGAATCTGACCTAAAGTATCGTCTAACTTCGGCAACCCATCGTTTGGAAAGGAAGGAGAAAGACGAACTCGAGAAAGAGAAAAGATTGGCTGAGTTGGAACTCGAAGAAGCCAATAGACTTAGAGCAATCGAAAAGGCTAGAGCCGAAGAAGTTGCTAAGGCCCGGGATGTAAACAGACTACAATCCGAGTTGCATGCTATGGAGGAGAAGCTGAAGAAACTTCAACTCCGAAAGGCGGAGACAGAGGCCAAAATGGTCTCGGAACAAGCCGAGATAAGGAAGGAGACCAACGAGTATCAAAGGTCTCAGAAAGAAAAAGGTGAAAAGTACCGCTTACTAAAGGATACTTTTAAGCGAGAGGCTTTAGCCGCTCAGGAAGAACGAAACCGAGCTGTGGCGGAAAATGAAAAGATCCGATCCGAAATCTTAGCAGAAAACGCACAGCTGAGGGAGGAACAGCGAAACCTGACCACAGATCTAGCTACCCTCACAATAAATAAGTCTGCCATGGAGAGTTATTTACAAGAGCAGGAGCAAGCGAATGCCCCCCCGGCGAGTAAGGACACAAACCCGAACTCGACTTTCGTTAAACAGGGCGACCCTGTCTCCTGTTCTACGCCGAAGCATCCGCCGTATAATCCTTTTGTCAATGATAATGCGACGCGGAATGTAGATCAAGGGGGAGTTTATATTAGAACCCAAGATAAACATGGCCGAACTAGTAGAGTCCGGATAAGTGAAGTCCCCATAGTCCACAATTTGGACCCGGACTATGTACCACGGGAAGCCTCTGACAGCAGTGCAGAGACTAACGGATTCCACATACATGTGGATCAGAGTGACAGTGTGGGGTTGGGAGCTGGTAATGACAGCAACCAACCCAATCCATCAAACGATGGCAGTCATCCGACGGGTAACCAGCCTTCAAGCGGCGGTTATCAAAGCACACAAGGAGGGGGCGGTACCCCGGGTCCCACAGGCTACAGTGGTACCTCGGGTCCCGGCCCTAACCAGGGTGGCGCGGGTTATACGAACCACAGTGTGCCACAGTGGACATATACGCAGCCACCACCACCACCTCCACCGGGCAATACGAGCTTCGGTGGTATAGGGGGCAACCGAACCTTAAATGAAACAAAGGCGGTTGAATGGAGCAAACAGCAATGCACTAGATTGATGTATGCTCATAATTCTGCCCGAAGGGTAGCCGTTATTCCAAAAGAATATGACGGTACTCGACCATGGAAAGAGTGGTTTGAAGACTTCATCGACGTGATGAATTGTAATGGGTGGACCCCATACGAGGCCAAGCCACATCTGGTAAGATGTCTGAAGGGCGGCCCGGGTCGCATGGCTGTAGAGCAATGGCGAACCTGGTACGGTCTCGTTGGAAGTTTTGAGCAGTTGGTAGAATCTGCTAGTGGACTGTTATGCAACATGGTCAAGGAGGACCCGATGGTCCGTTTCAAGAAACGTACACAGAAGCCTAATGAAGCTTTTCGAGCATACGGTATGGAGCTCCATGCCCTGCTAAGCAAAGCCAGACCCGGTACTGAAAACCAGGACTGGTATATGGACGATCTGATTACCCAATTCGTCAAGGGTCTGAGAGACCAAGATGAGCAGGTTGCTGCCAGGGATGCCTGGAAAGAAGGCGTAACACTTCACGACATATTCAATGGTATAGATATGGCCGTGAAGAAGCGAACAATGTTAGCTGGTGACATACCGAATGCCAGCCGCTCGGCTCCCCTGGTATCAGTAGTCCAGCAGTCTGAGGCGCAAGTCCCCTCAGATAATTTTGAATTGATTGAAATCGAACAGGAGGACGGAACCTTCTGTTCGGTCCAATTAAGGAAGAATACTTCGGGCAGGAAGTATATTCCTAGGAAATCTTTCAATAAGCCAAGGGACTCAAGACCACCACCCGAGGTCAAGAGTGACCCGAAGGCTAGTGAGAAGGCATCCAAACCTTTAGTAAGCGCCGATAAATCGAAGGGTCAGTCCCCGGACATGACCAAACTTATGGAGGACATGTGTAAGAAAATTACAGATGCCATCCAAGCCAGTCGGCAGAGACCCCGAGTGGATCGCCGAACTGTAAAGTGTTTTAGATGCCAACGCATGGGACACTATTCGTCTGAATGTACCGCTGCTAAACCGGTAATGGCTGCCTTCTATGAACCCGAAGACAACGGCGAAGGAAGGGAGAACACTACGGATTCCACTGATGTGGAAAACTAGTGGGGGTTGTATCAACGGCATCTGATACGACCCCATGGAAGAACGAATGCCAAAATGCTACCGGGGGTGACCCGGTGGAAGCTTTCGAATCAATTACACCTGGAGGCCGGGTGGCCGGGGGTGCGCACCCCTGCACCTTGGCCGGGGCCGGGGACCCTAGTGTTTATATGTATGAGGGTGAGCGTATGGAGGCGAGTGGCCACACTAGGGGAGAGGAAGGATGGATCAAAGAGTTGATCCGAGTGTGTGGGACACGCCTTCCCCCAAGTCATCCGTGTCTGGAATTCCTGAGAGGACTCGGATTGAATCTTGGTGATTCGGGAGACTTTCACCAGTTTACCAGTAACCCCTCACCCTTAGGGGGGAGACGGTGGTATGTACCCATATCTGTGGAAGGCCGGGTAGGAGAATTCTTGGTGGATACTGGAGCTAGCCATTCCTGTGTGTCCAAAAGGTTCTTCGACTCGGTGGCCAGCAGCCATGAGAACCTCAAAACGGGGGTAAATGCTTGCACGGCCGACGGAAGCAGTATGCGTACATTTGGTAGGACGTTTATGCCTATCCGTATAGGAGGCAAAGAATTCGTTCTTTCGCCAACTATAGCAGAGGTTAGTGATGACGGAATCCTCGGACTGGATTTTGCAAGTTTATACGGGGCCGTCTTGGACCCGAGGGACGGTATGATGGGTATACGGAACCCGTATGGCTTGCATGTCCAATGCGTATTGAGACAGGTGTCTTCGGTCGCATCAGTGATACATACGGTGAAGATCCCACCGGGTACCACTTGCGATGTCCTTTGTGGCGGGTCCATGGCTCAAAGGAATGAAACTGGAGTCTATGAACCCGATACGGTGTACTTGTCGAGCGTCGGGTTGGACTCAGTGGATACATTAGTGGCTAATGCAGCTTGGACTGTATTACCCATGACTAACCGAAGTGGTTCAGTAGTCTATCTGAGGCGAGGCGACTGTATTGGGAGGATGAGCTCGGTAGAACATGTCGCCGAAGCAAAATTCAATAAACCACTGAACCCTGTTAGTAAGCATCCTTTGGATGAAGAATTCCAAAAGCTGATTAATCAGTCCGATTTAGAAAATACGGAAGATAAGGATTGCCTGTCGAAACTCCTACAGAAGTACGAGAGTGCTTTTGGTAGGGAGGGAGGACCGGTGGGTAGATCCGATAAGGTGTTGCACACCATAGATGTGGGCAACGAGAAACCTTTTAAAATTCCGTATCGTAGACTTCCTCTAAAGAAGAAGTTAATTTGTGAAGAGGAAATACAAAAACAGTTAGACCTAGGGGTAATCGTGCCCAGCTCGAGTCCCTGGTCTAGCCCTGTTTGTATGACCACTAAGAAAGACGGTACAATCCGCTTTTGTGTCGATTATCGGAAATTGAACGGTATAACAAAGAAGAACTCGTATCCTTTACCAAGGATAGACGAGACTTTAGATAGCTTGGGTGGGAACCAATGGTTCTGTACCTTGGATTTACAGTCCGGGTATTGGCAAATACCGATGCACCCCGATGACAAGGAGAAGACAGCATTCTCCAGTCATATGGGGCTATTCGAGTATAATGTCTTACCCTTCGGATTGTGTAACGCCCCCGCTACATTCGAGGCTATGATGGAATCCTTACTGAGTGATCTTTTGTGGAAGAAATGCCTGGTTTACTTGGATGATGTGGTCGTGTTCGGCAAGTCGTTCAAGCAATGCCTGGCGAATCTGCAATTGGTCCTCGACCGGATACTATCAAACGGTCTTAAACTTAAACCCAAGAAGTGTAATTTGTTTAAGAAAACCATTACATACTTGGGAAGGATCATTACTCCTAACGGAGTGAGTGCGGATCCGGAAAAATTGGAAGCCGTAGAGAATTGGGAAAGACCCACGAGTGCTAAGGAGGTGAGATCATTTTTAGGATTCTGTTCCTATTATCGTGATTTCATACCAAATTACTCTCGTGTGAGCTTCCCCATGCAGTGTCTAGCTCACTGGACTCCGGGTAGGGCACGGGACCCATTCCCATGGACCAGCGAGCAAGAAGAATCTTTTAATAAAATAAAAGATTTGTTTAGGAATACACCAGTGTTGAAATATCCCACTCCCGAGGGACATTTCATCTTAGACACCGATGCGAGCAATGATGCAATTGGGGCAGCTCTCTCTCAGGTCCAAGAGGGAGTCGAAGTGCCGATAGCATTTGCTAGCAACACGTTAAGCAAGACACAGCGATATTATTGTACCACCAAGCGAGAACTCCTCGCTGTGGTGGTGTATACGAAGAAGTTTAAGCATTTCCTCTGGGGAAGTGACTTTACCTTAAGAACCGACCATTCGTCCCTTAGGTGGCTCCTTAATTTTAAGGACGCCGAGGGGATGATAGGACGATGGTTAGCTCATCTATCCGAATTCGGATTAGAGCATAAACAGATAGAGCACCGACCCGGTACTAAACATATCAATGCGGATGCCTTGTCGAGACGACCCATCCGAAGGTGCCAGAATGCCACTTGTGATGACTGTGGGGCCCACAATGCTGTGGTAGCCGGGTTGGTATTTAATCATACCACCCCCCGTATCCCCTGGGAGGAGGCTGTGTGCAGCTATCTTGATTGGTCCCCGGAAACCATCAAAAAGTTCCAACAGTCGGATCCCACCACAACTCGCATAATGGAATACCTACGGTCAGGTATTAAACCGGCAAGGCCGCTAGTATCCCTAGAGGATAGGGAGGCGAGGCGGTTGCTAGCCCAATGGACCGAGCTAGAGATCCGAGACGGCATACTGTGCAGGTGGAAGACAACTCCCACCAATGGTAGGCTGTTGCAAATAGTGATCCCCACCCCGATGAGGAGGGATATCATGTATTATTGCCATGGCCATCAAACAAGTGGCCATTTCGGTAAGAAAAGGTCAATAGAGCGCCTACAAAGGCGTTACTACTGGCCCGGTATGAGAGGCGACCTGCTTCGGTGGATCGCCACTTGCCCGGATTGCTGTAAAAACAAGCCGGGACCCGGCCTGGGTAAGCAACCCCTATCCCAGGAATTGTTTGGTGTCAGATTCGCTCGAGTGGCGATAGATATCATCAGTGGAATTAAAACGACGCCCCGAGATAATACTTGTATGATGGTCGTGACCGACTATTATACCAAGTACACTCGGGTGTTCCCCCTTCCTAACCACAAAGCCGCCACGTGTGCGGAGGCATTTGTGAAAGGCTGGGTGTTACATTTGGGTGTTCCCCTTATGATGCACAGCGACCAAGGAAGGGAGTTCGAGTCGGAGCTATGGCAGGAAATGTGCCATTACCTAGCCATTTGCAAGACCCGAACAAACCCATACCGACCACAGTCGGATGGGCAGGTAGAGCGTTTCAACAGAACCCTCATACAAGTGCTAAAGCCCCTGGTCAATACCCACCAGGACGACTGGGATGAACAGTGTGAGTTTGTGGTGCATGCCTACAACAACACTGTCCATTCATCCACTAATTGCACTCCCAACCTGCTAGTGTTCGGCGAGGACATCATAATGCCCGCCGACTTAGTGTATGGAGTGGTTTGTATAGACCCGGAGGCGCCCTGCACTGTGTTGTTTGTGGAGTCATTAAGGGACAGGTTCAAACAGGCATACGAGGCCGTTCGTAAAGAACTGCTGAAGAGTGCGAAGTGGCAGAAGGTGGGTTATGACACCAATGCTAAACGAATTCGTTTTAATGTAGGGGACAAAGTCCTAAGGTATTATGAGCCGCTGGAGAAGCTGAAGCTCGTAACGCCTTGGGAAGGTCCGTTTAAAATAATTCGTGTCATCTCCAAATCTACGGTGATGATGGAGGACTGCCTAACTGGTAGGAAATGGAAGACAAATGTCGGAAAACTTCGGCCCTGGAAGGGACGCGAAGAGGCGGAGAGGGAGTTCGGCTACAAACCACCTGTATCTGTCCCTAGCGGACCGAGCGTGGTAGTACCGACGAAACGCCCTAGAGGCCGGCCGAGAAAGACGCCGGGAGACGAAGGTCTGGTGAAAAAGAAGACGAAGGCCAGGAAACGACCTAATCGTAAGAAAAGGAAAAATGTCTCGCTGAGTGAAGGCATTACGTATGGGAAGGTGCCCGCTGTGGCTAGGCGGAATCCAGAGAGGGCCGTACGTAAAGCCGGGAAAAATAAGAGGCTAACCGAAGGCGTTAGACGCAGTCCCCGGTTGAGGTCTGCCGTAACCTAACTCAGTACACAACGAGCTGCTGCGTGTTGTCCGCCATGGGCGGGTAACATACGTCCACGGCTGGAGATGCCGAACGTGCCCTCCCCGGGGAGCTGTATCCCGTGAGCGGCGGTCGGATTAACCGGTACATTCGCTTTGAAGCGTTTATACACCGCCAAACTCCAGCAGATAGCACTCGGGTGGTAGGCCGCGTCCCGCATGTCGAGTCGAATGTTAGTTCGGATCTAGTTCCCTAGGTGGCGCCGCGGGTGCGGCGGGAAAGGTTGGAACTAGGTCACCGGATAGCCACGGCGGGATCTCGCGAGGCGAGATACGTGACGTCATACTGGTCATAACTAGAGCGGACTCGTGGTGGTTAGACGCCACCCGTTTTTGCTCTAGTTGTTGTTGGCGGTTTACAGGCCCCTAGCTGTCGGTTAGCTTGTCTAACATCACCTTTTGTTGGACGAATCCTTCGGGAGGAGTCCAACACAGACGCCAAATTATTTGGAAGTCGCCCTCAGTGCCATGGCACAGGGGACGATTGACGCCGCGCGTCAAACTGCCAACGTTCTGTTGGAGCTAGGCGAGGACCCGAAGGTCCCGTCTCGGGTCGAGGAATCTATGGATTCTTCGACAGAGGAGGCCGCCCGGACGCTCTCGGCTATGGCCGAGGCCACCGACCGGGAGAAGATGCCACCTCCACCACCACCACGCCCGGAGCGCTCGTCTGCAGCAGCCGCTTCGGGTAGCAAAGTGGATGTCCTGGACATTCCAATGTATCCTCCGGGATTCAAGACTCGGATCGAACGTATGGCACACGTCGATCGCGAGGCCGGTGTGGTGTACACCTCCTGGGGGACCTACATCCCCATGCACGCCTCCATGTTCGGATGTGGACCAATGGCGGTGGAGCAGGGTGTGCCCGAGCCCATACCAGATGATTTCAAGACTCTGGTAATGGACTCGTGCAGTGACGAGCTGGCTGACAATATGCCAGTTTCTTGGCTCCGCAACTATCTGAAGTTAGCGGAGAATATGGCGGTGAACGAGAGTCTGGCCCGAGCCGTCTTGATCTCTGAGGGCATCACCCGAAAGGCCTCAGAGTTAAGGGAGTCCGAATCCGATATGGATACAGACTCCACAGTAACCTTGTCGTCGGTGGAAACCGACCGGGTCAAGCGATTGACCCGTAAACCTGCGCCTAAGGGTCCTCTCACTGAGAGCGATCTGGAGGCTGAGGATGTCCGCATCGCCGTCGAGAGGTCCACAACCGAGACCGACCCAGCTGCCGACATCCCGGAGGCACCTGGCGAGATCTCGGATGAGGACATCTCGCGCCAACAGGCTGCTGTGGAGGCAAAGCGAGCCGAGCTTGCCAAGCAGCAGAAGGAGCTCACCGCAGCTCGCCGGGCCCATCGCAAACAGCAGGCCCAACAGAAAACCAAGGTCTCTTCCGACTCTGACTCCCCGGTCAGCGGAAGGAGGAGCCCTCGTACAGGGGACAGGAATCGACGGGAGTCGGATTCCAGCCCTGAGATGCCGGCGCAGCCCACCAAGGTTCAGCGCCGGAAGAAAAAGAACGGAGCGAAAGCGTCTCCCGCAGAACCCACACCCCCCACCAAGCCGAGGGGTAAGGGTCAGCCGAAGACGCCCGCCTCCACCACCACAACCACAACCACCACAGTAGCCACCTCGGCTGCAGCTTCCACTGCCAGCACCAGCGGAAAAGGCGCCAAATCCTCTGCCAAGGCTTCGGCTGGTACTACCACCACCAGCCGAGCGAGCCGTAGGGGAGCTGGTATCTACACGGACAGTGAGGATAGCGACAGCGATCCAGAACTGCCCGAGTCGGCCAAATCTGATTTGGAGTCCGTGACAACGTGGGAAGAGATGACCACGGATGTCCCAAAAGACGACAATCAGAAATGGATGTGGAAGAATGCAGCCGAAGGGTTCAAAGAACGGACTCCTCGCTGCTTCGCGGACTGTGCCTACGACACGGTCCATTACATGTGTCCCGGCGCCGTCAATAAGGACGGTGACAGCGATGACGAGGAGTGGATGAAATCCGGCCCCTCGGATACGCCTGTAGGTAAATTCTACCTCATTTGGATTGACCAGCTGAAATCCAAATTGGGGTCGATTTACAGCTACGAGGCCCGGACGAAAGTTCAGTGGGCAATGACCCAATGGGGACCAACCGGCAGCCGCCGACGGTGCCCATTCGAGTCATGCCAGCTGGCTCTCACGGGTGAGAAGATGTTCGAGACGAAGCCTCGCTTCGCTCGCCACATTGTTGAACATCACATGCACCACAAGCCTGTGATGATGTGTGTGCTTGGGGACCGCCCGAGCAAACATTGTGATGGATCGTTCAGCACTCACCGGCGCCGAGACATGGCTCTGCACTTGCAGAAGGCCCATGGCATCGGCCTGGAGAAAACCAGGAAACGAGCCATCAAGTGCTTCAACGAGCTCCTAGCTAACTGGGCCTCGTTGAGCATTAAAGACGTTAAGGAGCAGGCATTCGAGACCGGATTCTGCTCATGGAAGAGCGGCAACTTGTTGACCTTCTTCCAAATCAACTTCTCTTCCACGAAATTCGGGATGTCCAGTGAGGTGCACCTGAAGGTAAAAAAGTGGCGAGGAGATGATAAGCGAGAGAAGGCCAAAGCCCGCTCTAAGGGTCCTGGCGGAGGCACAACAACAGCTACCGGTGCTTCCAAGAGGACCCGAGCAGACCGGTCCGTGAGCCCTTCGGGTGGCAAGGACCAGCCAAGACCAGCTAACCCAGCTGATCGTCGCGAGTCGAGACAACAAGTCTCGGCTCTGGATATGCCTAGCAACCAGGCCCATAGGTCGAGTAGCCAGGCAGCCACACCGGCGACTCCCGCCACCACAACCTCTACACCTGCACCCGCGGAACAACGCCCGGGCGAAGCCACTGGCAGCCAGGATGGTGGGGGCGAACTCTTCGCTCCCCCATCTGGGTATTCTTCTTGGTGGGCCGGAGAGGGATCTTCCGGCAAGCGCCCCACGTATAGTGAGTACGTGGCGAAGTTCCCCGCTATGGGACCAGCTGGACCCGAGTCGCAGGTCCTTACCTCCCTGGGCCGGACCAAACCCCGTGGTAGAGGCCGTGGTGGGCTGGAGTCCACCCGAGCTTCCCTGGGCGGTGGCCGAGGCCGGGGCGGTCTTACGGTTGAGGGCCCGTCTGCTCCTCCAGCAGGTACTCCGCCTGCCCCATTGGAAGCCACCGCGCCTCCACCAGTCATTGCTCCACCAACGGGCCCTCGGGTACCCCTGATGGAGTTAATTTCGGATACGCTGTCAGGTCTTCAGGATCCGAACACGTTTGTTGACCACAGAGATGTCCAAACGGTTCACATCCAGAATGAGCTGATGGCGGAGTGGCAGGCATTGCACCGCCAGAAGTCAGTCGACTACTGGCGGGCGATGACTGAAGCCACCCTCAATCTGGTATACGAAATCCAGAAGAGGGAGGAAGACAAGATCAGGCAGCTGGAGAAGGACAGAGTCCAAGAGGCTCTCGAATCCTGCCGGCGTCAGCAAAAGGAAGCCGAAAAGCTTAAGGAGTTTCACCAAGCTGAAAACGCCAGATACATCCATAGGTTTAAGGAGGCTGACCTCAAGTTTTTCCTGGCATTCGGGAAACATCTGGAGGAGTGGGACGGCTTACCGTCGTCCCTTATCTTCATACCAGATGTACCCCCGGATGCCCCACCAGCCCCGGCTACTCCACCGGTTCTGGCCACTCCACCGGTCCCGGCTGCTCCGCCAGTTCCGGCAGCTCTCCTGCTCCCGCCCCCTACTGTCACCCGGACTGTTACAACTGCCACGGTCGCTCCACCAGCATCCGAGGCAATGGACAGTCCATCCGCGGTGATGAGGGCCTTGAGCTTGGAGGGCGATAGGCCCAGCGAGGCTTCCGCGGCGCTCTCTACGAGCAGCTGTAGCAGCTCGGCTCCATCTGCCTCAGTGGAGTCGGCTGAGAAGATGGACACGGATCCGGAAGATCTTTAAGTGTCCATCTGACGGTGTCTCCTTTGTACCCGAGGGTAAAAGCATTTAATATGCCAGAGGCACTGTTCCTTACGCTGGACTCCTGATATCTGGAACGTAACCTGCAGCGAAGATGGACGCTAAACCCGACACACCAAAAAGGGATTACCACACCTACCCGGGGCTCCATCTTCCCATCTTCATCAGGGCACATCACAACAGCAACGTGGCTTGCCACCACACATATGTCGCCGGATGGAGCTGCAGAAACCAGTCGTTCCAGATTCGCCGGAAGTCCGGTATATTGTAAGGGTGATCCTGCTACCCTGGTAGGACACCTATATTTGTCAGTATTATTATTTTTGTATAAATATATTTTTATACCAAATATATATTCTTGTAATTAAAACAAACAAAATTTTTCTCTCGGGTTATCTACCCCACCTCGGGTCGGTTAGTTAATACTGTAAAATTTTATTCATATCACCTGATTACTCGTCTACGACTTTTTAATGCGTCTTGTTTATAATAATAACACTATTGTAACACTGTTACTACATATCACCATAGGTCGATGGTGCATAAGGCGCCACTTCCTATTTGTTATTATTAATTATCACTACTTCGGGTTATATGCGACGATGCCTCATTATGTACATATTATTTATAATGCCCCTAAATGTTCTATATCCTATACGAAGTGTATATATAGACTTACCTATTTGTGTATAATATTATTGTATAAAGCTAACAATAGGTATTTGTTAATTACACCCAACCCTAGGTATAGTCTAGTGGGGGTGGTGTAGGGGCCGGTATCGTCGTATATATATTAGTGCCGTTCATCCGAGAGACGTGTTCGTGTGGTGCCTGTTCCTTCTATGCCAGCTAGGTGTCGCTTTGTGATACCCCGTTGGTACAAGAGGGGGCGGCACCATGCCTCGCGTCCAGCTCCTACTAAGGAGCCGGACGAGCGGCAGAAGGTGACTGGATCTAGTCCAGTCCAGACGCGCAGCCTAACCCGTAGACTAGAGTGGAATAAAGTCCTACCCGAGAGGTAGGGGTTTCTGGGGCTTTGCCCAACCCGAACTACTCGTGTTGTGTTGGTATTTCTAGTGGTAAGCGAGCCAAAGAGCCACCCAACATATAAGTCAATACGAACCATTACACTTGAAAAAAAAAGTCAAACATTTTCACCTCTGACTACAAAATGTATTTGTCTATATGATGAACTACATTATTCCAAGAGGGGACACCTTGTTAATAATTATCTTAGAAATAACAAAAGAAAAATTAACCCTTATGCTGAGAGATAGGAGGGCAATATGTCCGTTACCATTATTTTGAACATCTCTGAGAGCCCTTGGTTAGATAAATATTACATAGAAGATATCAAAGATACCAGAACGATAATTACAGCTCAAAGGAAGGATAAACTGGCTGCATTCTGATATAAATATAGTATTTAGATATTATTTTATCCTTCAACAAGAGCACTACATTTTTGGTAATGGACGTATCTTAAAAGAGATATTAAATTCACTTTTTTTCCTCTACCAGATAATCCACGTTGGACTGTTGTTAACTTGCTAAAATATGATTATATAACATAATGTCTCAGAAAAAAGTGATATCTACCGTGACTCAAGGCATATTTCATTTTTTCTAAACATTTACTTTCATTTTCTATGAAAAGACATCGTCATTTGGCTTACTTTTTACATTCTTTTATTCACCAATATTCCTTAAATGCATATAAACATGACTAAAAGTATGTCCATGTGTAGGTATTGATGTCTACAACAACTGAAGTTAGGTCTCCTTATATCAAAATCATTCATTAATTCAATTATTTTGCAATTGGTGCAGATCTCAGATTTTGACCCATTAAGCTCTTTCCTCTTCCAGGGATGATGGACATGAATAAGTTGGACACTTCCTGGTGAACCCGGCTGTTGAAACAGGCTGCAGGTATGTACAGAGCATCTCTCTACATGTATATTGAATGGGATTAGGTTTGAACAGAGAATGAACAGGAAGTTACAAGTGAAGATCAAGTGTTAAAACGCACACATATAACCACGACTTCAATGGTTGCAAATCAGAGTGGTCATTGCTGGAGCTGATTACCAGCGAGTTACCCCTCATAATAAAATCAAATGGGGACCAGTTGCCCCTAGAGAACTACGCAGGGAATGGGGGGGGGGGTTATTTCATTGGTCAATAATTCATCCTTCTAGCTTGCTATACATATTTTGGCTTTGTCTGGCGGACGAGGTAGTTTCTATTGGAGACCCACAGTCAAGACATGAATATTGCTCAGGAGTTCCACCTGTCCACATGTCATCTCAGACTTCAAATAGGTCATAATGTGTCAATTACTTCGGTGTACAGTGCTAACCATGTTATAGGAAGATATGATCCCATGTACAAATAATCTGTTTTAATGATACTCTTACGGCCTAACCCTACACTGGTGTATACAAACTAGTAATATCGATACACACTCATGATACTTCGACGTGTTGACATAATATAGTATTTCAAGGCCTACAGTTAAAAGTTTTATGATATCTGAATTTATTAGTCTTTATATTGAAAAAAATATTCTGGCATATCCATCAATACATCAGCTGGTATAAAGGCAGGCATGGACGGTTCTCATATGCAGCCTGTGACGTCACAGGAGACCAAATACATCATGCGATGCATTGTTTATGCAAGGAGTCTGTTGTAAAACACGTTTGTAATTGAATAGGTATAAGGTTTCTACACATGATTATATCATTTAGGATAACTCAGTGGGCCAATTTAATACTACCAATAAAAAGAAATAGACAAGCAATATTTATGGATCTATTAACAGCATCAATCTAGAGAAGGGCTGTACTTTACGGTCTCCACTGGGATGCCTTTTGGTGTCTTGTGACGTCATTGGCTGCATAAGAGAAGCATGGTATCTGCCCTTATAGTAGCAGGTGGGCTGACAAGTATGACAGAATATTTTTATTCAATATAAGGACCAACGAAATAAGGCATCTTGTTGTCTTTTCCTTTAAAATAGAAGTATCCTTGATGTTATTCCAACCTAGCCTGACAAGAAGTAGCTTTTTATGCCATGTTGGCAAAGCATATTATTAAGGAGGGAATTCACAAACAATGTTAATTAGCATCATTGAGAAATGACCTCCCCAGGTATTTAGCATTTATAGCATAAACAAGACGACTTGGATGAATTTCCTTCTTACATTCCAAGCATTTTCATAACAATTGCTTTTGAAACACGTAATCATTCGTGAGTTGTTATGGTCATGGTGGAAAGAATCGGATTTGGCTTGTTATGGGGATTATTGGTCTAATCCAACACAGCATAGTCTCATTATCCCCATACTGATAGGGCTCAGTATGTAGGTTAGATCATACAGTGCACTATAATGATATTAGGATGAATATTAGAGACTGTAAGCATCTAAATCAGTAAAGTTTAGTAACTTTTAACAACCAGAACACACACGGAAGAGATGGAGAAATTTAAATAGATCATGAAGGTTGGGTTGTTCAAGACGGTTGCATGTGGTTTGAATGTATGAATAGGGGGTTTTCATATTTTTAAAGGGGTTTGTTTATAATAATTTTCTTTTTTTGAAAAGGGATAAGTTAACCCATTGAGGGCTGATGTTGAGAACACTCAACATCCATGTATGGACGGATGTTGAGTATTCTCAACACCATGTAGGGGCTGATGTTGAGTATAATTGACATAGATATATTATGTGGCAGATGATGTGGTAAGATGATGTTAATTAAAATTGTAAAATTGTTGAAAATGATATCAAATTATGGACAGTTTATTATACTTTGCATCCTCCCGCCCCCTGGTAAATGTACTGCTCAAAATTCAGTCCCCTAGCCTTCGAAAGTACTCTCATAGCTCGCCCTTAATGGGAATGGGGTGAGATCGTAGCCTTACTTGCCATAATGGAAATGTTATTATGTATACCTATTTACATGAGATATTTATATTTATATGGTGGCACCATATGAACAATTTTCTGATGGTGCCTCTATTAACCTATCAGCCTATCAGGATGTCTAAAGATATGATTGATATTGATTTTCGAAACATTGTTTGATTGATTTGTTCTTAGCTGAATAAAGTTTTAAAGCTTAAAAAAAGTCAATTTAAAGCAATTTTCAGGGTATGTTAATTTTTAAGGAAAGGGCAGATGTGCATATATATATATTCAAGAAAGAGCAGTATGGAGGTATCCATTAATGTCCACTGGGGATCTCTTAAAGGTGGTAACAACTTAAAGTTGGCATCATTTGGCCACAGATCTACATTCACACCATAATTTGTACAATTGTATACTGCTTCCTGGTTGATGAAAGAGGAGGATGAGAACCAAGCCTGTGGTTAGCCCCCACCTGGCGTGCACACTTTCTGTCCTAAAACTGACTTAATCTGTACTTTGGGATCCAGACAGAAAAAAAAGACCTAAAGTCAAGTACTAAGTGGGACCCCAGTACTCAGTCTATCTACATACTGACATACGAGTGTTAGAGGTCCAAGGCAGACGAGGCTTGGCTTGATCCCTTACCGAGGAGCACGCGATCCTGCTATTGATCAAGAATGTACCAAACAAAAGCTACAACTGACGGCGCAGTTCCTCATGTTCGCTCCATTGGAGGGGAACGCTTTTTGGCACTCTCCAAGCATAGCATGTTGGCTTGTTTTATGGCTATTCAATGGCGAGGATTAACAGCTGAAGTGCTTGGGGAGTGAGCTATAGGTTCTGCCTTTAGGAGAGAGAGACATGAGGCCTGTGATCTATATGCATTTTGCCAGTTTCGTGTTTTGTCCCGTTGAAATGACTAATATCAACAGGCCTCCTTACCATAACATGTGCGGTTTCCTTGGAATAATCGATGCCCTATCAATGGTGAAGTCTGTATAACGTGATAGGTAATACAGTGGATGGCTAGATTCTGTTTGTGTTTGCTCAATTATTCTTAAGACCATGTCTAGTCTATTTTAGTTATGTCTTTCTTAGGCGATTTTCTCTTCGTTATGCATGTCCGAGGACATGTAGATGCATGACCTCTTAACCTGTCTCCTTTCTCTCTCTCTCCCAACGTTTTAATAGCTCAGCCCAGCTCCTCCCCTTCTTTCCCCAACACCTCTCTCCTTATGACTTGTTTCCGTCTGTTTCACTCCAGCTATATAATCTCTTTCTATATCTGCCCCCTATGTCAGTATTGAACTCTCTATGAATGTAATATATAATGGATAGACTTGCACGAGTTGGCTTCAGGGGGTGATAGAAGCATGAGCCGTAGGGGAATGCTTCTATTAAACCCCATGAAGCCAACTAGTGCAAGTCTATCCATTTTATATTGCATTTATAACACGGTTTCCACCATTAATTCTAAGTATTTACCTTAAAAATGATATAATCCATTCATTTCTTATGCGAGTTGACAAGACGGCCCTCCGCCATCTTGGTTTCATGTTGTCGTATGCTTAGGCTGGCGAACTCCTCAAACTCCAACTCTCATAGACCTACTACTGCAAACACGTCGAGACAGAGCTGCGCCAGTCTAAAATATAATCGATTCTGTACACACCAGGCGGCGGCACCTGTAGTGTTGACAGAATGGGGAAGACGCACGGCAAGTCACTCGATTCGAAAGTTTAATAATTTTTTATGTTAAATTCAGCTATAATATCAAGTAATCTACCCGACAGAGAGGTAGAATATGGTTTTAACTATGTTATGTCCAAAGGATTTCGCTATATTTGGTCTATAAGCTTGAAAAATGGAGAATTTACTTTCGTCTCGCGGTAGGTTTCAACATGTCCGCCCCGCTGTCCGCTCGCCGTGAATTTTGGGTGCTCTATCGCCAGATATAGGAATCGATATTATCCATTTTCGGCACTGAAAACTCTCTAACCGTGTTATAACCTTTTTTGTATATCGTTTCTCATCGTTTCAGTGCCTATATCTCTAACATATCTTTTAACATGTATCTAATTCATGGGCTCAGATGCATGTCAGTTTATCTGAATTAGGAATGCATACAAAACAAGCCAAACGTTATAGACGGCTTTGGTTCCGTGCCCTAGTGCCAACAAACCTTTTCATGAAATACAAAGGCTAGTTAAAGGCACCGCGGGTCGATGCCAGTTTGCTCATGACATCCCAATGGGAATTGCACCAGATCATGTGATATTTTTACCACTTGCATCTATCTAGTTTGGTATTCTATAGTCTGGTCGACTTACTTGCTAAACTGTTTGCTCCAATCTCCAATGTTTACGTTCAAATTCAACATACCACACATCCATGAGCACCTTTGAGCTTTTCCTACACTGTAAAAAAATAACTGTTGAATCTACCAGGGATCCTTGTTAAACTGAACAGTGGGCCATTGCAATCCACTGCAATTGTATATATAGCATTGCACCAGTGTAGGCCTATTTGTTTACAAGCCTCAGGTGGAAGCACGGTGGTACACAAATGTACCACCATGGAGTCTCTTTGAAAATAACGATGGCTCTCTGGTAACCTTTGGATTAGGATTCCGCCATTATTCCGACGACGTTTTTTTTCTAGTGTGATCAATCAATCATTTGGTTTGAAGGACTAGTAGATTTAACCACTTGCCATTCATAATCAATATAATCTGATAATTATTTACAACATGGTTACAACTTCGTAGTTCCTACTGATGTTGGTAAAGCAAATTCCATAAGAGCCTTTTGGATAATATAACCCAACTCATAAGTATAACAGATTGAAGCAGTATAAAAGGTAAGGGCCATTTTCCACCACCCGATATGTCCCCTCTATCGGCCGCTAGACTCATAGTAGATGCTATTTTCGGCCGTACCCTACCCTACCATTGAACCCTATGGCAGCCCCGTCGGCCGAGGTGGTTGTGTGGGGCAGCTATCGGCTGATAGAGCACTCATATCGGGTGGTGGAAAATGGCCCTTATTCGATAACCATGAGTTGTCTTTTGTCTTTTATACCTAAGAATAAAATATTCTTGGACATTCCACTAAGCTACCCATCACAATTTAAACCAGACTATAGTAGGTGTTTTTCTTTCTTGTGCCCTGGATGGTGTTTCAATAGTTTCCACGACAGGTTCAGCCAGCTACGACTGGAGATGGGTCAAATCTTAGCAGGTGATCTTAGGATTTTGGCCTTGGTGACTAAATAGCTGGCTACATTACTGGGTGATCATACTGCCTGCTGGCTAAATAGCCACCACAGCAGTGACTCAATAAGGGATCCTGTATGACAGCCCTCCCTGTGAATATTTAGTGGGTAGCCTTAGCTGCTGCCCTCTGCACTCCTTTGCTCAAATGTACCCAATCTGGGCTCTTTACACTACTACCTATAACCCTGTGGCCAGCGCCTTTGGCGCTGGGATGGCATTTTTTTTTTCTAAAGAATAAAATATCATTTTGAAAAGTGTGGTGTTTCACCTAAGGATTGAGTATTACATTATGTCTGTCATACCCAACCCTCACCCACCATGGCTTTCTAATAATATTACAAAGGATATTACACCTAGCTGACACCTCAGCCCTACTATCAAGAAAGAATAACAGAGCGTACATTGTTTTAGATACAATTAGGTCATTAGATATAGATCTATCATATGTGATTTGAAAGGGAACTATCTAGAACAATTATACATCATTTGGGCTGGGGGTCTTGATTGTCTTCCTAAGACCAAAAACTGGCCCCACCAGGCCCCTATTCAAGGCCTGACTCCTATTGATTTGACAGCCCTCCTACCCTGGCCCCTATTCAAGGGAGGCTGCTATTCAAGGCCCGGCTTCTATATGAGACATTACGGTAGTTACTGCAACCCTATGCTCATTTGAACAGAGGAGTGCATACTAGACCATGAAGGAGGTATGACTGGTCACTATGTAGCCAATAGTGGCCCCTAGGACTGGGTGCTATGACTTCATAGTGGTGTGTATTGAGCCAGTAGTTGAATAAATAGCAGCTGCTATTTTGAGGCCTCTACTGGAGCTCACTATGTAGTCACTGGTATGGAGTCATTTCTTACACCTCCCACTACGATTTGAGGGTGTCCAGTCGTGGAAACTATTGAAACACGATCCTGAGCTTACACCAATACATGCTAGATGTATTGCTACAGCTCTACAATGATGCGATAATCTAACCTATAATTAACAAGCTTAACTACCAGTATTCCCATATTTATAAGTATCAAGTTTAGAGTCTTATAATACCCCATCTACAATAGATTACTTAGTGGCGAGGTCGAGTAATAGGTAATCTCGCCAATTCCTTACTCTTGCTCTATAGAATTTAGTCTGCGTTGCTCTTTGTTCCATAAGGGTGTAACCTAACAAAGGGTTTACAATTAGTAGGTATACACCATTAGCTCTGTAGACCAAGCTAACCAACATGAACATCTGAACCACATGAATGTATTTATATTGTACTTATATCGCAATTAACCTAACCCTTTTCCAGAGGTAAATAGGCTACCTCCCCTATTATCTTCTTCTGGTACCGGAAGTCTATCCGAAGTATATAGGTTTGCCACTTTGGCCCTCCTCTGAATTCTCCAGAGTAAATATTACGCTGAAGACAATGTTTGGAGGTGCCCTTAGGCCTACTCATGCGGTAAGGGCACTCTAAGGTAATTCTTCCTTCTCAAGTTTTGAAGTGAAGTCCTACCCCACTCCCTTTGGTATCCTCTTGCTGCAAGCCAGACTCTGTCTTTGGGGAATTTTGAGGTAAGATATTTTTATTTTATCCTGGTTGAACATTTGCAAGTTACCTTATTTACAGATGGAATCTAATATATTTCTTAGCCCATATGGGGACGGGGAATGATGGTATAAGCACTCTTGTGAAGAAGAGTGACTCCACAGCTATTCCTTTATTTTGGGACTCTTACCCCTGTGCCTAGTCAGTACTTCTTGGAATAGTGTAGGAGGGCTGAGGCTAAGATCGATGTGATCTTAGTGCTGGCTAGTGCTGGCTAGTGCGATCCCAGGATGTTTTGAATTAACCTCCAGAGCCATTAGCGTCGTCTATCAAAGTACGACCAGACCTTCTGTCAGTCAGGCGTGAACAGAATCGAAAGTTAGACTATGAGACATTTATAGTAATACTAAATGACACAGGAGTCAGAATACTAAATTGACTGTTCTGTCAATGTTCCACGCCAATGAAAATATTTTCACACTGGCCAAATGGGCCTGTACTTTTGGAATCATGCTGGATCAACTACAGGTGTGGATATACTACTGGCTTGGCGTCTGACCTAGGCTGTTAATTCTTGTATGGTCGCTGATACATTAATGCCCATTGGTCGTCATGATGCACCAATGAAGTACTGGGGAGACTGCTCACCAGCACTTCATTGGAGCATCATGCCGACCCTCCGGGTTTGTTATATATACTCCCAGAGGGTCGGCATGATGCTCCAATGAAGTACTGGCGAGCAGTCTCGCCAGCACCTCATTGGTGCATCACGACGACCAACGGCCATGATGCACTCCTGGATCAGCGGCCTTTAAAGGGTTAATCCTTGTACCCATGCTATGTTAAACAGAGAAAAGCCAAAAGCAAGTACTTGTTAGTTCCTCACGTTTACTGTGACTGATAAGGTCATATGGAACAGTTCCGAGAGCTGGCTAATCCTCCAGGACAGAAAGTCGTATTTAATCCTGGAGGAGGGTAGCTGAAGCTGCTAGTCTGGCACTCGTAGAAATCTGATACATTCCTCGAATCTGATGATTAGGAATTGCTTTTAGTGCACTCTTTCTGTGAGATTTCTTCAGCACAGCCATAATATTTTCTAAAAATGGGTTATTCATATCAATAGTGTTATTGCGTGACTCTGAAATGATTTTATTTCAATGCAGCCCCTCTAGTATATAACTCTGTGTGTCTCAGGACTGCTGTGGCTCTTCCCAATAACCAAACACTGGAGATATCACATACTATTTTTGACAGTTATGGTTTGTTAACAAAAAGGCATTATCTTGTATGATTAGTTTATCAATGCGAATGGTGACATACGTTCTTGGATTGATAACTTATTTGTATATTTAGATTTACATCAGTCTGAGGCTTGCATGTCCCTAATATTCAGCATCAATAATACACTGAGCGCACCAATAAGTGTACTGTACTCCGAAAATTCACCCTTTAAGGCTAGGCAATGGTAATATTCATATGTGATACTTACAGGGCTATGATAATATTAATGACTCAGCCAGAATATATAATTTCATACTGATATATGTGCAGGTGTAGGTACGGTATAATCTGGTTTAATCTATATTAAATGCTAGAAGTCTTGGCTAGTTGCAGGTGATCGTGTGTGGGTGAGGTTCTTCTGATAGCACCTGCTGTAACTAAGGAACTGTCATGGCGCACTTGTTATTATAAATGAGTGGGCTCATACCAACATACCAACATACCGGATTCTTTGCTGGAAATGATCACGTTTGAAGCTAAATTATCATATCATAAATCGAGTACATTTGTGCAGGGGATCATTTCTTAATACACTACGATGTTACTGCGGTCGTAGTAGCTTAGGAAATGGCCTCCTGAGTAGATCTAGCTGTGAGAATAGCGTGATGAATTAATCGAATTACCCTTGCGTCGTATAAGGTCGTGTTTGTCTTCCACATACATACATGTACATTATATCGATTGGACACATACGTAGCAAGACTGTTCTTACAATGTTAATCTACAGTTGCCATATCTCCAGTTTCTATATTAAGGCATATATTTACACTATATATCCATATCCGATCCCGCACTTAACCCCACTAGTCTATTAGTCCCGAATGGCCTCTAAACTTCTAGTTAGAGGGTATTAAAATTACTCACTCACTTGAACTTAAGCCCTGTTGTGTCAGAACACTAGGGCACCCCAGCCCTCCAAAATCCACCAACCCAATACACTCCCTATAGCAGTATATAAAAACTAGCTGTTTTAAAGGCATTGATACAGATAAACCTGCCATTTCTGGTTTCTATTATATTGCAGGAACTAACAGCTAGGTGCCAATCTCCCTGGTTTACTGTATGTCTGATAGATATGCATGCTGTTTAATCAAGTACTTAAAGCCCCTGAAGTGGATTGAATAGGGCTGTGGGGGAGTTTAATCCAACCGCCAGTAATGGTGTTGATAGATTCTGCAAATACAATAGACAGGCGCCTGCACAAATAAAGTGTATATAGCTCTATAGAGGCAATAAGGGGTTATATTATTATTGGGGGTCATATAGATGGGAAATATGACCCTTAAATCAATGGAGGAAAATTCTCCTGCAGGGTTAATGTTAATGTTATAGGAGCCTGATTGTGCCTGATTGTATTATAACACAGTGGCCTTAACATAGACCCAGGAGCAGGCAACATGGTGTTAGGTTACCTGCACGCCAACCTATTCACCGCAACAACACTGACAGATGGAATTCTATTATGAACAAAACACAGGCCAACTAAGGCAGAAGTTTCCCAAGTACTATCCATGAAAATCTTGAGGAGCATATCTGAAATGGTAAAATGATTAAGGGGGAAAAGTAAACATAATCTTGTACAGGAGTAAATGGTTTGTGATATCTCTATCTGCAGGTCCAAACATTTTATCAGTAGGTTAGAGATAGGCAGGTACTCACCTATAGCATCGGCGATCTCACTAGCATGTCGTCCCTTGTCGACTCGGCCTTTGTAACCAATATATCCAGATGATCCAGCCCTGGTCAGCGATAACACCTCCTGTAGCGTCCACCAAACCTTCAGTCCCAGGGGTTAATCTCCCCTTAACTAGAGAGAAAGCTGAGAGTAGTTTCAAAATGGTCTGGTCAGAAAATTGCAACAGCAGGAAATAACAAGGTGAGATCAGACCCCTCCCTCACCTCCACTTGGCCGATCTGCCTGTGGGTAAATCGATTGATCCTCCACAGATTGGGCTTCCTCTTGTAGCTGGCCTCCTGGCCCCCTCAGGTATAGGTGCTGGAGGAGGGAGGGGGAGGGGAGGTTTGTTCAGATCAAGGAGTGATTCCAGGTGTCTGATCCACCTCAGCCGTGTCCACCTGCCTTCCATGCAGATTGACAGTTCTTAAGAAACTCCATGATAAAAGAGGGTCATCGAGGTCTAATAGACCATGTAGCCTCCAGCCTTGGCCAAATCTATAATCCCCTCTAGAACTGTGATTGGTACTAAGGTACTGTGAAGGTGGGGAGTGGTACTGGGCAGTGCATTAAGGAACCACCTCCAGGGTGTGCACAGCCGTGGAGTTCCGGGCTCTTCAGCTGAACTCAACCCCAGCACACACTTATTCTCCAGGCCACCGCCCACCATCAGCTACCTTGCCACTTTGGTCTTGATGTGACTTTAGCCGGGTCGGGGCCTCTCCTGTGGCCGTAAGTGTGTAGTATTGGGGAGTGGGAGCTGGAGGAGAGCGGCCTCCAGGGTTAGTTAGGCCGACCGTGAGCAACCCGACACGGCCTGCCTGTTTATAGTTGCCATGCGACCTGGTCATCGACTCACGAGTGCCTCTTGACAGTGTGGTTGTGGTTGTACATTGTACTGGGAGGTGGGAGGTTATTTGGAGGTGTAAATTACCACAAATTTGGGTTTGTAGTATGAGGTACATGTAGAGTTTATATGGACAGCAATTGAGGGGAGGATCAGTGGCTGAGAGTCCTGTGATTTAGCCTTCTTGTTGTCCTAGGCCAGGATAGTAACATCAGTGGCGGATCCAGATTGTTAAAAAGGTTGTGGCGCGCCCATTATTGATGGGGGCTCCCCATGTCCCATGTCGATTTTAAGAAATGGCCATGTCACCATGTCGATTTTAAGAAATAGCCATTACCCTGTGTCGATTTTAAGGAATGGCCATGTCCCTGTGTCGATTTTAAGGCATTGGTCATGTCTCATGTCACTAAGCCAAAAAATGCTCATGTCGTCATGTCGATTTTAGGGGTCTAGAGCCATATCATTTCTGGAATATATACTTCTACACTTGAACCCGCCAGTCAAATTGTTCAAACCTGAAAGGAGCTACTCAGACAATGAACTGTAATTAGGTCATCGACCCGAGCTACTCCCCTATATCTTGGCACGACAATGATCCCCAAGGATCACTCGGCCACACGCGCAACTGCAGTTCAAAGCAGTTACAGTAATGAGAACAAATAGGAGGCATTGGAGGAATTCAAATGGCAAAGGTGTTACATAGTGGCTAGGTTATAGTGTGTATTCTAACCAAGGCGGCACATAGCGTTGAGTCAATGCAGAAAACTGTTTGATTTGTGTTGAAGATGCTACTTAACCTGTTAACAACGCTTTCTCTATAATGCTGTTTCAGTTTTGTCAACCATTACATATTTCAACATATCATCATAGGCAGACATATCAACAATGTTTTCAATCGATTCAATGTTGATCTTGTCACCTTTGAATCATCATCTATACTGTTGATTTAGTGTTAATATGTTCACATTTGTCACTTAACAACTATCAAAATTGAAACAGTATCATATGCACAATGAATAAAGATACACCACACATATGGAATCAGCACTGATGTTGAATCATGGATGATATGTCTATGTTATTTCAACTTTCTAATTCAACCTCATTGCAACCTTGTATCAACCCTTGATAGACACAATCCATAGATGTTATATCAACATTAATTGGACGGAAGTGTACCCACTGAAGGGATAATTTTGATTCAATTCGCAGATTTGTAAATCTGGAGGCAAGTAAAAAATCCCAATCATGCGGACATGAGCTCTATTTCCTCAAACATGTACAAATGCCAACATTGCCGAGTGGCCCACTGCAACTCTCTGTGCTGAAGAAAATTGAAAGCAAAGTCAGCATTGAAGTCACACAATTTGAAAAAAAAAAAAATGAAGAAAATTCAAACACTTGTACCCACAGACCCAGGATTTCTGAGAGTCTATTGTGTCTGTACTCAAGTTCCATGCTCTTAACCCACTTCCACTGTAAAAAGTCAATGTATAGATACAGCCAATTTTGCTGTAGTCATACAGTAGAAGTTGCTGTAGTCTAACATACAGTAAGTTTTGCTGTACAAGTACTAACTTTGTTGCTGTAGACAAAACATTACAGCAAGTGTTAATGTGGACATACAGTAATTTTCTCTCATATATGTGCTGTAGCTCCTAATACAGCACCACTTGCTGTTCAGTTACAGAGTGTATTGCTGTAGATGCAGGGTTACAGCAAGTATTACTGTATACATTGTGGTTCTGTGCTTTAACACCAGGTGACATTACTATCTCTTAGGGAGAAAATCTTACTCAATGCTGGATCTATTTCATCTATGAAAAAAGCTGAAAGTGTCACATAATTGAATAATGTGCAATATTGAACATGTTACACTTTAGTTTGATAATATGCTGAACTCTTCATTCAACTATGTAAATTAAAGCAGAAACTTGCATATTTTGTCACACACACACCTTCCCTGTGGCGTGGCATTAACTATGAGTATGGATACCCAGCTTCCTATGGTATCAGCTAAAGGACCTGTTGTCACACTTGCTTGCTTTGACTTAAAGGTGGTACTCAATGGCTAAATTTAAACATATTTAGTCATAAATGATGCTACATGGCTGGCTATTGTGCTGACCCAAATACATATCTCAAATTGACCAGACCAACCAAAATGCAATAAGTGTAACATTAGAATCTACTGTATGTTTACAGCAAATTTCAAGCTACTGTGCATTTACAGCAAATTCTACTGGAACAATTGCTGCCAGCAACTTTTGCTGTACAATAACAGTAGTATGATTTACAGTAGAAGTTACTGTAGATCAACAGGAGATGTTGCTGTACCTTTACAGCAAGTCAGTTGCTGTAGACCTACAGCAAAATCTACTGGAACAATTGCTGCCAGCAACTTTTTACTATTAGCCACCACGTATAGGGATGTCGAGTTTAAAGGGATCAACCTGTGAGAGGATTGAACAATGTGTCCACAGCTGCCATTCACTTCCTCATTATCCCTAGACATGCAGTCAGTCAATGTCTACGTCTCCCTATTTGGTTCAAGTAGGAGGAGTAAAATGTAGAGGTTCTGATGATGAGTACCATCTTCTTCTATAAAAATACCTGATATTGGTTTTATTGGAAGTCTTGCAAGGGGATCATACTTTGGTCTTGATTTTAGTCCATTTCCCATAAGCTATTGTACCACCAGTATATGTGCATCGGAATGGCTCTACAGCAGGTTTGAAGGATTCAAGAGTTCCTCTGTATTATTTTCACCATAGCAATTAACTAGAGCTATTTGAATTATATACACACATATACAAGGCCCTTTGAGTAACAAGAGACGGATCGATTTGCTTTAATTGTGATGAAATGAGATAATTTCATTCAGTCCTATATATTTTAGGGGAGGCCTTCGCGTTTTCAGGATGAAATGGACATGGTACTGAAATGATGAATATTCCTTTAATTCCTGTTATTTCACACTATCCCCTGGTCGTTGAGAGTAGCTGATAAGTAACTTTACTATGCTGTATTTAGACATCCAGCACCATAACAGGAGTGGTACACTCTACGTTACCTGGAAGGCATTTCTCAAGATGGTACGACTAGACCAGTTCAAATCCTAGTGGGTCCCTCACTCTAATGCCATGCATCTACCTAGTGCTCACTTCACTAAAGATTGCACTGGTAAGATTGCTCCCCCCATCTATGTAATTACTGTATTAAGTGGAGATTGTTCAGAACAACCATAATACATTACCTACACCTCTAGTCTTGAGGGTTTCAGATCGTAGTGACTGTCTTCAATCGCACTATGTTGAGAAATGCCTTCCAGGTCGTGCTGCTGCACCAAATGCTACGACAGCTGATTTTATTGATTTTCTTTTGTAAGCTTCAACCTGTCCGCCTAACTACGACAGCTATTAGTCACTACAATTTGAAAACCCTCCAGATACTAACAGATGATCGTGGTAATACCTTGCAACCGTGCAACTGCTCTGTAGGATCCCACATCATATCACATATATACGGTTTGGTTGAGCGGCCGTAGGTCTACTGGGATTACAAGACGGTGATTATAACCACTAATATAGGCTGCTAGTTTATAGCTGAATTTAGGGCATTTCTCAAGATGGGACTGAACACGGCCACTACGATTTGAAACCCTCAGAATTACAGTGTGCGATTGTAGGTGATGCACTACGACAACTCTGTACAATCAGCAATTAATGTAGTTATCACATAGGGTTTGGCAGGGCAGTCATACCAGTGCAATCATAAGTGACCTCTAAATGCAGGGCAGTAATGGAATTAAAGTGATGGATCCCACTACGTACCATCTTGAGAAATGCCTTCCAGTCCCACTAGCTAAAGCACTGTTTGATCCTACTTGGAGAGTAGTAAATCTATTTTTGTGTAATGTACAGTGAAGAGGCTCTGAATTTCTGCGCCCCACAATCCATGGAAACTGGAAACCTGCCCACACTCTGCCTGCTTCCCTCCTGCTACATATGGGACAGGTGGATGCCTTGCCCAACTCTTTGGATCCTGTTGGTTCTGCATGGGTGCACACACTCTCCCAGGAGAATATATCACTGGTAGGATATCTGAACATGTGGTGGAGAGTGTGAACTAAGCCTGAGACAGACAGAGTGCAGAATAAACATTCTCTAATTACCCCCAATTAAGGGATTAAGATAAGGATATGTTTGGTATACCAACAGTTATTTTCTGTTAACCTCTTTTACCATGTCTGTGACTTGACCTTGACACAACAGGAAGTGAGGGGAGAGGAAGGTGGCGATGGAGCCCTATGCCTGCGGTAGTTATACGGATGCAGAAACTCAGCGTACACAATCCAATGACTGGTGTCGCCACCTGGTGAAGGTTGACGTCAATACAAGGTTTAAAACTGTGGCCTATGACAACCTCTAAAGTATCTTGTGTATAAAGGATTGTTGATTCACACTAAACAAAATATGTAACCATTTGAGTTTTCTAGCTTTATTGGAGTTCTATAAATGCATCATGTCTTTTTACAAGAATGCTATAGATCGTATTTGTAAACATGAAATATGTATAGAATCGGAGCTTGGAGAAGTTGACCAGTCATATAAGCTATCATCTAGGACCAGCAATATAAAATACATAAGTAGTATATAGGTGCAAACTCAGCACAAAGGAACAGCTACTGAAATTCATTTGACCTACTTACGAACCTGAAGTGACCTTTTGATCTCGACCTCTTGACCAGAAGCCAGCATTTGACCAGAAGTGAGGTCATGACCTAGTTTCTCGAGCTCTGATTAACTGAGAGGTGGTTGCCATGGCAACAGCAAAAAAAAACTGTTGTTGTCATAGTAACGTCACGTGGACCATAGCAAAGAAATAAACAAATGCCATGACGTAATCACCTGACACCTAGTGGATATTATTGGAGCTGCTTATAGCTGGGTTTAGTGGAGCCCCCTTGTGGTTAAAAAAACAAGTAGTGGCACCCTCACACCTGACACCTAGTGGATATTATTCGAACTGCTCATAGTTGCGTTTAGTGGAGCCCCCTTGTGGTTAAAAAAAACAACTAGTGTCACGTTCACCGGGGAGTAATGGGTGTGACGCAAAGTGTGTTTATGTCAAAGTTTTTTTTTTCATTTAACGTTGTAAACCAACGTTATTACATGGAGTAGTAGATGTAGTGAAATAAAAAGAAACTGAGAGGTTTTTCAAAATATTTTTTTCATTGGAACATTGGCGGTGTAGCAACTTAGTGAGCAATGAACTGCCTGTGCATAAACAACATTAGTGCGCCTGCTTTGCACCAGGTGGGCACATTTGCTCTTTCAGAGACGCCAACTGCCTAAGCAGATAGCATCACTTTTTTTCATTTATTGGGGTGGGGGGCTGACTGCAGTGGTGCAGCATTGGGTGACAATTGACCTCCTCTCTTTTTTTTAAAGCAAGAATGCGATAGAATTGGAGATATTTTGCACTGGAAAATCAGTGGTGTAGCAACTTAGTGAGTGGTGGTGGACCACCTGTGTGTGTAAACAGCATTAGTGCATCTGCTTTTCACTAGGTGCCGCCATTTTGCGCTTTTTAGAAACACCGACCACCTAAGCACATAGCATCACTTTGTTTATGTGGGAATAAAAGCGGCTTATAGTCGCTATTTTATTTCAAAAAATGAAAATCACAGCTCATTGAAGACTTGTAGCAATAGAACAAATTTGACAAGATACAACAGATGGTTTAGATCATTCGCTTTCTATTTTTCCACTTTAGCGCACACCTTATTCGTGGGTTCTACATAGGCAATGGGTATATAAGTATGCTTCACCCTAATAGATATCGAGGAGGTCCGTACCCCATCTGTTACAGTCTGCATGCAGCAGCAAATTGATTCTGACATATATTTGCATTGTGACACATGAGCCTGACAGTTGATCTGGTCTTGGGATCAGCAAAAAGTTCGTCTCTCTCTCTCCTTTCTCTCACGCCCTCCTAAATCACACTAAAAACACTACAAGCTCCTAAATCACACTAAAAGTTCACTTCTCTCTCTGTCTCTCTCTCTGCACCCTTGCGCTTGGTGATCAGTGTGTTTCCATTGTAGGTGTTGGTGTGTGAAGACATCCTTGCCAGTATACGACGAGCGACGGTGCTCCTGTGTCATGTTCAATGTCCTCATTCTCATTCTTCACATTCATCCTGCGCTGCAGTTGTTAAACAAATGGGTGACAATTGACCTCCTCTTTTAACCAGTGGCGGCGGCCAGCAGCAGCAGCAGCAGCAGCAGTAGCCGGTTTTTAAAACAAATTGACTACAATATCCTCCATTCTTTTTTTTATACGTGGTCTTTTCCACCACTTTCAATGATTCCTCCGCGTAACAGCTTGCCTTTTTTAAGTCAATTCCATATATGACGTCCACTAAAACTTCAAAAGGTTTACGAGCATCAGATAGTTTTGAGATGGGTGTGGGCAAAGTGGTAAGTTCCATGTCAGTCAAATAGAGCTGCATGAGCCTTCCATAATGCTCAGGGGGATTGTCTTCATATGTAAGATAGTGTAGGGTGCCCATTTGAATTCCTAAATCGGCTCCTAGCTCCTTCAAAAAGAATGATCTCCTATCATTTTCACCAATTTTTAAACAAGGGGAGGGGAGTGCATCTGCTTTTCACTAGGTGCCGCCATTTTGCGCTTTTTAGAAACACCGACCACCTAAGCACATAGCATCACTTTGTTTATGTGGGAATAAAAGCGGCTTATAGTCGCTATTTTATTTCAAAAAATGAAAATCACAGCTCATTGAAGACTTGTAGCAATAGAACAAATTTGACAAGATACAACAGATGGTTTAGATCGTTCGCTTTCTATTTTTCCACTTTAGCGCACACCTTATTCGTGGGTTCTACATAGGCAATGGGTATATAAGTATGCTTCACCCTAATAGATATCGAGGAGGTCCGTACCCCATCTGTTACAGTCTGCATGCAGCAGCAAATTGATTCTGACATATATTTGCATTGTGACACATGAGCCTGACAGTTGATCTGGTCTTGGGATCAGCAAAAAGTTCGTCTCTCTCTCTCCTTTCTCTCACGTCCTCCTAAATCACACTAAAAACACTACAAGCTCCTAAATCACACTAAAAGTTCACTTCTCTCTCTGTCTCTCTCTCTGCACCCTTGCGCATGGTGATCAGTGTGTTTTCATTGTAGGTGTTGGTGTGTGAAGACATCCTTGCCAGTATACGACGAGCGGACGGTGCTCCTGTGTCATGTTCAATGTCCTCATTCTCATTCTTCACATTCATCCTGCGCTGCAGTTGTTAAACAAATGGGTGACAATTGACCTCCTCTTTTAACCAGTGGCGGCGGCCAGCAGCAGCAGCAGCAGCAGCAGTAGCTGGTTTTTAAAACAAATTGACTACAATATCCTCCATTCTTTTTTTTATACGTGGTCTTTTCCACCACTTTCAATGATTCCTCCGTGTAACAGCTTGCCTTTTTTAAGTCAATTCCATATAGGACGTCCACTAAAACTTCAAAAGGTTTACGAGCATCAGATAGTTTTGAGATGGGTGTGGGCAAAGTGGTAAGTTCCATGTCAGTCAAATAGAGCTGCATGAGCCTTCCATAATGCTCAGGGGGATTGTCTTCATATGTAAGATAGTGTAGGGTGCCCATTTGAATTCCTAAATCGGCTCCTAGCTCCTTCAAAAAGAATGATCTCCTATCATTTTCACCAATTTTTAAACAGTGTGAAATCTGTGGGATATTTTGCTTTTACCATTGTTGGGTGGTAGGTAGGTAGGTAGGTAGGTGAGTGAGTAGGTAGGTAGATAGATAGGTAGGGGTAGGTATATATAGGGTAGGGAAGAAAAAGGCAAAGGGAGATATGTTATACATATACGCATGCACCCCTGTCACTTAAGGGGTGCCCTCCACCCCATACTTTACCCCTGCCCCACCCTGCCCTACCCCTACCCTACCCTACCTCTTTTACACCTACCTATTCTATCCTATCCTACCTTTTTTCTCCGCCTCCTTTATTCTAGCTTAAACATCAAAAGAAAATTGTTTGTTATACAACCATAAACCAGTGACCAGTAATGGGTGTGTGAGGTGGCGGTGGTGGCAGTGGTGGTGGTAGTAGGGAAAATGTTATGAGGAGGGGTACGCGTGCCATCCGTTGTTCCTGGGGGAAAAGGTGTCAATGCCAGTGGTGCAGCATGTGAACAAGGGGAAAACTAAGTACTAGTTTAAAACATGCTGATGGAAAATGTTTTTGATAACCTTACCATAACCATAGCATGCAGTACGGAGACAACACCATAAAGTTGACATACACGGAGGGGTTGCCATAGAGTTAACATAGCGGCAAAATATGCAGCGGGCGCCATAGACTTAACATTACAAAGAGGTTGTAGTGGAAGAATGTTATGATTGAGTAGGACTAAAGGTAGATTACTGGCTTTGATCCTGGAACACATGTACCATTGGTTGTGCTGCTGTCTTTTGATCTCCTGGAGCATGTAGCACAGATGGTTGTGAAAAGCTTGTAATATGTAAACAGCATGTAAATTGCTAATTTGTACATGGTGATATGCAGAATGCAGGGGTTTATTTTTTTAATGGTGTTTAATGGTGTGGTAAAGAGAGTGTTATTATGAGTGAGTGCAATGATGCTGTATCATGCCTGGTCAGGCCCATGCCTGCTTTTACCACCCTTAATGTTAGAAATAAAAGCAAAAAACGTTTATTATACAAGCACAGACCAGTGTCCAGTGGTTGTTGTTGTTGTGGGGGGTTGTGGTGGGACTAGAGGTAAGGATGAAATCCGCACTTGTCTTTTGATCCTGGAGGACAGATGGCAATGGCAGTGGTGCAGCATGCAAACAGGGTGGGGTGTAGACTACTAGTTTTCAACATGCTGATGGAAACATTTTTTTTAATTGTGTGCCATGTAAAATGGTGTTTAGTAACAAGGAGATTTTTTTTTTTTTTTTAAATGGCAAGCGAAAAAAATCTAAATTTAACCTGCGGAAAAGTGCTTTACCGTGACATGGAAAATAGTCAATTAAAAAAAAAAGAGCCATGGAGCATGTGGAAACTTAACATTTAAAACCCCATGAGATATTTAAAAAAAAAACTGTGCTGTTAAACTCGCTTTTTTATAAACAAATATTTAAAACCAAGAGGTTTTTTTTGCCTTTTTTCTTCAAAAAGGAGTAAAATGGATAACAGGATAACCTGTGACAACTTCGCAACCTTCAGCGGATATTTGAGTTACCACCCTCACTATATGACAACAGCCTAGTGAGGAGTGGCCAATTTTAGTTCTGAACACCCTTTCGTAAAAGATTCTGTTTGGGACAAGGGGGGATAATATAATTTTGTCCGCCTGAAATAGCGTTGTTTTCATCAACGCTTCTACCAAAGTGGGATCAATAAAAACTTTGGACATTTTTTTAGAAACAAAGTTTTTTGTCTTTCCTGCGTGAAAGAGATTGAGGATGTGCAGGGTATGGCGTGACGTCTCATAATTTGCATTACAGCATTATGAGTAAGCTCAATCCCTGCTACCTGCCAATTTTTACTCTTTGTGTTCAATTTTTTATGGATGGACAAAAGTAATGTTTGCCGTTCTTTATCAAAGGTGCAGTGATGTTTTGAAGGAAACACTCTCTAAAATTCAAATTGGAAGGAATAAACGTGTCTGAAGGACAATACCGCCACAGTTGAAACAGCTTACCTTGTTCTACACCACCCCTTATGTCTGAAATAAAAACCTCCATTTCTCTTTTGTGAGAAGTGGATAAGCTCAAAGGTAATGAAGCAGGAGTCATGATCAACTGAGCAGCTCTTGTCTAATGTGAGTGAACCTTGCACCATCAATGGTCACAGCGGCAACTCAGTAGTCAGTTTGATAAAGATAATGTTCTGATAAGAAAATTGGATAATTCAGACAGAATTGAAATTGCAATATCTCAGCATTCCCTATAACAATTTTGATGAAATAAAATGCATATTGTAGAAAATACAGAATACTTTTACAGTTTTGGTAGAGGTTGGATGTAAGACAAAGTTCCTTCAGGTTACCATGGCAACCAAAACCAGGCAAAACCAATGTTTTTAGCAAGATCTAACATATATGTTACCATGGTAACCAACCTAATTGAGCAACAACGAAGCAAAATTCACTGAAAATGCTGATGCAATTTTGTTGAGCATGAAAAAATATAAAAAGTCGACTTTCACCCAAAAAATTGTATTTTTCATGATTTTTTCAGCTTAAATACTTATAAAATCAAGGGAAAACCTTTAGGGTATTTCAAAATTTCTTTTCAAGTCTGCAAGACTACCATGTAAGAAGTATCAGAGGTAGAGACTCATTCTTTAGAGACCACAGAGAACCCAACTCACCATATGACTATGAGAAAATTCTAGGCGTTTCAGTGAAAATTAAGGAAGTTACAGGGTATTCAAAATCGGCCCAAACTATGCATTAATGCGCATTTGGTGAAGGAAGAGTTAAAGTCAATGCATTGGACAAGACCTAAATCACTGACTGCAAACACCTCTTGCATTTGTACAAAACCTTCTAATGCTAAAAGCACATTCGTATGTCAAGGTTGTCTGTAAAATTGTAAAATAAAAAAAAAATGCAATACAAAAAAAACCTGCATTGTGTTGCGTTGTGTTGTGTTAATTACACATTTAATTTCTTGTCGTAACGGTTTAATTGGATCGAACAAAAGCATTGAAATCATGCAAAGAACATCAATATGGGGGAAAAATAAGTTTATATCACATATAGTAAAACATGTCTCCCCTAAAATTTCATGGGTATTACATAAATGTCAACAACCAATCAAAGCTCAAGAAATTAGATCATGTATAAAGTATCCAACAAGCAATCAGCACTAAAAAAACTAGGTTATACTTTCCCCTACCCCTAAAAGTTACTCACACAACCACAAGGGGGCTCCACTAAACCCAGCTATAAGTAGTTCCAATAATATCCACTAGGTGTCAGACATAAAGGCATCACTAATTTTTTTTAACCACAAGGGGGCTCCACTAAACCCAGCTATGAGCAGTTCCAATAATATCCACTAGGTGTCAGGCATAAGGGCGGCACTAGTTTTTTTTTTAACCACAAGGGGCTCTGTTCCGCGCAGATCACCAATCGGCGCATTTCTCAAATTGGGCAGCACAATTTACAAATTGCGCAAGATCGGCGCCGCGCAAAGCTCCAATCTTGCGCAGATCACCGATATTGGTGAATCGGCGTGTAGGTCTTGGTCTTCAACTTATTTTTATATTCATCAGCAGAAAAACCTGCCACTAAACCACCAATGGCTGAATAACATAAAAAGTTATCTTCCAAAAATATTAGAAAGATCAATTCTATAAATTTGCTAGAAAATTTATTAGATTCTCACCCATTTGTACCTGGCGCAAAGAAGAATTGGCGATCGGCGCAGATTGGCGAAATGCACCTAACAGCTCCACTAAACCCAGCTATAAGCAGTTCCAATAATATCCACTAGGTGTCCCAGCTATAAGCAGTTCCAATAATATCCAGTAGGTGTCAGGTGATTACGTCATGGCATTTGTTTATTTCTTTTCTAGGGACATTTTTTTTTGCTATTGCTATGGCAACCACCTCTCAGCCAATCAGAGCTCCAGAAACTAGATCATGACCTCACTTCCGGTCAAATGCTGGCTTCTGATTGGTCTAGAGGTCCAGGTCAAAAGGTCACTTCCGGTTCGTAAGTAGGTCAAACAGATTTCAGTAGCTGTTTCTATGCACTGAGTTTGCACCTATATACTACTTATATATGTTTTTTTATTAGTCTCTCTGTACTCACAGAACGATTCAATATTAGATTAATTTTTTTCAGTGTATAACCTATACTCATTAACCCTATCACAGAAGTCGCATCTAATTCATCACTAATAAATCCATTTTACGGTTGGAAGGCTTTCAGTGGGCTTCACAATTAAATCTTTTCTTGTAATGATTAGCCACCCACGAAGCAGCGCTGTATCAATATTATATACTGTTATGTGAATTAACCTGAGTATTAATAGATATGATAACAGATTAATCATTTTTTCTATGTACAGAATTGACAAAGGGAATTATATCTTTAAGAAAATCACGATATGCATGAGATAACCCCCCGGGACATATGTCAAAATAGTGGTATATTATAACGGTAAATTAACATTATTTTAAAATAACCTCCAGTATTGCCATTCTACATTTCCTTTGTACAGAAACAACCACAAATTATATCACAAGTGTATACCACAACGTTATACATATACATTATTTACAGCATATCTCTTCTGGTTCTCAACGCAGACTGTATAGCCATGATATAGATAACAGAACAGATAGCATCCATGATGAGGAATGCGGTAGAAATGCAGACCCTATAACTGGTGATTTGTCATCACCCCCTGTGGGTATTTCTGTAGATTTTGTAGTTGTAGATGATTGTGTAGGTCCAGTTGGTATTGATGTCATGTTCAGGTCAGGAGGCTCTGTGGTATAACCTGCACTCATCAGAAATTCTGCTTCTGGTGAATGGCCACAGTTAAGTGTTTGGGAACAGGCAACTGAAAGTGGAGTTCACAGAAACAAAATTTTAATACACCATCCATAATCTGTTGACGATATGAGTGAACAGTGAATTTCGAGCAATTTGGGGAAGCCAATGGAGTGTGTTCTACGAATAATTACGCATTATCATGTATGTTCCTTGATTTTGACATGTATAATAAGCCCTAAAATAAATTATTGTACTCGCCATCTTCCTATTTCAGAGGAATATTGATACATGGTGCATGGTGCATGTCCATCCAATCTATGAAGTACAGTCGTTAGCAAGCTTACCATTCACTATCTAATGGTTCAGATACATCTGCAATCATTTACAATGCATCACAAATAGTTAGACCTACCTTGATTCCTCAATGTTTGATTTGTCACACAGGCGTTGTCTGTGCTACTGTAGGGGTATGGTATTTTACACTTTAACGTTCATGCACCCGTGAGACTCAGACCTAGGTCCTTCGGGTGTGGTGGGGGAATCCGGATGGCAGGTGGCAGCACCTGCCTCTGGGTTCGTATCCACTACACCAGGGGGCCTACCACTCGTCCGCCACACGTCACGTGGCCGGTCTGAGTTTCGCGGGCTTTTCCCCTATATAAGGCTGGTCCTAGCCCTAGGTTCCTCAGTAGTGGTTTACCCACTGCTCAACCAGGTTGTTACCCGAAAGGGTAACCGAATGCACTAGCAGCATGTAGTCCTCTGAGGCTGTGATCGTATGTAACGCAAGCTCTGAAATAAAAGCTCGGTTGCCTACCCGGAAACTTTTCTCTCTCTTCGTTATGATTTAATCTAACTTAACGAGACGAACCACTACACTGGTGCCGTGACCAGTTGGTCTTCGGGTAAGCGCAGTCAGAAATGACTGAGCTGAGCCCAGTTAGGGGAAATGGCTCAAATCGTGAGCTAGACTCCCCGATGGAGGATGGTGAAATCAAGTCACCACCCCAAGGTACGGAGTGGAGGGATCCACTAGAACACTACCCTGATGGGTTAGAAGATGTAAGAAGAAACTTACATCATGAACTGGATGAATTTGGAGACTCCTTATTCATGCCAGGAGGTACTTCGAAACCTGCACCAATGCATAAAAGTACTGCTCAATTTGGTAAATTACCATTTGAGGTACCAAAGCCTAGTGCAGGTATGTTTGAAACTCCATACAGTTCTCGAATTAAACACCAAAAATGTGGATTCGAAAAGAACAAAATGGACGAGCTTGAAGACATGAGAGCTGAATACGAGAAGATCCAGAAGGATCTTATTACACTGACCGGAACCCGAGACAAGATTCTGACTGAAAACAAACAGTTGATATCGGAACGTCTCGATTACGATCAGAGTTGTAGACGCCAACAACAATTGTTGTTGGATCAGATGGAGAAAGAAAAGCAAGATTTTCAACTCCAGCACGAACAGTATCGTGATGCACTATATACGGCGGATCTGGAATACAGAGCCTCGTATGATGAGTTGAATAGAACTAAACAAGAGTTAAATTCAACTCAATCGGCCTACGGCAAGTATCAAGAAGAGCTGAAGAAAATAGAATCAGCCTTCAAAGATGCTCGGGAAACGTACCAAAAACAGACCGATGAGCATGAAAAACTCAAAGATCAATTGATACGCGAATCCACAGATTTGGCTGTTAAACAGACTAAAATGATGGATGATTATTCCGAACTGGAGGCTAAAGCTATCCAGATGTCAAAGTATCTAGAAGATACTGGTCGTGCAGTAGGCACTCTTGAATCAGACTTCACTGTTTCAGGAATTGCCCTAAACACGACAAGTAACCAGATGTTCTCTTTGAGGGGCAATGACGGGGTAACAGAGACAACTGTACCTCGTTATGAAGGAGTAAAGAGTCATCAGGTTAGATTTACAGATAATACCTCTATACCTCTTGGTCTAGGTACGGGAAATAAAGGGGATAATTCTGCGAGTGGAGCTAAACAAAGCCGCTCGGCAGGAAGCTCCACCTTTGACGGCGGATGGCCACAACAGTCACCTTTAGGGGGACCAAATGGCCCGTATGCCCAGTATGGATGGAATCAGTCCCAAACAGGAACGAATCCGTCCAATGGTAACACCCGGAACACGTCCGGAGGAACAACCGGACGAGCACCCGGAGGTTCCAGTACAGCTGGGGGGCAATCCGGATGTGATCAAGGATCCGGACCCTCAAGCGATCGTTCCAGGAGCAGACCCTCTGCCAGTGGGACTGGTTTCAATAATGGAAATCAGTCGTATGGAACAGGAGGAAACACTAATCCCAATAGTGGTTTCTTTAGCTTTGGTGGAAATACACAACCCACCAATGGTCCAGGGCCGGCTCCCCAAACCAGTGGATACACCTTTTCACAGGTGCCTCCATACGGAGCAGGGGGATCAGGAGGTGGAGGAGGACCACCATCCGGAGGCTTTGGAAGTACTTATGGTACGAATCCTCCAAGGAAAAAGAGACTCAGTCGCCGAGTATCTCTTTCTCCAGGGTTACAAGCGCTGCATGATTCTAATGCAGCGATTGCTAACTTAGGTGTTGATTGTTACAATCAAGGTCTGGACGATACGGAGATCATGGAATGGAGTAAGGGTTTAACCCTTACTGGATCCACGAATCCGGCTCGTAGAGTAGCTAAGATACCTACCCCCTTTAATGCCAAGAACCCTTGGAAGGAGGAGTATCAAGGCTGCGCGGATGTCTTTAACTGCAATGGATGGGGTAAAGCGGAAGCTCTGCCTTATTTAGTATGCTGGTTAAAGGAAGGCGACGGAAAAGGAGCCGTGGAACAATGGAGAGATTCTCAAATAACAGGACTCTCAGCCCATATGAAGTATGATGAACTCATAGAGATTGCTTCATATTTATATGGGAATATAGTTGGAGAAGACCCTTGGCTGACGTTCACTAAAAGAACACAGAAGCCCAAGGAGTCTGCCAAAGTGTTCGGCTTAGAATGTCAACGACTGTTGCATAAAGCCAGACCTCAATGGAGACTAGATGATGAATGCTTCCTAGATGAGATGTTTAAACAATTCATTGAAGGATTGCGGAATCAAGAACACAGGACAGTAGCCTGTGAAGCTTGGAAGAATGATGCCTCTTTGACAGATTTGTTCCAGTCCCTAGATCATTATGATCGAAAGGCCCGTATCTTTGCCGGGAAGGTACCCCAACGGATGTCAGCAATGATAATCCCGGAGGGAATACCCGAAACCGATTCATCCGAATCAGGGGAACCTGACGAAGATGAAAACGTTGGGGCCATTGGCCAAGGGAACCCCCGGTACAACCGGAACTGGGGAAAGAAACCGGGTTACGTCAAGGAGAAAGTGATCACTTCTAAACCTCCTGTGACTCAACCCGATACCAAACCCACGACGGGTCCTTCTTTATCAGAGGACCTGGTTAACAATTTGGTAAAGAAGATTACTGAAAATCTTAGGAGGCCTAAGCCTGATAGGACTGTTGTGACATGCTTCCGATGTCAGGAAACTGGGCATTATGCTGCCGAGTGTGAGGCAGATAAGCCAGTTTATAGAAACACTCGTTACCGGAGCAATCCGGGTAAGGAGGACTCAGTGAAGAAGGAAAACTGAGAGGGGGTGTCCACAATGGCAACCGGATTACCCCCAGAGTGAGTGATTGCCATGACTGCCAGCCTATCGCAGCTTGCGGTACTGGCAAGAATCCTCTAGCGATTTCGCCCAGCAGTGAAGCTAAGGAGCCTGATCAGTTCCTTACTCATGAGGCTGGGGAGACTGATAGTACACCAGGTGTCAAGAACCGGCAGAAGAACACAGAGGGGAAACCCGATATCAGTCCAGAGGGAGCGGCCAATGAGTTGGCCAGGGTGGGGTGTGCCCAGTTCCCCCCGGGTCATCCTTGTCTCGAATTCTTAAAGGGATGTGGATTTGACCTCGGCGCTAAGACGGAACTTGCTAAGTATGCAAGTAGTCCTACCTACTTGAAAGGTAGGAGGTGGTACGCAGTTGTATCTGTGAGTGGTAGATCCGCTGAGTTTCTTGTCGATACGGGTGCTAGCCACTCCTGTATTGCTAAGAGATTCTACGATCTTTTGCCTACGAATCATGAAACTTTCACAACGGAAGGAAATGCTCGTACGGCCGACGGTAGCATGATACAAACGTTCGGTAGAACATGTATGAGGTTCAGTCTACAGGAAGATAAGGACTTCATCCTTACCCCTACTGTGGCGAACATCGCGGATGATGGTATACTCGGTCTGGATTTTGCTGCATTATATGGAGCAAGGTTAGATTCCCAGAGGGGAATATTGGAAGTGAGAGACCCGTACCATCTCGAAGTACAATGTGTACTTAGGCAAGTAAGCAGTGTAGCCAGTGTAGCCCAGACTGTTAAGATACCACCAGGCACAGCCTGTGATGTCTTATGTCGAGCGGACAGACAGTTTTCAGGAAAAACTGGAGTTGTAGAGCCAGACATGGCCATGTTGTCAAGTATCGGATTGGAATCCGCTGATGTTCTAGTAGCTAACGCTGCTTGGACGGTGGTTCCTATATCCAATACCGGTAACAAGACTGTCTATGTACAGAAGGATACGATCCTTGGATCGGTTGTCTTATCCGAATTGATAGAAGACTGTAAACATGTTTCGGCACCCGGAGCCCCTTCCTCACCCGAAAGGAGCCCGGAACTAGACACTCTAGTAGCCGAAAGCCATGTAGAAAGTGATGAACAACGTGAAGCTCTAACTGACTTGTTGTACAAGTACCGTAAAGCTTTTGCAGCACCGAGTGAACAATTGGGGCGTACCGATAAAGTACTGCATACGATTGACACTGGTGAGAATGAACCTTTTAAGATTCCTTATAGAAGACTCCCACTAGCCAAAAAAAAGGTAGCTGAGGAGGAGATAGCTAAAATGCTTGAACAGGATGTAATAATTCCATCAACCAGTCCTTGGTCTAGCCCTGTGTGCATGGTGACCAAGAAAGATGGTAGCATCCGTTTCTGCATAGATTACCGGAAATTGAATGGTATGACCAAGAAGAATTCATATCCCTTACCACGGATCGATGAGACTATAGACTCCCTTGGAGGTAAGCAATGGTATTGCTCTCTAGACTTACAATCCGGGTACTGGCAAGTGGGTATGCATCCGAAAGATATGGAGAAGACGGCCTTTTCCAGTCATATTGGATTATTCCAGTATAATGTGATGCCGTTTGGATTGTGCAATGCACCGGCGACATTTGAAGCCATGATGGAAACTTTATTAAGTGACCTTTTATGGAAGAAATGTCTCGTCTATCTAGACGATGTGATTGTCTTTGGAAAGACATACGAAGAATGCTTGGAAAATTTAGGTATGGTCCTGGAAAGGATCATAACTAATGGTTTGAAGCTGAAACCCAAGAAGTGCGATCTTTTCAAAAGATCTATTAATTACTTGGGGCGAATAATCTCGAATGAAGGGATTAAAGCCGATCCGGAGAAACTGGATGCCGTGTCAAATTGGCAAGCACCCACGAATGCGAAAGAAGTTAGGTCCTTCCTCGGATTCTGTTCCTACTACCGGGACTTTATCCCAGGATATTCAAGGGTTGCCTTTCCTATCCAGAGTTTGTCCCACTGGACACCCGGGATCAGAAAGGAACGATTCCCTTGGGGACCCGAGCAAGACGAGGCCTTTATGAAAATAAAGGATTTGTTTGCTATCACACCTGTGTTGAGATACCCCACGGAGAATGATCATTTCATTCTAGATACTGATGCTAGTAATGAAAGCATAGGAGCCGCCCTTTCTCAGGTCCAGGATGGGGTCGAAGTTCCTATAGCCTTCGCTAGTAACACGTTGAGTAAATCTCAAAGAAACTATTGTACCACTAAACGTGAGTTGTTGGCTGTGGTGGTCTATACGAAGAAGTTCAAGCACTTTTTGTGGGGGAGTGATTTCACTCTACGGACTGATCACTCTTCCCTCAGATGGTTATTGAACTTCAAAGATGCAGAGGGGATGATAGGTCGCTGGTTAGCGCACCTATCCGAATTCGGTCTAAATCACAGCCAGATTGAACACCGAGCCGGGGCAAAGCATTTGAATGCAGATGCTTTGTCTAGAATCCCAGTGAGGAAATGTGCAAATGCTGAGTGCACTGATTGTGGAGCACACAATGCTGTGTTGGCAGGGGTTCGAGTTCCATTCGAAACCCATCCGGAACATGTCTTGAATTGGTCCTTGGAGACCATCAGGCAGTTCCAGAAGTCTGATGCAGTCACATCACGTTTGATTAAATTCCTTAATCAGGGTATCTGTCCCCCAAGACCCGTAGTGTCATTGGAGAACAGAGAGATGAGACGATTCTTAGCTCAATGGGCCGAGCTAAAAGTCCGGGATGGTATTCTGTTTCGATGGAAGAACCATTCTAATAGGAACAAAACCTTGCAAGTTGTCATACCTAGTGCTATGCGACGAGATATTATGTATTTCTGTCATGGACATAGAACTAGTGGGCACTTTGGAAAGAAAAGGTCTCTAGAACGTCTGACCAGACGATACTATTGGCCCGGCATGAGTACAGATCTCACCCGATGGGTGGAGACCTGTCCCGAGTGCTGTAAGAACAAACCAGGACCCGGGTTAGGCAAGCTGCCATTATCCCAGGAACTGTTTGGTGTAAGGTTTGCTAGAATAGCTGTTGACATTATTAGTGGGATTCCCCCCACTCCTAGTGGCAACACGTGTATGATGGTCGTGTCTGATTATTATACCAAGTACACCCGAGTGTTCCCTTTACCGGATCATAAGGCTGTTACTTGTGCTATGGCCTTTGTAAAAGGGTGGGTGCTGCACCTAGGTGTCCCACTCATGTTACATAGTGACCAAGGCAGAGAATTTGAGTCTAGTCTGTGGCAGGAGATGTGTAATTGTCTGGCGATCTGCAAGACAAGAACTAATCCCTATAGACCACAGAGCGATGGACAAGTAGAGAGATTCAATAGGACTTTGATCCAAGTATTGAAGTCTCTGGTAAATGAGCAGATGGATGATTGGGATGAACAATGTGAATTCGTGGTACATGCCTATAATGGCACTGTGCATTCGAGCACAAACTGTTCTCCTAATCTCCTCGTTTTTGGAGAGGATTTGATTATGCCAGCCGATTTGGTGTTCGGCGTAATAAGAATGAATCCGGAAGCCCCTTGCCAGGTGATGTTTGTAGAATCCCTACGGGATAATTTCAAACAAGCCTATGAGAGGGTTAGAGACGAGTTGCAGAAAACTGCGCGTTGGCAGAAAGTTGGCTATGACACAGGTCTAAAAGCTAGATTTTTTAATCTAGGGGATAGAGTACTGCGTCTACACCAACCTCTAGCTAACCTGAAATTAGCCAGTAATTGGGATGGACCTTTCACTATAACTCAGGTTATTAGTGATTGCACAGTGATTATTAAATCACAGCTTGGTAAATGTTACAAGTCAAATGTAGCGAGACTACGCCCATGGAGGGGGAGGGATACCTCCACCGAAATGTACGGCGATGGTCTATTGGAAGTAATGGAACAGAGTCGTGTTAAGCAACTCGAAGTGGTACCGACCCGAAAGCGAGGACCCGGGCGGCCACGGAAGGTTGCAGACCCGAAGAGGGTGGTGCCCCCTGTCGTAACATCCGGAAAGCAGGGGAAGATACAAAAAGTCTCGGCAGGCGCAGGTAAAAATAAGAGGAAAGGTCCCTCTAAGGCTAAGAAGACCTTGGAAAAGGCTCTTATGGATACCAGGTCAATAAAAGAGGCCTCAAAACCTCTTAGACGCAGTCCAAGGTTGCTACAGACTGCCGTAACCTAGCCTGTTAACACAACGAGTGTGTTGTCCTGTACTGTGTACTGTTATATGTTGTAACCTAGTTCAATGTATATTTGAGCCGGTCAAGAGTCTCTGGAAAAGGTCCTATGACAATGAACCCATGGTTTTGGACGGATAATCCGGTGGATATGCTTATGCTATCCATAAACTCCAGAATACCTAGCGAATTGTCATAGTCGAACCCTGAGTACGGACGGACGACCGATCGGGTATTGTATTGTTTTTATGTAAGGGCGCGTGACCTAATTAAGGGCACGCGGGAAAGTTGTTGACCCATTTTCGAATGGTCACGTGAGGCGCCGGTTTGATCATGCGCAGCGATTCAAGTTCGAGTATCCCGCCATATTGTCTTATTCCTGCGAAGGAAGAAGACGTGGCCGAGGGTGGTCTTGCTCTTGTTGGAGTCTGATAGCCCGTGACAGCCATATTCCGAGGTGTGCCCTCGTTAAAAGGCACCCGCCTTTCACTGGGTAAGCAGTACTCACTGCTTATCCGGTGGATTGGGATATTTTATCCCCGAACAGCCACTTCTGTCGATGGCAGAAGAGGCCGTCCGTCTTGGCGGCGGTGCCGGTGCCAGCACCCCGCCAGAGTATGGAAGTGGTTCTCCCAAGAGTCCCACTTATACATACGACGATCAGCAATACGATGCTGATTGTGATCAAATGGATCAACAAATGAATGTTGATCAGTACTTCTCTGGAGTAGACGATAGCGACGTAGAATCGTTCTACGACGCATCCGACAACTCCAGACAAGTTAGTCCTGAACGCCGAGGCGTTCAACAACAAATTGATGTAGGTGAGCCTTATGTAGCCCCTCCATCCGAAGGTTTGAGTGGAGAACCGGCAGGAGCCCAGTCTCTTGACAGGGCTCTGATGCCACCTCCCCCTCAACTGCCGCCCCGTCTTGGTGGGAGTACCTCATTCGGTGCTTTGGGACCTGCTTCTCCGGTTGACAGGCCAATGCACCTAGAGCTGCCCTTCCCAGACAGTCCCGAATGGCATGATGTAGCCGGTCCATATGACGGACGGATGTTAGCAATTTCCGAGGAAATGCTGATACCCACCTGTTATGGGACGCCCAGAGAGGTTGACGAGCGTGTTGTCAACGCAATCTGGGAATGTGCTCATCCGCAGTGGGCTAATACCTTTCCGGAGTCCTGGTTGATGGATTACCATCAGATGGCCAAAGGATTGGTAATCCACTTATGGTTTCGTAAAGCCGTCTGGGACGCAGAAATGGCTTTCCGAAGGAATACCTCTTATAGGCCTTCCTATGTGTCTGACAAAACGGGTTACACCGGTGTCAAGGCAGATGAGGTCTCTAGATACATAGACAGAGACCAGATCCTACTGTTAAGCACAGCGGATGAGTATGAAGCAGCAGGTAACGCTGTTGTGGATTACTGTCCAGGGGTCCCTATTACGTCTCAAACCATTGAGGCAGAAGAGGCCCGTATTGGTGTGTCTCCACTAGACAGACTCGGGGTAATACAAGACCTCGTAGTACGTCTATTGGAGAGACAGTATGCACTGGCGCATCCGGAGTTAGTACCCGGACCCGCACCCGTGCAAGTAACAGCCAAGATGGCCGATCGGATGGACCGTCTCATGTCTCCTGCTGAAGCTCCCACCTTGGGAGGCGCAGCAGTAGTACCTGAGAAGGCCCTACCTGATGCAGATGTTTCCCTTAAAACTGCTCAGTCTACCCCTACGAAGACTGAGCAAGTAAAGGAGAAAGCAGCTGGTGGAAAGGGTAAAACAACCCCCACCAAAGGTAAGGGTAAAGGGAAGCGGTCAGGAACCGAACCCTCTACCAGCACGAGTGTGGACGACAGTACCCGAACCCGTCGGGTGTCTCCACGCTCGGCCAATAAGAAGGGCGCTAAGGCTTCGGATGTCTCCGGCAACGAGACGGACGCATCCGAGCCTGGCACTTCTACTAACGGCAGATCCCGCAGGAGGAATAAGAAGAAGGTTGACCAACGCAAACCTGAACCTATCGAGGTAGACGTTAAAGCTGATAATACAGAAGCTGAACCGGCTGTCCCAACCGTAAAAGTTGAGCTCGGTGTGCCAATCGTCAAGCTACACGACGTAATGGCCGATTTGAGTGGAGACGCTCAAGATGCTGCAGCCCAGGTCCTCGCGGGTCAACAACCCGTTGTGCAACCTGTGGATGTACCATCCGACCCGGAGGGAGAGGAGCCGGTTGACCCAGTTGTGGATGTCACTCCGACTGACGAGCAAGAGGCTGCTATCTGGGCTAACGCCAATAGCAACTTTGCCGACTTCATTCCTCTACACAGGGGACACCTGAAGGGGAGTAAATCCGTATGGAGACTGCCCCCTCGGATCACCTGTGAGAGGCAGGAAGATATGGAGGAGTGGCTTCGCAAGAAGCTCTCTGATAGAAAGCCGGCCAATATGTACTGGATCTATTGGGAATTCGTTAAGAATTCGCCCAATGGTCTGTACAATTATGACCAGAAGGGCAAGCTCAAGTTTGCTCTAGATGAGTACTACGGGGAGGATCGTAAGGATTGTCCCTTCCAACGTTGTACTCAAAGTGAGGGTGAGGTTGAATTCTTCATCGAGAAAGACGCGTTCCTTCGTCATCTCGTGGAGGTTCATATGCACCAGAGGCCGGAATATGTCTGCGACCGAGAGGTTGGCAAGAAATGTGCTAAATGCACAGGATGTGTCACCCCCCGACGCGGAGACATGGTCCGGCACTATGTGACTTCGCATGGAGAGGGCCTGGAGGCAGCCATAGATCGGGTGATGAAAATTCACTCCGAACTCTATGGCAACCTTAGGGGCCTCAATGCAGAGAAGTTGGCTTCCCTCACACCGAGTACGAAGCAGTTTGCGCCTACGGTTCCTGGTACTAACCAGAAACTAAAGGCTCGGTTTGCCCAGACTCCCGGGTCCGGCAAACTAGAGTACGCTCAGGAGGAGTACGATCTGTTAAACGAATGGAGAAGCAACAAGGCCCGCCGTCGTGGTGGGGCTTATGTAACTCCATCCGGAGAACAGGTCCGAAGCCGCAGGGATTACCGCCAGGGACCCTCTGTAGCAGATAGGAAGAGACAGGCGTCTGAATCTCCAAGCCGAGCCAGGTCACCACTGGAGGCGCTGGAGAGACAGACAAATGGGGGAAGGAAGAAGCCACATCTTCCATCTCCTACTGGAACTCCTTCCCATTATGGGCGAGCACCAACTCCACGAGGTGCACAGAACCCGACATTCTTTGGTGTCAGTGGACCGAGTGGCCAGTCCGCCCGGAAACACGCGCCTTTGAATGTCAAAGACCCGAAGCAGTACCCTGCTATAGGCCCACCCGGACCAGAGATGCAAATCTTTGATCAGTACGGGAGGGTCAAGCAGGAACTGCCGACAGTAGGAGGTCAAGCTCCCCGACCTACAATGAGTGCTGTGGTGAGACAACGTCCACCCGCACCATTGTTGACGGCCAAAGACCTTAGAAGGGAATTGTCACGGTTGCCCCTGGTTCAGGGATTACCAACTCAAGGCCCTTCTTCGACCACTGCTAGTGCGGTTACTACTGCGGTTGCTTCTTCGCACACGCAGGTAGCTGTCACTGCGAGTGGGTCTGGAGCACAGCCGAAGCCTCAGGGTCAGGTACCCCCACCTGGTGCTGTGGTTCATCGGCCTAAGCTGATCCAGACAGTGGAGACCTTCTTCAAGAAGGAGGACAAATTGTCTTGCAATATCCAGAGCAAACAATTTGAGACGCTACAGCACCATCTGGAAAACCTCCACCTGGACATGTATCGTCGGACCGTGTCGAGCACTCTCCAGTGTATTGACGCGATCCAGAAGTCAGAGATCAACCGAATCTCGACTCAGATCAAAGCGGATGTTGCCAAAGATAAGCAGGAAGCTGCTAATCTGCGGCAGGAGGCCCTATCCGAGAAGGAAACAGCTTCTCAGATGCTCGACCTAGAACGAGCAACGAACATGAAGAACCAGCAAAAGTTCTTCAAGGTCTTCGGAGTTATCATGGATAACTGGGACGGTACACCTGAGCATGCTTTGAAGCTGTTCGAAGCACGCCAAAAGGTGAAACTTACACCTGCTGTCCCCGCATTGGCACCTACGGATGGAACTGGTATGAACCCCCCTGTTCAGCCACTGGCTCAACAACCGGGTCCAAACCAGCCACCCGAGGAGAACATGGAACAGTAAAAAACTGTTGCATGAAGATCGGACATAATTGTGTGTCCCGGGGTTCTATTACCCATGCATTGTTGGATAAGAAACCATTTTTTTATCCAACCCGTATTGATTCGGGTACCAAACTGTACCCTAATCCGGAAACTGAAAACAGAAGGAGAAAACAAACAAGTCACTCTGGAGGAGGAGTACGAATGCTGTAAACACCATAATTGTACTGTGCCACAATGTAATGACTGTGCCTATTATAAAATCATGGACAATTTACACTAATATGGACTTTTGAACTACAAACCGGATTTACTACTACACCACTACTATTTGTGAGCTAGCACTACAGGCATCAGGGTTTAGCTACGCCCATAGAGTCCATCAACAGTCTACAACTGGATCTACTATAACCTCCAGTTAGCTAGCACTACAGGCATCAGGGTTTAGCTACGCCCATAGAGTCCATCAACAGTCTACAACTGGATCTACTATAACCTCCAGTTAGCTAGCACTACAGGCATCAGGGTTTAGCTACACCCACCAACAAGTTTTACTATAGCACTTCAGGCATCAGGGTTCAGCTCGCCCATACCAAGCCATCAGCAGCATCCGACTCCTGTTACATCCTCCAATCATGAAAACAAGTAACTTTGTTGATATTATTATATTGTATGTAAAATTGTATTTATAACTATATAATATCTTTTATAAAGATATATTATTATATAAGGGTACCTATAAATATACTGGATCTGCGAATCCTAAAAGTTATTTAAGGTAATCCTAGACCTATAACTGTCTATATAGGTCATTCCTGGTCTCAATATATTAAGAGACTATAATTCTTCTGTAACTTGTAAATATAAAACACTAAGGTATAAACTGAGCTGCGTCTCAAAAGTATAAATATTTTTCTATAAAATAAGAGAAGGTCCAACGGATTTCTCTAAACTTAGTATTGTATTACTCAGGTTAATACCTAATTGTGTTCATATAGTATCAGATTAATTGTCCATATCTGATCATTAATATTTAATTCACTCTGTAAAGTAGACAGAGCTGTTAATTTAAAAAGTCGAAATTTTTTTTTCCGGGTTCAATAACCATAATACGATCATTGTTAACAACCACCGGTCCTTTTCAGGACCCTACTGTTGTCAAAACGTTACTATAAATCTGTGATAATTGTATATTTATCATTTATGGTTGTTATAAGCTAGTGATGGAAATAACATGAACGACACTCGATGCTATTATTGTATAATTTTTCAGAAATAGGATAGTCTTATACTATAGCCTATTTCACATCGAGCAAGTGTAATTAATACCCCTTTTTAGTATTGTAAACAATCACTTACTAGGTTATTAATACACTGCGGTTTAATTACCCCCAAGTTATTGTCTAAGGGGGGCAGTGTAGGGGTATGGTATTTTACACTTTAACGTTCATGCACCCGTGAGACTCAGACCTAGGTCCTTCGGGTGTGGTGGGGGAATCCGGATGGCAGGTGGCAGCACCTGCCTCTGGGTTCGTATCCACTACACCAGGGGGCCTACCACTCGTCCGCCACACGTCACGTGGCCGGTCTGAGTTTCGCGGGCTTTTCCCCTATATAAGGCTGGTCCTAGCCCTAGGTTCCTCAGTAGTGGTTTACCCACTGCTCAACCAGGTTGTTACCCGAAAGGGTAACCGAATGCACTAGCAGCATGTAGTCCTCTGAGGCTGTGATCGTATGTAACGCAAGCTCTGAAATAAAAGCTCGGTTGCCTACCCGGAAACTTTTCTCTCTCTTCGTTATGATTTAATCTAACTTAACGAGACGAACCACTACACTACTAAACACTGGAGACACGGCTATGGTTGCACAGCTGGATGTATAGACAATTAAACCATTCTCACATTCATGGTACAGTGAGGGGTCCTCAGGATCACAGTCACGTACTCGTGCAGAACCTGTACTTGTCTTATCGACACATGTACCACCTCACAAAGGAATGGCAAATATTATGTATAAAATAATTCATGATTCAAGGAAGGAGAGCCGTATGCTGTGAAATGTAGATCAATTCATAATTTGCCAAACATCTGGGATTACACTATTAAGTTATAAATGTGTGGATTTATCATGTTTTATATGATACCACTGACTGGAGGCAGTGTACGTTAAATGAGGTAAGAGCTAAGACATATTTCAAAGATGTAAACCAATTTGTTGTTTGCAATGGAGGTTGGATTTGCAAATAACAAGCTTACTTACATTTGAAGTCTAACAGATAGCTGAAAACATAATTCAAGAACTGTATTAGATACATGTACATGTATTTTCACTGTAGCTGTAGAAGCAGAAAAGAAGATCTAACTCAAACTCATTAATGGCTGATATGAGTGAGCTATTCCTCACTGGTTCTAAGGCAGATTTTGACAAAGTTTTCGCTGTTATATATTTACAGAGATTCCTTTGCAGGACAGTGCTATATTGTACTGCCATCTGGGGCTCCATTGAAGAAACTACAGTGCTTCACTGCTACTACTTCACTGCATTATAATCATGGTAAATCATTGTTCAAATTTACGAACATTCCTGGTAGATTCAACAGTAATTTCTTAACGTGCTGCTAACCTTGGTGGCGGCAAAGGATCAGTTGAGTTGGTGTCGAGCAGCTCATGTGAGATAGCCTTCATCAGAGGATATGGGCCTTTAGCACAGAAGGTACCCCGTATGTCATCAAGGCTCATGTCCCATACAAGGTAACCGCCAAAACCTAACTTCTTAAGCCATTTCACCTAGAATTTAGTATTGGCGAAATGATTATAAAATGAATATTTTAACCAGTTGAATATATAAAAATAAATGTTTTAACCAGTATGCCAAATCATAAATGTATCATGATGTATAATATGTGTTCATTATTTATGGCAGGGGGGACGACAATCTGGCAGAATGAATATGTCAAAAAAAAAACTGACCCCCCCTTCGGAATGGATTGAAAAAAAACTGACACCCCCCTTTCAGAATGGGTTGACAAAAATGACCTACTCCTGACCAATGGAAGAATTGTTCTGATTGAGGCACTTGCTTCTAGTTTCTTTTGTTGTGTATACAGAAACAAACTTTTCTAGCTTGTCCCTCTCTTTAGATTTCACTGTAATCTTGGTTTTCATCTTGTCTTGTCAGGGCTGATTTTATCAAGTGGTGAAAATAGGGGTTAAAACTGGAAATTATGATCGTGATTTGCAGTGATTACAGCAAGTATCGAGGTAATGTTTTTTACTGCTGAGAACTTTGTTGTTGCCCTGCTCACACTGTAGTGATGTGTATGAGGTGGCACCACAACAATTTGCGACAAAAATTGTGCTTTGTCCTAAAATTTGCATTACATTGGCAAATACTTCCCACAAAAAATGACCCCCTTCTAAGAATGGGTTGAAAAAAATTCTCTAATAATAGGTTGAAAAAAAAGACCCCCCCTGTCTGAATACCCCCCTTAATTTGGTCATCCCCCCTGCAATAAATAATGAACACTCCCTTTAAGTCTCATTGGAAAATGCTCTCTTGTTGATATGACGTAATTATATGGGTCAGATTGCCAGATACCAATAGATATTACAGAATGAACCCAATGTGCAGAGATAGGTGAGAGCAGAGGTTCAGCAAAGTAGAAAGGGAATGTTGAAATATATAAAGTTAATACCGCAGGATACCGATGACGGCGGTCTAGCTAGTCCTGAGGACTAAGGTGACTGGCGCGTCCACGCTAACCTAAATACGCGGACTCTAAACGGAGCCTCCCGCGGTGCGTGTAGGTGCGCGGGTGTAGTGGTAGTCCTCAGGACTATAGCTAATAAAAATGCGATGCTTAAGTCCTAAGGACTAAAGCCTAGTCCCCAGGACTACGAATATGAGGATATTGTCCTAGGGACTAATTGTACATTAATCCCATGAATTACCCTGCAGACCGCATGACTTTGTATAAGACTGTGCTGTTAGTCTCCAGGACTAAGCTTTTAGCCCTGGGGACTAATTCGTAGACTCAGGGACTACTTGTTTAGTCCTGAGGCCTACAAAAACATTTGCCTAGTCCTCAGGACTAATGCATGTGGTTCTGAGGACTAATTCATTGATTGATGTCTAATGTAGTTGTGACTAGGGATGTAGTCCCCAGGACTTCAAATTTAGTCCTGATGACTACTTCTTAGTCCCCAGGACTGCTCTGTGTAGTCCCAGGGACTAAAGATACAGTCCTGGGGACCAAGGACTGTGTCTCTAGTCCCAAGGACAATGTTGCAGTCCCCAGGACTGTATCTTTAGTCCCTGGGACTGCACAGTAGTCACTGGGACTACAAGTAGTCCAATGGTGACTAAAGGACTGAAGGTAGGCCTATGGTCCTAGAGCATAGTCCTTGGGACTAAGACCCTACATCCCACCTACCCCTTGAGACTGGGCAGATATAGATAGTCCTCGGGACTAAGACCTAGTCCTCAGGACCGGCTGGACTGAAATAGTAGTCCCTGGGACTATGTCTCTAGTCCCCAGGACTACATCTTTAGTCCTGAGGACCAGGCAGCTACATCTTTAGCCCTCAGGACTTAACAGTTAGTCCCAGGGACTGAACCTTGTACCAGGGTATAGATATGGAAAAGGCTGCGTTGATCAATTTCTAGCCTTCAGAACCATTCTTCTAGCCCGAGGACTACACTTTAAAGGGGGGCTGGCATGGAAAATTAGCAACATGGGTACCGATTCAAACAGCGATGATAAAATCGTGGGAACCAGCGGAAAAATCGCGATGCCCTTATTGGTCAAGGGGTGATCACGTGACTTTTTAATGCGGGCATGCATTACCATGCCAGGGCCCCTTTAAGTCCTTAGGACTAAAGTTGTAGGCCTCAGGACTAACGTCCAATCACCAGGAATGTCTCTAGTCACTAGCACTAGGTCACTAGCACTAGATGTGTAGTCCTCAGGGCTAAAATATCATCCTGAGGACTATAATCTTTAGTCCTCAGGACTAAGTTTTTAGTCCCAGGGACTATGTCTTTCTAGCACCGAGGGCTGTTCCGCGTACCCATGTGGTCGTAAAAATAAAACGTAAGGCCTTAGTCCCAAGGATTGTCCCTGGGACTACACATTAGTCCCAGGGACTAAAGATACAGTCCTAGGGACTAGATTATAGTCCTTGGGACTTAGACCCTGGCTTATAATCATCCAAGAGTAGCGAATAGTCATGGTGCCCTGGGGATGAGATTCATAGTCCCAGGGACCCACCTGTTTAGTCCTGAGGACTAAACTGTAGAACGGCGAGTAAAGGCGCCTTCTAGTCCCCAGGACTAGATGTCGGCGCGTGGCTGCTGCTGGCCGCTGCAGCGTATGCGGCAAACAGGGCCAGCGCGGACGCGGCAGACGCCTTAGTCCTCAGGACTAGCTAGACCGCCGTCATCGGTATCCTGCGTTAATACCTTATTCCTAAGACTTTGTTCGTTGTCGTACCCAACCCATAAATTCCCACGGTAGAGGTAGGGTACCTGCATCTCGTCCGACCAAACAACGGTAGCACCGAGTGAAATCTTGTCACACACCTTAAAAGTCAATTCAATTCAATTGTTGTATAGATCCTGAGTATACATTACGCTTATTACCTTATGGATTACATCAGCATTGTCAAGAGCAGGATTATGAAAATATGCTGTACAACTATATGGTACAAGTATGCAGCTTCCAGGACGACAAGGGAAAAGAGGCTAAAAGTTTACTTCCCTATTATGTGATGACCAGATTGATAGTGAGATCCTCGTGATTGTTTAAGCCAATAATGATCTTTAAACGCACACTTCATTATGTGAACCTACCTCATAATAAGATAGGTATCCCTCCTCCTTTGTGAAAGGTTGTCCATCAGATATGCCAGACACAGGAGCCCCAATACCATGCCGCTTAATGTCACTAAGTTTGAAACCCCGTCCATATAGGCCAAGACCTATTATCAGCATCTCCCTGGGTACTCCCAATCGTACCCAGTAGAGGGCGCCATAGTTCTGTGTAGGATGAAAGTAAATGTTTGATATTGGTTACTATTCTTTCATCCAATCATCCACAGAGGTTATACTAAGAAGTCAGGCCTACTTTGGAGGTCTACTTTTGGAGTAGTATATGCTTTTTTTTGTCTTTAAATCAGGCACTACAACCGAAAACTGAATTCCTAATGATCCCCTCTGTAAGATTCCCTTTGACGTATTTCACATCAATTACTTGGGCAATAGTGTGACCTTTCTCTGTCTATGATAACTTTAAAAGGAGAATGAAAATGTTAATCAAAGTATCGATCAAATTAACATAATAAAATGGATGAAAATATGTGACCAGATGGTGGAAAACCTGCATTCAGGGGGCAAATGGCCTTTTAAAATTAAAGTCATGTGCTTTAAAATAAGATATCTTGAGCTAAAATACTCCAGGTAGTTCTTGTAATTGCTTGTCAAACCTAGGTCTGTGTGAGCAATTGAAAAATACAAATTACCTGTAAATACATTGTATCCTAGCTTTAATAGTGATAATGCAAAAATACAGTTTTGTGGAAAAATAAACAAAGACATTTTTTTTTTATCATAAAATAAGTTTTAGAGGGAATTTTCTTAGTCTCTTTTCGGTTCTGAGTTCCTTACATAAACATCCAACACATTTGTGGCAAAAATCCCCATTTAGAATAATGGAGTGGTTTCCATGGCAACCAGACATTGCCATATATGCCAATTATCTATGTTTCCATGGCAACGGATGTCTCTTTTGCATTCCATAAATGGAACTCTTTTAGTAGAAATGGAATTATTTTGAGCATACCACTGAATTCCTCATCAAAAATTGATCTAAGCCATTTTTTGTATGTTTTTCAGTGTTTTACTCATACACTGCCCTGATGGCCAAATGCAGAACTAAAGATCCCCCCCGGATACACGTTTTCTCCAGATGGGTCACATATATCGAAAAAGAAAAGAACCATCATAATTATAGCGTGTATTATATATCATGAGTTACACACCACATTGAATTGAGTTCCAAAAGGACCATAAGGATCAGGTTCATAGAGAGGGGAGTTATGTCCTGTTTTCACGTCCCACGACCCATGGTAGTCATACGTCAACAGATGCAGGAAGTCAGTATTTCTATAACAACAGGAAAATATGTATAGTCGGTCAGTATGATACATGATATCCTGGTACCCTTTCTTCCTGGTACACAGGTGCACAGGTGTAAATAAAGACCGATTTATAGATGTAGAACTTTCAATACCAAATAACATGTATATTCCCTCTTGTTAAAAAAACGTATCTTAACGTTTGCTTAGTTTGGAATAGGTTTGGGGAAAGAAAAACGTTTGTGAAAAAACATTTAAAGTGTTAAAAACGTTTTGAAACGTATTTTAACGTAATAAAACGTTTGATTTTTCAACGTTTTCAAACGTACGTATTGACATTGTACTATAATTTTCAAGCAATAGATATAACTAATGATAAAACATATAATGTCCTACTTTCCGATATTAGAGTCCATCAAGACTGAAGGTAAATGCCAAATATTGAACGGAGAGTTATATGTATTATCTTTGATAAAATTATAGATTTGAGATAAAAAGAAGATATCCTACTGTATCAGTGCCTCCACGTTGTACCCGGCTTCTATAAACTTAGGGGCTGTTGGAACAACCACAGCTAGTAACGGTCGCGTCCCTCCAGTAGATGTTACTATTTCAAATGCATTCTTAAATTCCTATTGTAGAAAACATGCAAATAGAACAAAATATGTCAGACTCTCGCCAGGAGCTAAACATTCGTTTACATTGAGTATTTTTTTCTTTGAATGCAAAAAAAAAAGTTTTTGTTTTCAATTTTCGTTTTACAACGCTAGTTACGTTTTTTACGTCAAAGTTACGTCTTTATACCTAAAATAAAATGTTTTATTGAAAGTTAAAAAACGTTTTGCATTCAAAACAAACGAACAGTAAACTAAGCCCGTAAACTGAGAAACCTAAAGAGAACATTTTATGATGTTTCTTTGCCAAGGGGGATAAGCCTTCTCACCTGCAGCAGTAAACCAAACCTCTCCTTATCCTCCTTTACACTGGGCTCCTGCCCGGGGAATTCAAAGTCCAAATCTATTCCATCAAATCCATATTTTGTCATTTCAGAAACACAGGATTTGATGAAGATTTCTCTGGAGGCCTGTGTTTGTAACATCTCGCTCATCTCTGTCAGAGGCGCAGTGGCGCCCCCTACTGACAACATTACTTTGAGTTGGGGACGCTGGTTCTTCAGTCCCACCACTTCTTTGTACCTGCAATAGGACATGTGTCACTGCATCATTTCATACACTAACTATCAGGGGATGAAACTGAAAATTCCAATGTCAAAGATTTGATTATTAAATGAAAATATAGTAACTGCACTGGTGTGGCAAACATATCGAATTTCAGCTGAGTTATTTTTTTTTCGGGCGTTTATTTTTAAGGCTACACAGACAGTTTTGATTTGAAGTACACAAGTTCACACTAGTTGTCTCGTGTAAAAACTATCTTCTTGCAAAATGGTATATAATATTCGAGGAGACCCCAGACACTAAATATAAAACTTTATAACATACCCATGGTGTTGTATAAAATTTGAAAGCCCCATTTCATTACAACCCTATCAGCCAAAGAATATTCTTGTCAGGTGTGTGCTCTATTTTTGATGTTAGCCTGACCCAACCTTTCCCTTTTCTTTTTACCAGCAATGTGCTAGGTATTTGGTCTATTGGTCCTATACCACCTATTGCTACCTACATATTTACCTAACACTTTGTATAAATCCTATGTCCTCAATAATAAAAAAAAACATCCTATTGGATGCAAAGACACGTTTCATTATAGGAATACTTACGCCGTATCATCGTTCCATTTAGTCTTTTGTAAGAGACCATCTTTGAGGCCAGCAAATGCAAACATAATGTGTGTGCAATAGTCCAGGTGTATGTCCTCCACCCGGTGAATGCCCGCCCCCGGCCTGTTCTGCGCCCAGTTGGTAAAATAACATACCCGTTTGTACTCTGTACCTGAGGGAGATGGTTTAGAAAATAAGCATTATTAAGTAAGGTAATCATAGAAATGATCGAAAGCACTGAGAAGGCACTATGTTTCAGTTAGGGAATTAGTTTAGGAACGATGGGATTATGCATTATTGATGGCAATGCTGCTTTAAAAAAAGTGGGATCGATACTGTACAGATCATTCATCTACTACCTGCATCTACATCATCATAACATGCTATCGCTGGCATCATGCTTTCACTAACGCACTAAATATTTCAGCATTTCTTTCTACATGTCTGGGCTCACCAGCCTGAATGCCATTATCTCTCTACTTTAGACACTTAGAGGATAAATTACATAATCAAAAAGACAATGACTAAAACATATTGTTCCGTTTACTGCTTTCACATTAGCATGAAAGTAGACTGAAACTAATGACAGCTGCGAGCATAAATAATTAAAGAGGATCCACAAATCACTCACCCATAACGAGGCCAACGAGGACGAATTGTACTGCAATAAGAGTTAACTGGAGCATGTCTGTGTTATTCTGTGGGTGCTGCCTACATACTACACTGCCTTAATAATACACCATGCAGTCTTAGAGCTACCCTTGTTTCCTATAGATCTCTATCACAAATTCCACCTGTTCTATGGGGTAAAACTCCACCTTAGCTTGCCAGGGTTGACTGAGGTGTAGGTCAGCCTGAGGGTAACTCCATAGCTCACCCAGATGGTGAGTGAGGTAACTGTGCAATTATACCACATGGAGAAGGAATGCACCTGCTATGTTAGCTACCTCCTCCAGTGCATGATATCCACCAAATGACTGGTACAGCCCTCCTATGCCCCCCTTGTCAAATGCCTCAGGTAGATAAAAGTGTGGTAATGTGGAGCGGCACACCCCTTTGGCTCTCCTGCAGACGTGTGATACGGCGTCCAAGTGAGAGGTGTAGATCTAAGGGGGCCTGTACAGGGAGTGTGTGTGTGAAACTTTATACCACGATTCTGGCACTTCCGGTGGTTTTATATGCAGTTTAGCCGTGCATTATTCTGCATATACCACACATGTGCATTTTTGGAATTTTTGGTATATACTTTTTCCAGGTCAACTTGGACTTAGAATATTTTGGGAAATGTGTGGCAGACATACAAATTCAATCTGGCCATCATTTCAATGTGAAAAATCGTCCCAACTCGTAGGAGAATTGAACCCCGGCCGCAGTGGAGGTAGGTGAAGGCCTTAGCCATAGAGCCACAATGAACGGTGATGAAACCCAATGCGAAAGTAAATAACTTCTAACCTGGGGTCCTTGTCCTATGTTTACACTCAGTTTTCGTCTTGATTCCAAGCTTGTCATGTTATAACATTGAAATCCCAAGAAGTATTCGATCCATAGACGAGGAATGTGTGCTAATTTTCTCCATTTTCCTCGATATAAATAAGAATTCATTGATTATTCCATCGTAAGCAAGCCATTCCCACCCGCCTCCTTGCTCGGCGAAAGTGTGTCAGTGGCCCAGATATAGATATAGGTCAACTGCTCGTCGTACAAAGAAGACGCCGAAAATTTCGGACAGTTTTGGAAAATCAATGGTTTCTTATTTATTTTGAATATATTGGACATAATACGTATGGACGGATCATCTAGACTATCTAAGGATATGAACCTGTTAATTTCCCGATTTGTCATGGTTGGATTCCATACGAAAAGTGTGTGTAAACACAGTGGTTCATCTCTCGGCAAGGAACAAAAACAATGGCTTCGCGCAGAGCAGATCCGGGCTTGCTTTTACAAAATGTTTTCTCGTGGCTATATTCTGTGGATATCAGGTAAGAAATTAATACAAAATGGAGGAAATCGTGGTATAAACCTATTAGGTCATGGATATTGGAGCCCACGGGCCTTACATGCTGGATATACCCTTGCCGCTACGCGGCTCGGGTATATCCAGCATGTAAGGCCCTAGGGCTCCAATATCCATGATCTATTAGCTTAATAATGCACAGAAGGGTGTGCCCATACAGTAGCCTCACGCAGCTGTCACACTGAGGTAGGAAAGGGTCTTATGTATTATATTGGAAATGCATGTACATATGGCCATTATCTTTTTTTCACAGTGTGCATACCATGAAGGGCATACCCAACATAACCATGAAGATCTGAGGATTAGCTCTAAAAAGTAGGTAGGATACCTAGGAAGAATTACTTTATCCGAGGCAGTTAAGAGACACACAGAGGGTTATATCACATGCAGTGTAGAAAAGTAAAATTATATATGGGTTAGAGTAGCAATTTCTTCTTACAGGCCCAATGCCCACAGTTTGGTTACCCCGTCAACATTTGTATAGGCCTACACAATAGACATTCTGATTTCATTTTTTAGAGATAGATAGATAAATAGATAGATAGATATAGGACCTTATAGGACCTTCCTTGGTAGATCATATAGGAGTTTTGATACTGAAGAATACTTAAATCAGGTGGAAATCACAACTGGGATTATTTTTATAATTGTACGGACCCTACAGATGCATGGAATGTTTTTGAAAATATTCTGAAAAGGTATCTCGGTGTACAGTGTCCAGTAAGAAATTTCAAAGTTCAAAATAAGGTTAAACCATGGATGACTAATGAACTTCTAGAGAGAATAAATGATAAAAATTCTTTATTGCATGAAGCCAGAAGGGCTCAGAATGTTATAACTTGGCACCATGCTAGAATGTTGCGAATGCAGAGGTGGGTCAAGCCAGAAATAGTAATTATTGCGAACTTTCAGAAATGTATGAAAAGAATTCAAAGAAATTTTGGACAGTTATTAAAGACATCATGCCCAATAGTAAGACTGGGTCAAAAATAGTAAATTTGGTTGAGAATAATGGTAATTCAGTCCAGATGGAAAACACTGCTGAATTTATAAATTCTTTTTTTTGCAGATATTGAACCTAGACTGGCCGAGGCCCACAATGCTGATTTTCAATTTTTTGGTGAGTGCTATGTAGTAGATATGCCTGACTTTAATTTTGCTGATGTTCAAATAATTCAATGTTTGAGAGATATTGACACTTCCAAATCTTCTGCGATTGAGTATTTGCCCTTAAATATCTTTAAAGCTGCAGCCCTCAAAGTTCCACAGAAATTTATAACAATTATCAGGCTTTGTATAAATACCGGTATTATTCCTGATGCCTGGAAGATTGCGACTGTCACCCCTCTACCCAAGGGGGGGGGACATAACCAATGCTTCAAACTATAGGCCCATTAGTGTTCTCCCACTCCCTGGTAAGATTTTAGAAAGACTTATCCATACATCAATAGCTTTGCACCTTGACAGATACAATATTTTGACAAAACATCAGGGGGTATCAAAAAAAGAAATCTACACTTGACACAATATCAACACTTGTCAATCACATTTCGAACAATAGAAATAAGGGGAATATTACTTTGGCAGCTTTTATTGACATAGAAAAAAAGCATTCGACTCAGTAAATTACATTATTTTATTAAAAAAAAATAGAATATTATGGAATTTCAACTCGAAATCTAACCTTAATAGAAGATTAGTTGTCTAGGCACCAACAATGCTCAATTGCAAACCATGTCAGATCCAACAAAGCTAACTTAGTTTGTGGAGGGCTCAATTTTCGGTCCGTTATACTTTTTACTTTACATAAATGACTGTATACAAAATAATGACCGCCATGAAACTTTATTATTTGCTGATGACTCTGTGTTATTTGTCTCTGGCAAAAAAACTTGATGATATTTCTCATACTTTATCAGCTGCCCTAGACAAATTTTCTCAATGGTCCTCTATAAACAAGCTAACAATGAATGAGTCTAAAACTAAGTTTATGTTGTTTGCTTCCTCAAAAAAGCTTGGTAAACTCCCTAAACCAAAAATCAAACTCAATGGTAAATTGTATCTCGGTGTTACTTTAGACCAGGAATTAAACTTTAATATGTATGTAAGCAACATTATTCGAAATGTAAGACACAAATCACTACTTTTATACAAAAATTGTAAATGTCTAACAGATAGAGCGGGCTTAAAAATTTACAAATCCCACATATTACCGGTAATAGATTATTGTGACATATTGTATCATGGATCTAAGGATACTTTACTTGGTGAATTGCAAAGGCTACAAAATAAGTGTATAAAAACTGCCTAGGTGTTCATATTCTGACCCCTACCCTTGAAATACATAACAAAACCACACTGCCTTATCTGAATGACAGGAGATTGTATCATGCCAAAACACAGGCTTTCAAAAGGTCATTAAATCCAGAATCTTTAACAAATAAGATAAGGGTAACAAGATTCTCAACAGCTCCAGTATTAAAATATAACCACATAAAGCTTGTCTCATATTCCCATAGCCCAGAAGTGTTCTGTGGTCAGGTATGGAACGCCCTTCCACCTGATAAGAGAAACATAAATGGATACCAAATATTTCAAAGAGGCTATGAAAATTGATTTGCTACTAACAGTTGCTTGAGATGTCTATTTTTGTGTATTATATCATGTCTCGAGGGTTTCTAATAAAGATTTAGGGTTTTTAAATAATTTTTATCATAAAATAGGGTAAGGGATACTTATGATGTGATTTAAATTATCTTTGTACGCTGCTTATCTTGCTTCATGGTGATTGTTATCAGGAATCATTATTATCTATGATTGTTTGATTCTAGTAGATAGTAGCGCCATAACAACAGTTTCTGATGGCACTATCATTAACTCATCAGTCGACTGGATTGTACTTTGATCCCTAAATGATAGCATTTATATTTATTATGGACTTTTTTGTACTGTATAGCTTCAACAAAGTTCAAGGCTCATATGTTGTAAAATCTATAAAAATGAAATATCAAGTAGTTGTCATATGGAGATCACATGAAAATGCCTGGATGTACGACCTATAAAACTTGGCTGAATAAAGTTTAAAGTTTTCCAAAAGATAGATAGGGGGCAGAGATAGTAAGAGAGAAATTTCTCCCCAGCAATTTGTGCTTTGCTCGTGTGTTTTACAGTTACAGCTTTATTGAATGTTTGGTATCTTGTAGGTCTATTATATCAACATTCCATCCTATTCCAAATGACTATCCAAAATATCAATTTCTTTGATGCATTATGATTATCCTATGTTTATATATAGGCCTACTTGATATGGCATGTAGTCGGTAGAGGGCACTGCCATAGGTGTGATACATGTACCAGTTCTGAGGGAAAATCGCTATTATCTTTTTCGCTGTCAATAAATCTCAAGAGTTATGTATAGGATAGAGATGGGGTTTCTATGGACTATAGATGCCAGTCGAAGGAGGGCATCTATAGCCCATAGCACGGACCTGTTTTAGGTCCGTGCCCATGGGAACACCATAAAAGTTTCTATCCGGCTTAGAACATGATACTTATGGCCCAGGTGACTATGTCATATAGACGTCCTCAAATGAAGATCTGTCATTGATCAGTTTATACTATCATGTTCTAAAGTAGTGTACCGTGTATCTACTGGGACTACTGACTGTGGCTCTATAGGTGGCACTCCACCCCTCCACTGATTATACCCTATTTACCCCTTTTTTTGTTTATTTTCGTATGTAATATTTACTTTTTGCGTATTATAGATATGCAGGGATCCGACATGTTCCTGGCTCTGTAGGACCTGTCATAATTGTTCATAAAAGCAATCAATATTAACAAAGTTCATGATGGGCACATTGGATATATTGAAAAATAACAATACAGGTGCGCGTGAAACAACAATCCAAGTTTTCATGTCTTATAGAGGCTAGATATTTGGATCTGTTGGTTTTAAATGCCTATGATCATTTGAAAGCCTATGATCATATGTTTTAAGGACGGGGCCATCATGTAACATTGTGGATCTAGCCAGAATGACTCTCTAATTAATTCCGTGTAATTTTGTAGGCATACATTTTGTAAATGGATATCTGCGTCCCTCATAACCCCTTCCTTATATCTATCTATCCTAGACCTTAGGGGAGAATGAATGGTGATTTTCAATCACCAGTTTTGTGAGCCTGTAGTTGTTTTAACAAAGCAACATTAGTATCATGGACAGAAATGCCACCATATTCTAAATATGGCAGAAGTTTTGATTTATAAATTACTATTGCTTGCTTAGATTACATATATTTACATGCTCTCCCGACATGATTTACCAAAAATGTATGATTTATTTTTGGCCTTGGAACACATCTATTTCATTTGGTCATCAAAAGGTCTCAACATAATGATGACAAGAAGCAATAAGTTTGATGATGTGGAGTTCATTCACAAGCTTGAATAAAAATGAAGAAGCATAAGTGAGATACATGACCTTATAGTTACTTTTTGAGATAATGTGACTTATCACTTCAGATAAGCTCATACTAATCTGAAGAGGACAATAGCTGTAAAGATAGCATATCTCTTGTAAAGATCAAAATCCACTCCAAACCCTTTTAGTGGGGCACAAAGCAAAGCACTAGGTTAGACAAACCCTAGCTAGAACTATTGTACTGGGAAAAGAGTGAGTTTCATTATTTTTTCAACGCAGTCAATGCTTTGTAGACTAACATGAAATTGTTGAATAACTGTTTTATAATTATCATAAAACTTGACATTTGATAGATCTTTTAATTAGATAAAAACAGCTATATCAAACAAGATATAATATATTGATTAATAATTGGAATAGAAAATTATTTATTTTGTTTGCTATCCATAGCACCAAACATGGCACCAACAAGGTGGGGAATACTCAGTGCAGGGCGGATCGCTTTTGACTTTGTAAATGCCATCTCTATGCTTCCCAAAGAAGACCACAAGGTAACCTAAAAGCTGTTCATCTTTAAATGTAATATGCTATACTTTAATTTAAGATATATATTCGTAGATTGCATAAGGCATTACTCCCGCAAAGCATTAGAGATATACCAGAGGGTTATCAGTTATCTGTTGATTTTTTATGTTGTATGAGCTCAACCTCTTGCCATGTGAAGGGTGAATATCCATTCTAACATGTGTTAGAAGGGTTATCCTAATGGTATAGAATTTCTTGGAGAAATATCATACTCCAACTATGTCTTAGTGACACCTAATTCTGGACACAGGTCCCTCATTGACAAAAACAATTAATTGCAATGCAAAGTAATAATAGTTTCTGCCGTTTTTCTCCTCCTATGTAACCATTTGAACAACGACCATGCAATGGCTAGATGATTAGTGGATGTGGGTCTGTATTCAGATCCCTACGATGCTCTAAGCCAAGGAAGACTACCCATGTAGTTTCTGATATTAAAACATGTATTATTGATACCTAACTGAATGTCTATGATAGACCACCATGCTGTTAACAGAATATATCTTGATCAGGGAAATTGGGTTTGAATTTATCATTACATCACAGGTGTTTATATTTAGGTGTCCTACAGGGTGAATATGGTCCTACTAGATAATTATTAATATGATATACTAAAATCACGTAATATGCCAGAATGCCCTTGAACAACACATACTATTATCCATGTCTATAAAGATATATCAATGGTTTTCATTGAAATGTCCATTTATGTAGGCCTACTCTAGTATTCATTCAAAAGGAGATGCTTTTAATTGCTTATGTTGATTATTAGTGACTGACTGACACTTTAGTCACATCAATCAATCAGTTCCAGAGTGTCCAAAGTTAGGGAATGGCCGGAATTAGGGTCTGGTACTCTATATCTATAAATCGGGAAAAAAAAGTATTATTAAACATTGTATGAGTATGTCATTAGTCTTATTTGTGATCAGCAGCAATATGCCAAGATTGCATTTCCCACCAGGTGGCAGCAGTAGCAGCCCGCAGCCTCTCCAGAGCTGAGAAATTTGCTGAGCAGTTCAACATACCTAGGGCCTATGGGTCATACAAGGAACTGGCAGATGATCCTGACTTGGGTGGGTATTATAAGAGTCAACATATGGAAGGTTATATAGGGACATCTACATTTTAAAGTGCAAGTGTGATATATAAAGTGTCATGTTTCTAAAATGATATAAGCTCTGCCTTACAGGATTCCTGGAGGGTACCTTAATTATATATGTATATAAGGGTGTCTTGTAGGAGATACTACTGTGGTATAATGGAGACTGCCTTTTAGATCAAATTGAAGTTTACTTGTCATGGATGTTCAATGTAGAAATTGTGTAGACAGTACTGTTACATTTACATAAGCCAGTCATAGATAACTGTGTAAGTGTACTCATGTGCTAGCTAAAGTAATAAATGGTTTGATCTTTGTAGATGTGATCTATGTTGGAACTGTAAATACAGCCCATTTTGAAGCATGCAAACTGCTGCTTGAAGCTGGGAAGAACATTCTCTGTGAGACACCTCTGATGATGAATGACAAACAAACTAAAATAATCCTGGAGAAAGCAAAGGAGAGAAATGTTTTCTTCATGGAGGTATACTCAACTCATTCTACTGAAGATTCTATATACCCAACTTTATCATTCACTGTCTGCAATATCAAATACATAAGAAAACAAGAGAGGATAAATTTCTTTCAAGTAAGAAATTAATTAGAAATTCCCCTTCCATCTATCATTACATCAAGTAGTGCAGACACCTTCAATACTACAGTTAACTGTAAGAATTTTGATAAATCTGATCCCTTATCTTTTATTGAAGGCTTATTGGTCTCGATTCTTCCCTTTATACAACAAACTGAAAGACGTTCTAGCCTCTGGTGAAATTGGGGATGTCAAGTTGGTTAAAGTCAGCTTTGGATCCAATGTCAAAGACACAACCTTTGCAGGCAGTACAGAATTAGGGGGTGGTACTACCCTTACCATTGGGGGTTATACAGTGCAGTTTGCTCAGCTCATCTTCAGGGAATACCCACAGAGGATTGTCTCAAGTGGCATACTATCAGAAACTTGTATGCAAATGCTGCATTCCTTTTGGTTTTCCAACACCAGGAGAAATTATAATTTGATTGCCATTAAGTTATTGAAATAAAACTCGTTATTGCATTTCCATCTTTTGAATTGCCTTTTCCACAGGATATATAAATATATATATATATATATATATATATATATATATATATATATATATATATATATATATATATATATATATATATATAGATCACCTCTCGCGGTTGACTCTTCTTTTTCTTAAACAGGAATCGATGAAGCCACATTCACAACCCTCCACTACAGTGGAAATCGGGTGGCTCAGCTCTGCTGTCACATGGTGGAGGGAACTAAGGGCACTATTGAGGTAGTTTACCTTTAGAGTACACATCTGCTGAACTCAATTTCCACTGGTATTTTTATTTTTACTTTCAGGCAACTGCCTTGAGTTACTGTCATTAATATATTTTGGTGTAGTATTGCCATCTCAGGAGTTTGACTAAAACAGTGATAAATTGGCACTGTTTTGAATTAACCCCCTGTATATTGACCGTATGGTTACATTCATTCTAAATACAATGATGTGTAAAATTATTGCCAAAAATAGCATCCTAATAGAAGTCATCAGCTATGGAAATAATTCTTAAGCTCTAGAAAGGGTAGTTTCACTTTAACCCAAATAAATTGTCCTTTATGGCTTTATTTGTAAATTTCTGTAGATTTTGTGGTGTGTTTCAGGTACCTCATTTCTTTTGTCCAATCACCATCATCATTAAAGGTGAGAAATTTGAGTTTCCACTCCCAACTGCCACACGTCCCATGAACTTCCCCCGCAGTGAGGGCCTGCTTTACGAGGCTGAGGCAGTCAGACAGTGTCTCCTTCAAGGTAATAGAGTATTTATGTCCATTTGAAGATGTGTAATTGAGATTTGTCCTCTACAGGAGATTCCAGCCCTGCCAAGTTGTAGCCTATTCAACTTGATAAATTATCTACTGCATGACTCGCATTTAAGCCTTGGCATAAACATGTGAGAGTAGCTTTTTCATATATGAGACATTATGGTAATATCAATCCTTTATCCGGAAGAGATTCTTCTGCTGAGACCTTCTTTATAACACTATTTCTAGAATTCTGTCAACATGGTTCTCTTACCAACATATACTAAGTCAAAACAAAAAGAAAGTTTGACTGGTACCATATTAGATCCTGTACAATTAAGTGCTACTTGACTCACACTGTTGGGTTTCCTTGATTCTATTATCCTTGATAGATATAGATGTGGGTAGTATGGAATAGAGATGCCAGATATAAGCTTTTCATTTACACGTTTGATACACTTTTGACCTTTCAGGTGTTAAGGAGAGCCCACTGATGACCCATGAAGATACCTTGTTCAACATGTCTATCATGACTGAGATCTACACCCAGTGTGGGGTGGTGTATGATGGCTGATATATACACAGAGAAATAAAACTGAAATACCTCAGTGGGCGCAGTACCACCGAATAGATAAGCACTCAATAAGTGTTGCATGGCCTGGCTTACTAGCTGAATAACCTGCTGCTTAATGTAATGCTATATTGTTAAATGCAAGTTTTATTTACCACAAAGAAAGCTCTTGATAAACTGAGCAGCATGAATATGGCAATATCTAAATATTTTCTCTGTGCAAATTCCAAACCAGTTTGAAAAGGTGGATCACAAATAGAAACAATGTCTCTGTAGCATGCCAATTGCAGCTAATAACAAAGGGTACTATACACAGCTTTTACCAGGCACTGCATCTGGAGCTGTGAATAAAATCTGTCAAGGCAGTGACTATTCAGCCTAAGCCTCATCCCCGACTGTACTGGAAAGCATTTCTCAACATGGTACGACTAGACACAGCCACTTAAGTTTGAAGGCTTCAAGATTATAGTGGGTGATTATAGGAAATACACTATGACTGCTCTGTACAATTAGCACTCACTGTAGTGATTACATAGGGTTGATAGGGCAGTTGTACGGGTGCAATCAGTCGTGACCTCTGGTTGCAGGGTTGTAAGGTCATTAAAGTGAGGGATCCCAGTACGATTTGAAAGGTCTACTCGTACCATCTTGGGAAATGCCTTCCTGAGGGCCGTCGGTATCACATCCTATATCTTGAGAATCCCCACCCCTCCCCCAATTTTCAAGATATCTGACTATCAATGATCTATGAGGTCAGTACCACAGTATCCAATTCAGTACTGAGTTATCCTTGCGATATACGCTGTTCTAATAACGTGAAGGTACATTGTAACAACATTCATGGTCAAAATATGACGCTATCAGAATCTTTCTCGTCTCAAGTCAGGTGTCCCAGTGAACAACAAACGTTTGAAGACGTTTATAAACGTTCTTATATGGTTTGTATTCAAACGTTTGCATTTGAAACGTTTAAAACGTTTTCAAACATTCTAAATACAACCGTTTTAATCTAGAATGTTTTAAAACGTTTCTAAATGATTTAGGTGCAAACGTGTTTATTTATACCATATTAGAATGTTTGAAAAACGTTTTATGAACGTATTATAACGTATCTAAACCTGTCCACTGTTTCCTGGATGTCCTGCTGGGTGGAAGCACTATGCCATTATGATATATAGTGATATATTATCTCATTATAGATATAGATGGTAGTGGAATTAATTAAGCTACTGGAAAGGTTGATAGCTAGAAGCTAGAAAAAATATCAGATAAATATTTGATTTAATATTGTTTGATTTGATATAGTTTGAGAGAGAGAGAGAGAGAGAGAGAGAGAGAGAGAGAGAGAGAGAGAGAGGCAGACAGACAGACAGACAGATAGTTTGTTGCTTTCCTCAATTGCATTATGTCTATATGTATATTGTATTGATAGACACCATTTTATTAGAATTTAGAAAAAGTACATCTATTTCCAATCTCCATCACCCTGAATATGAATTGAAACGACCTGGAGGGTATCTCAAAAAGATTTGGAATTGATCCTGTCAGAGGTGATAATTCCAAAATTGAACTCACTGACCTTCTGGAGTGGATTCCCTCTTGTATTGTAAAGAGGGAGTCAGTTATAGGAGTGGTATAGGAGGGGTCCAGTTTCTTATTTTGTAACTCGACCTATTTCCGTGCAGTTCACTTGTAGCAGAGGTCAAGCAGGGAAGTCTGTTCTTAGGGTGAGAAATGTAGGAGAACTGCAGGATCAAATAGTTACGGTGAGAACTGGTTTCCCAATCTTATTGAGATACCCTCCTGGTCACTCTGGCTTTACATGTATGGAGGACTGTATCCAGCACTGTGGTGGTTATGGGAGAACAATTGTGATGTCCTGTCTTAATAAAACGATGCCCTTCTACCATTAATATCCTAGGCCAACAGCGTACATAGTTCTATGCAAGACCTAGACCTACAAGTCTTATATATGAAAAAAATGTTAGGAAACGTTTATGAACGTTTTATGAAAAACGTTTATGTCTATCGTTTTTAATGTTATTTGGAGTCAACGTTTTTACGTTAATCAGACATTTTATTTCCATTTTTAACAACGTTTTTCAAGCCCTTAGGAAACGTTATTTTGAGATGATTTAACGGTTTTTTTGTTTGCTGGGTTCAAGGTCATCATTCATGAGAGAGAGAGAGAGAGAGAGAGAGAGAGAGAGAGAGAAGCGAGAAGAGATAGAGAGAGAGAGAGAGAGAGAGAGAGAGGCAGAAAGACAGATAGATAGATAGACAGACAGACAGATAGAGAGACAGAGACAGACAGACAAAGAGACAGATAGACAGAAAGAGGGTGCAGAGACAAAGGCACAGGCAGAGAGAGAGAGAGAGAGAGAGAGAGAGAGAGACAGACAGACAGACAGACAGACAGAGACAGACAGACATATAGAGAGAGAAAGTGAGAGAGAGAGAGAGAGAGAGAGAGAGAGACAGACAGACAGACAGACAGACAGACAGAATGCAGAGGGGGCGTTTTATTAAGCACATTATTACCATCACTATAAATGAAATAAAATGTAAATTATTTGGAAGTTCATACATCATTTATCTCATTATTAATTATTTCGTTATCAATGTATAATTATCATATTACAGTACCAGCCTTACAGGCAATATCTTGCAGGTCTATAGTTTATATCACCATTCAATCTTGAGGAATATTCCAATTGGAGGGCAAGCATATCTATTTTTATGATGAATTATCGCATTTGCCCTTTATATTCCACGTAAAGACAGCCTACACACTATAGTACAGTATATGGGTTTAGTGCTGGGGGAAGAAAGAAGGGTTGTGCCAATTAAAAAGGGGGGAGCGAATACTTTATGATAGGCCTATAATATTGGATGGTGAGTATAAATTTTGTAATATCACAGACAGGCTAATTATTCATGGATTTAGGAACTAATTCCTTTCCTCCTCTAGCAGGGTCGAAAAGAATCTGAGATCTGTAGAACATTGTACCTTCTACTTTTCCCATATTTATAACTCTGATGCCAACCATCATTAGGCCTATTTATGGACCCTTTAATAGAATAAATCACCGGTATGCCATAATCTATCTCTACCACATCCAATCATTATAGCCCACCCCCCACCCCAATTAATTTATGAGCTAAAGTATCGTAGGCCTACTACAAATACGCCTAGATCCCAGTCATAACCCTGCAAAGAGGAGGCTTATTCTATTAAGGCCTATGGCATTGTGTTTCTGGAATGATCTGTTGCCTTGATATCCATGAGCAGTCTCTTAGCATGTATACTACCCTATCATATTCATTCAGAATCCCTTAGCTTAGAAATCTAAACTCTCATCTCTGTGGCAGACGTGAGAGTTTAGAAAACCTAGCTTAGAAATCTAAACTCTCATCTCTGTGGCCGACGTGAGAGTTTAGAAAACCGGATGTTTACAGATGGGCGAAGAACTCTTCAGGGAGGAGGGACAAAAGCATAGAGTTCTAACCTACTTTCAAGTCTATTTATACCTCCACCATTCTCCCGCTCAGCTGGGAAGGTGGCAGAATGACAAGAGGTGTGTACAGGAAATGTGCTCTAGAATATTTATTATAAGCCATCCGGTTTCAAAAATCGATGAGTGCATAGCTAACATATTTCCCCTTGCAGGGATCTTCAAAATTTTAAGAAATTGTAAGTATTAATGGCCGAAAAAGTGCGGTCTTTGAGCAGATACACATGCAGCCACCCACTGGCAAACATGAGATTCTCTAAACTCTCACGGTGGTACAGAGATGAGAGTTTAGATTTCTAAGCTAAGAAAACCGGATGTTTACAGATGGGTGAAGAACTCTTCAGGGAGGAGGGACAAAAGCATGGAGTTCTAACCTACTTTCAAGTCTATTTATACCTCCACCATTCTCCCGCTCAGCTGGGAAGGTGGCAGAATGACAAGAGGTGTGTGCAGGAAATGTGCTCTAGAATATTTATTATAAGCCATCCAGTTTCAAAAATCGATGAGTACATAGCTATCATATTTCCCTTTGCAGGGATCTTCAAAATTTTAAGAAATTGTAAGTATTAATGGCCGAAAAAGTGCAGTCTTTGAGCAGATACACATGCAGCCACCCACTGGCAAACATGAGAGTCTCTAAACTCTCACGGCGGTACAGAGATGAGAGTTTAGATTTCTAAGCTAGAATCCCTGGGCCACCACAAGCTACACTGTAGACCTATGGGCGTTCCGTACCTCCACAATACGGAACGCCCATAGGTCTACAGTGTAACCACAAGCCCACATAGCGCGGGAAACTGCTGCGATCTAACGACAACCAACGGAACTAATCCACCAGCGGACGCCACCGGAAGCTACTTAACTTGTTCCCGCAGTTGCTGCTTTTCACTTTGCTTTAAGTCAGCGGCAATAATCAACAAACAGAGGTGAGGCGTGTTGCAGACAACTCGAAATCTCTCGCTGTCTTCACGATGGGAAAAACACTGCAAACATGGGATCTTGTCGCGGTTGGGGCATATTTTACTGCTGTAATAGCAGTAGGGATATACGTGAGTTGTTTATTAACAATCCTCAAGCGCTTAAACAAGTCCAAAACACCAGTTACAGCAGTGCAGTTTAGCCTGTTCAACAGTGCGTGTGTGGCATGAATCCATGATGATGGATTGCCATTTGGTGGAAGTTGCTGGAAGGCCAGCAATTGGCATCAGCACTAGCAGCTACATACATCTCTGCCTTATTGCCTGCCACTTGGCCTGATGCTGACATGCTCTATTTTCCCTAGTCACAGACCTGAGCCCCTATTGCCACTCCGTTTTAGGGTCTCAGTGACATCCTACACTAGTTGATGAGTTGACAGTGGTACCGTGCGGTAAAACCGGAAGTGGCAAATACTTTGTTTACATGTGCTTGTTTTGTATATTTAGCAAGATAATTGAACAAAATCATGAACACCGATTAATCTTTAGGTATATATTTAGAAGTTCTCAAAGAATTGAACCATAACTCCAGTTATTGCATATGCTACATGAGCTGGAAGTTTGCCGATCAAATTTCCGAAAATCCAACATGGCCACCATGTTATTTCGCCAATAAAACATGTCAGCATTTTTAAAACCTCAATTTAGGCAGGATACAAAATTTGCACCGAAATGAAATTAATTGTGGTGCTAGTTAAGGGTTCAAATTATCCAGGAATGGAAGTTATATTTAATTCAAACTAGAAATGAAGGCAGGAGAGTGCGCCAAAAGTCATGGCGCATCCATTCTCAAAAACTGAGGCCTCGGTAAGCCCAACTCACAACCAGTGAGTTGGGCGCCGATCCAACTATATTTTCCCCGGCTATATCAAGTGTTCGGTTTTGATATATGTATCAGATCTAAGACCTTGCTGCTTGCATTTATTAATGTAGGCACTTACCTAGTTTTTCAAAACTTTATATTATCTATTCTATCTGCATACTATTGGATAGATCTCAAGAAAAGAAGTGGATTTGCTTTTTGAATGAAGTCTCTACCTTAATTCAAAGTGACATTATGACCATCCAAAGACCACAAAATGACCCCAATATTCTGCCACAATAACCCATACTTAAAAGTTTAATCAGGGTTCAAATTTTGTGATCATGCTAGTTGTGGTCAGAAATGCCTGGAACACTTAAATCACTGTTTCTCAGAAGATATTAAAACTAGGAACTTAAAATAAATCTTGAAAAAAATGTCATTAAGGGGTGGTTCCAATGACCTATGGCCTTACCTTGATCTAGGTCAGGTCAAGGACATTATAAGGTCAAAGGTCAAATTTATTGATTTTTTTTTGTAAATGAGTAAACATTTGTTAATATTTAGCTAGATGAATGATAGAATCAATTATCAGCTAACTCTTTTTCAATATTTGACCAAGAAGGTCAAGTTGACCTAAAGGTCAAGGTGAAAGGGACATTTTGCGATCCTGCTTGTTGTGGTCAGAAATGCTTGGAACACTTAAATTGCTGTTTCTCAGAAGATATTGACACTAGGAACTTAAAAAAAAAGTAGAGGAAAGTTTATTAAGGAGTCACTCCAAGGACCTATGGCCTGACCTTGATCTAGGTCAAGGTCATTTTAAGGTCAAAGGTCAAATTTATTGATTTTTTTTTAATGAGTTAACATTTGTTGAGATTTAGCAAGATGAATGACAGAATCAATGATCAGCTGACTCTTTTTCAATATTTCCTCAAGAAAGTCAAGTTGACCTATAGAAGGTCAAGGTCAAAGGGACATGACATAACCGACACTTTGACAGTCCACACCTCCAGGTGGCCCCTCCAGCGGTGGCTATAGGTGTGCTGCAGTGGGGGAGGTGTTAGAGCTCATCTATCACTCTCTCTCACAGAGTTAATAGGTCATGATTTTGTAGTTGCTTAAAAGACATACTGCTGCCTATTAGAAAGAAGAAAACTAGACATTTTCTAGACCTTATTTAACTAGGGAATATGTGAGTGCCATTTTTAACTATGTGAGATGCATACTTCATACCATAAAATGCTCCTGAACTTAAGTTTTGAGTTCACCTGGGAGAAACATGATTTTTTTTCTCTTCAATTTATTAAACAAATACATGCATATTGAAGCCCTCTTAAACCCCGTTAAAATGATACCCTAATTGTCCAAATCCACTTGTAAACAGCTTTAGAATCAATAAGTAAAAACATGTCAACTTCAGCTGCTCCATTTTTGCTAAATCACACTTTTAGCCTCCGCGCACGGCAGACCCGCGCACGGCAGTTATGTCAGTGCCTAATTAATGATTTAATTAAATTAATAGCCCTACATTTCTGTACTGGCACTGGTACTGCAAATGAAATTGCCAAGCCCTTTTTCCATCACTATTCTATAATTAAATGTCACCGCTGTTGACCCCCTTTCTGGGCATGATATGAGTTGGACGCCGATAAACTAATTACCAACTAATTAAGGGAGTGGTCATTTTTTGCAGTTGCAAGCCGCGCCAGCGGCCGGGAGCGTAGCGACCATAGCAACTCCATAATTTTTTCGATGATGTCATCCTACCTCAGTGACGTCACCCACAGTGGCTAGCGATGTTGCCATGATCTATGAGCGCCTGGGCCGTTTTTCACGGTATGCCCCCCCTGAGGAGTGGCAACTCCTATCCGTGGTCCTTGCCACATTTTTCTTGTTTTAACAACAGGGTGGGGGGAGGGTGGTGGGTTGGGGGTAGAAACAAATTTCAGACCCATCTTTGGGGGGGGGGGTAGTATATCGAGCCACTTTAGAATCGCTATGCAGGGTGGATGGCATTCTAAAGTATAGCCTACTTCTGTTGAAGAAGGCACTGAGCCTTAGTACTGCGTGCGTATGGGCGGCCGAGACCGGAATGGTCTTGGGAAAGTGGCTGTAAATTTTTTTATTTCAAGCCATCCAATTAAAACAATTGGTGAGATAGAATGGCAACACATTACCCTTTCAGGGGAACTTTAAACAAGCCCCAACCCCCCAGACTATAAACAAGCCCCAGCGCCGTGATACAGTCTGGCACGTACAGACTAAGGGATACTAAGGGGGGGGGGGGATTTCGCCCCTTGTTTTGAGCGAAAAAGCCTGCAGGCCACTGAAGAATAAAAGGGGGAGGGAGAAATTTCAGAACCCTTTGAGGGGGGACGGAGAAATTTTTGCCACGTGTGCCTGGAATTTCACCAACCCCAGTTGTTAAAAAATGACGATTCCTAAGCAAGTTTACAATACGGTACCGATAATTGTGGCCATGCATAAAGCGATGCATGAAGGCCACCGTAGATGGGCCAGATTCAATCGGTAACCAGGGAGTACCAATTTGATCCAATCGGGAAGATCAAACTTGTGTGATATTGACGGACTGGATCGGACATCCATGCAGACGCTCCTGATCATCAGGATCGGCTGACCCAGTCAGGCCCGTCTGCAGTTGCCTTGAGTGTATACAAGTTTACCCGGTATCTGGCCTACTATGACTTTCTCATGGCAGTCCCATTGAATATGAGGCCTAAAAAAAAAGGTTGTGTTCAGGTATCCCGACCTACCCTAATGTTTTGGCCGACCCTAATTTTTTTTTAAAAATGTTTTAAATTTTTTTTTTGGTAAATATGACCTAAAATTCAATAAATATATAAAAGAAGGTCAATATATATGCATGTTTGGTATCAAATTAAAGAGCATGGTCTCACGAATGCTACGAGCTTGAAATAACCAACATTTTTTTATAGTTTTTAAAGGTGGTTAATCTATTGAACCATGTTTAATGTCATTTTGGCAGTTTTCGGCATCCAAGAACTTAAAAAAATAAATCTAAAAAAAAAATTAAAAAAATCCGACCTACCTACCCTTATCTTACCCTGAGTATGAGAGACTAGTCGTTGAAGAGGCCCACTGTATAACTCTAACTACCGGTATGATCAGACCTAGTATATACGGTATCAATATTAAATGTTTGGAAGTGGTCATTATTTATCAGCAGTGGAGATGGTGGGTAAGTAGTGTAAGTACCGGTAGTATATGGAAAGTTTGAGTAAGTAGTATATATTGAAGGTGTAAGTAGTATATGACAAGCGTAAGTGGTACTGGGAAGTAGTACCCAGGTATATATGTTGACAGGTAAAAAGTTTTCTTTGGAAAAGTGGACAAAGCTGCCTGTGTAAATGACAGATGGAAAGTACTGGTACTGTAAATACCCCGCGTATAAGGCGCGCGTTATAGGCGAGGATGGACTTTTAGTGTATCTTATAGTTATAGGATTGGCCAAAGTTGTGGGTGTGCCCTCTAGGCGAGGATATTGTATCTTACTATAGAACAGTAATAAACTGACCAAACATCAAGCTCCATATGCGCCTTATACTTATAGGATTTCCCTCAAATCAGGGTGCGTCTCATATACGGGGTGCGCCTTATGCACGATGTATTGAATCTAAATTGTAAGAAACAGTACCTCGCATAAGAGAGATGGCGGGTACACAAATCGTCAATAGGCTATAATAGGCTGTTTCTGAACTCAGGTTATGCCTTATGATTATAGGCGGGATAAAATAATTTAAGATTATTACTAGAAAAATTAAGCCTCAAATGCACAAGTCTTTTCAGGAATGGGATTCTTTAGGAAATTTCCAGAACTTTGGAAATTTGATGGTCAGACCGGTCATTCTTGTGATTTGCACAGATCAAGTGAGAAGCTAGTTTAACATTAATATGGAGGGCAGGGGGGTCAGACCATCCTATAAACATCACATAAAATTGCTCTCAAATACCACACAGAAGAGCAATATAATCACCATCGGAAATTTCTTCAAAACCCAGTCTCAAGCCTGACTTTCATATAGCGGTAGCTTTTCTTCAACTCTGGATGCGTCTTGTATTAAAATATGCGAGGTACAAGTACTACGATAGTAAGGGAAATGTGTGGAAATATGAATGGAGGGTCTAGTGCTAAATCAAGAAATGATTTATCATGTGATTGACTGGACCACAATCACATACTTATATCCATGTTTCAAAGCCATATTGTCGAGTTGATTTTGATTATAGACTCGCTCTATTGCATTGCCCCTCAATCACGTCCCGCATGAGTGAACCCTTCTTGAACCTTAGCAACCAGAGTTCTATTCCCGAGAATGGTAGTTTGACTGCATCATAATAGGTTGTCAGATACATGAATGGTTTCATATATAATGATTTTAGTACATATAGTCAAACTGTTGTGCGTCCTCACACCTCTCTTACCTGTGAAAAGCATTAACCCTTTAAGGACCTCATGGTATACTGCTCCCCTCATGATACACGAATGCAGCCTTTGCAAGTAACTCTTATCACTGATAACAGATATCATATTGGTACCAATTGCCCCACGACAGGCCAGCAGCGAAGAGTTTGAATTTATCCATTGGCTGATAATTAATCCCACTGAGTCAGGATATGATTGATACAATCCCACGCTGATGAATCAGTGACCAGCACTAAATTTATGCATCAAACAGTGTTGCCAAAAACAGTTTCTGCCAATTTGGCCTTTTGCAAATGGGAATGTTTTAAAAGCAAAATTGATCATAGCTTCGCTTCTACCCGGTAATTGGATTATTTTAAAAATGTGTTTGCTATAAGAAATCTGAGGTAATGGCCTTGAAGGCCCTACATTGGCCATTAATACTTTGCAACGGCTGGTTCCGCAACACTGATCATGATGACAGATGGGCAAAGTACATGAACGTATTGTTGCTGACATTAATAGTTAAGTACACCTCTCTGCCTATGTAGTTATTATACTTGTACTGCTCTGAGTGCTTCAGACTATCGAATAACTACAAGCTTAGCCTCTTAGAGATCTGATGACAGAGGCCTAGTGGACTGAGGCAACATGATGTATGCCTTAACTAAATCTTGCAAGGATAGAATAACTTTGAACTGAGCAAATGCCAATGTAATTTAATCGAGAATATTTGTGACAGAAGATTAGGCCACACCAAATAAAAAAATTGGTCTATGGATTTTCATTTTGAGAATATGGTGCGGGAGGGCGAAATTTTTATTTTTATTTTCTAGAAATTAATTATTGTCTATGGATTCTGAACATCATAAATATAGAGAGGGCGATTTTTTTTTTCTTTTTGCCATTGCATATTTACCCGGACCAAAATGCAGTAGAAAATCAATATTTAAACAGTAGAAAAACAGTGTGGTGTGACAGTAGTCATTCAGTGTGAAAGCAGCATTAGAAACAGTACCATATCAGCATCTACTGGCATTCTACTGCTCAGCACACAGAACATGGCAGCAGTGGTTCAGTAGCAGAACAGTAGTATTAGCAGCATACAAGCAGTATTGAAGCAGTTGTCCCAATTATGTAAATGAGATTACAGCATTTAAACAGTATTATACTTATTTAATGCTGCATGACCATATATGGGGTTGGGGCAGTGTTCAATCAGCACTACTGCATGACTGCTGCTATAGCAGTAGGTGAGCAGTAGATCATGCTGAAAACTACTGCTGGGGGTAGGTAGAAGCATAAAAGGAGCAGCTGCTGCTTCAGTACTGGCACTACCAATGCCTTTCTAGGTGGTCCTTGCCGGATTTGAACTTGTGATCTTCTGATTACTGTACCAACGTATTAGCCCCCTGAGCCACCACCCCATCAGCTATGTGGAGCTGTTATTACTCCCTAGTAGTGCATGCAATATAGGAGGGGGGCAGTATTGATTCAGTAGTACTGGGTAACTTCTATCATAGCAAGAGGGTAAGAGTAGGCATGTCTGATAAAGTACTGCTATAGTAGAATGCCTTGCATTTTATTGATGTTAAGGTGATAAGACAGCAGCTTTGTAATTATCAATGATGTATGTATACTATGTAAAAAAGTGTCATGATGGTGACCAAAATAATACTTGATGATTCAGTACATTTATGCCCTACATGAATTCAGTGACTAATTCCTCATTTTCACACACCCCAACATCCATGTGTATCCATTACTGGCACTCAATAACAATATTGTAAGGGTTTGTGGCCTTACGGACCTGGGGGGGTTCGGGTCTTACGATTCGGAAAGAAAGAGTAAGACAGTATTTCAAGTGTATGCCAACGGTTAGTTTTATTACTTAGTGCACACTCACGGCTGCCGAATGGTATAGAAGAGGCAGCTAATATTGATGGATAATGGTCTACATGGTGCGGAGGCCAGAAGGGCCTCTGACGTAGCGGCTGAGCCCTGGGCTTTATATAAGGACCCAGGTGTTCGTCGTCAGATGTCCCCACAGACCCGGATCGGTGCTGCCACCTATCCGGAACCTGAGGAACGTCCGACGACTCGACTCACCCGCCACGTCAGACGGTACCCAACTCTATGGTTAGACAATGCGTACCTCTACACCACTCCCCCAGACATTTAGGAGGGTGTTATAGTTATAGTAATATTACTAGGATAACATATCTATATGTCTAAACCATTAGTAATAGAGGTACAACCATAGATATAACGTTAACACCAGGTTAAGTATGATTCGAATGTCATATACATATATTTGATAGTGTATGTAGTTACATAATAACAAATTGAATGTTGGAATATGATACGAATTACTTGAATGAATAACAGTTGTATGTATCGAAACTGTTAATTAGCTTATTATACCATAGGATAACATATCATGTTTACGGTATAAGTAATAGGACAAGTATCATAATTCGTATACATGTGATAGTAACAGTTATGTGTCACGGAACTGTTAACATTAAATACATCACGTAATAACATTCATATGCGTTTGTAGTTATTAATACCACATTTGATTATATAGTCTTGAAAAAGACTTGTAAGAGTAACTACACTATCTAATGACATATAATCTTGTAACATCATTGTATCATATAACCATATGAATCCGTTAAGGATTCCGTGAGTAGTACAAATAGAACCATTTGTATTATACACTTGAAAAGAAAAAAAATCACGGTGTAGTAATGAATATAATAATATATATGATATCACCGTGTACCAAATAACCTTTATAACACCAGATTAATATATTTATGATACAACATGTCTCGCAGGACAATAATACGTATGTTCTGGTGTAGTTTACCGGATCTTATATTATAAATATGAACAGTAATTTGAGATCCGTACCAACAGATATATATATACCCGTATCACAATATATAGTAAGTTATGACCAGTGTAGTGGATATGCACATACAAATAATATTATAGAAAAATAGACATATGTTAATATGTACAATATAAAAAAATGATAGATGCTGCTGGAGTCTTCTGCTGTAGTCTTCCGGATACTAGATGGTAGGTGTGGTCAGCTAACCACGGGATGGACGTGCTAAAGTCTATAGTTATTAGAGTGAACACGGTAGATGAATTTGGGGCAGCTACCCACAATCCTCTAGAAGTGCTATAGTTCATAGGTATATCCGAACGGTGTAGAGTGTAGAAGTAAGGTGTAGATCCGGTTTTGTCAACAGTGTAGAATCGTAATCCGTTTAAGTATTGTTGACATAAGTAAAAAGTCCAATATAGGCTGGTCCGGAAGTAGTAGTAACATATAGTATAAGTCCATTCGGGAGTATAGATGAATTGTAGAGGTAAATCGTAAAGTCCATCCTAGTAAGTGGTTAGCACAGGTAGCAGCAGAAGTCTGGAACCGGCATCCGGATACGTTTGACAGCAGCAAGTCTACTATCGGATTGTCCATAAGTGAAGTTCTGAATCCGAATAGACTATTCAGGGTACAATAAGGATTATACAGCCTGAATTATACAATAAGCTGGTCATAAAAGGAACCCGGAACACATACAACAGGTGTTCATATACTAATGAAGAAGACATTCGCAGACCTGTAGGGTTCCGCAAAGACTATATCTGGTTATTTAGTGGTGGAGAAAAAAATTATGGAAAATAACCCGTAGCATGCTTAGGCGGATTTCTTCGCATGCTTCTTCTTAAGAAGAGCTAGAGCCGACTCGGGAGTGCCGTCCCACTCGTCGAGGTCGACTCCGAATACCCTCATGAACTTAGTGTTCAAGTTGGTATTCCGGGTAATCTCCTCTTTTACACGTTTCTCCAAGACGTGTACGTCCATAGCTGCCTTTTCTTGGGCAGCTGCGGCAGCCTCCTCCTGGGCCTTTACGTCGTCCCGAATGAGGGTCTCGAGGCGCTGCTTTTCAGCATCCGCAACCTCCTTCATACACAACAGGGTATCATTAAGAAGACCCTGATGGAATTCTGTTGCCTTCTCACGGACACATTTCTCCCAGTGGGTGTAGATGGCCTTCTGGACATCTGCCTCCCCCTGGCGAGACTTTTCGAACCAAACTTTCGCATTACCGGTTTTAATGGTAATGGCGTCCTTTGGTTTCGCAGGTGCAGCGACAGCCTTGGGGGGAGTCGATGCGGCCTGAGGACCACTTCCGGGTGTGGGGCTTCCGGACACGCCTGCTGATGGCACACAGTAGGCAGGAGGCTGGTTCTGCTTCAATCCCATTTGCAGGTAGAGGCTTAACTGCTCCTGGGTGAAGTTGGTTGGCAGGGCGGCTGGAGCGGATGCGGATCCGGCGGCAGCAGGTGCTGAGGTCTTCTTAGGGACAAGACGACCACCCTTTCCTACGACCAAGGTCTGGCTCTCAGGTCCAGGTCCCTGGGTCAAGGACGGAAAGTTACGGGGATTAACCTTCCCAGGCTTCGATACGGCGCCAGCGTATCCGGCAGGTTCGGGCTTCTTGAACACCGGAGTGCCCTGAGCCTGCTCGTGGGGGTGCCGAGCCAGAGGAGACCTGGAGCGGTCGTCTGCTCTGACTTTAGTAGTGGTGGTCTGACCATTACCGTTGCCACCACGGTTCTGGTCTCTTCTGCTCCTTTCACGAGCTCTCTTTCCCTCCTTGCCGGATTCCTCGCATTTCTGCCAGAGAGACTCGTGCATGTCCAGCTTACCCTTTCCAAGAGTCAGGACTATCTTCGCGCGGAATTTCGAATCCTTGGTCTTCGGAACCTCGCAGAGGACTTGGTCCCCCGGTCGGATCTTAGACCAAGCATCCTCGCTCAGACTATCGAACTCCTTCATGAGTTCCTGATGAAGCTCCATGATGCGCTTCCGAGCCCCGTCTAAACCTTCTGCGTGGCATTTCTTCTGGTATCTCGCCAGATCACTACGTCGGCTATATTGCACCTTCGTAGTACACTTCTTGCCCTTCTTACCATAACTCGGATCACAAATGTAAACCGGGTGATGGTGGAAGTGGGCCTCTACCAGATGCCTTTGGAACCGGGCTGGAGTACTCCAGGTCCGGACCGAGACATCACTCGCATCCTGGCAGATAGAGAAGGGACAGGACTTCTGGTCGTCACCGTACCACTTCTCTAGAGCCCAATGCAGCTTCCTCCTCTGGGTATAAGTGTAATACCCTTCGGTGTGGTTTAGCATAAGCCACATCTTTCGATAGGCTTTGCTCGGATTGGGGTCCTCGTCCGAAAGACGCATCCAATCTTCATCATCTGATTCATTATTCTTGTTGACTGAGTCCGGGCAGGCATAGAGGGTAGAGCCGTCCTTCTTTACTCCGTAGGCACAGTCGAAGAAACACGTCGGAATCCGGGTTTTGAATCCGGATTTGGCGTTAGCCCATCGCTCGGCCTCGGTTTGAGTTGATGGAGTGGCCTTCTCATCATACTCAACCGAGGATTCGTGCACCGACTCCTCGTCTGACGACTCAACCTCCATGGCAGTACTACCAGTGGCTGAGGTGCTGGGTTTCGGCTCGGCTCTAGCAGAATCCGGGAGATTCTTGAGCTTCCGAGCAGCGGACCTCCTGTTCTTGCTGACCTTCCAGTCTTCCTCCGGTTCCTGGGTTCCGGATGCGCTGGAGGTCGAGGCTTCTACCGGGGTGGTAGTACTGCCGGTGGCTGGTGTAGCACTGGCTGAGCTCCTGGTGGCAAGCTTCAGGTCGGGGATAGGAGGTGCAGGTACTTCCGCGGCCCTCTTAGCCTCTTCCTGGGCCTCCTGTTCAGCAGTCATTCGGCGGACGAGAACCGTTCGAAGGGCTGCTCTACGGTCCATACCGGTTAGTGAGTTGTTTTGGACATCCACTAACTCTTGCTCGGTTATGTAAAAACCATCGTCCCACTGTTCGAAGTTAGCAGCGGCTTCCCGGAACTCCTTTGTGGTCCGGTACTGGGGCCGGGTGGCACAAGGACGTGGGTAAGTCTGCCCCTCGGGATCCGAGACGCAGCCTACCCAATCAATATTCGTAGCCTTGACGTTCCACAGGGACTTGTCAGGCTTCTGGTACGCTCCGAGCTCGAAGGCTCGGTTGGCTTCATATACTGTTTCACGGAAACCAGCGTCCACCATAAGTCCCCGTTGGAACCACGGCCAGTCTCGAAGCCATTCGGGAGGCGTCCTGGTCAGCTGTTCGGGAACCATGACGCCCTCGATAGCTATCCTTACTTTCGGGTCCAACCTGACTGGTGTACCGTCCGCGTAGGTCACTTGTGCCTGCAGTTCCGGGTGGACATACAGGTAGTGACCATCGTACTCTACTGGGAACGGGTCAGCCACTGCTGGCTTCCACTGATCCTTCGGTCCGTCGACTTGTGTGGTCTCGGACTCAGTCGCTGCGGGTTCAGCACTCGCAGCCCCTCCGGATCCCTCGGGTGGGAGTGGAGATAGCATCTTCTCTGGCTCATTCAGTGAAAATGAAGCCAGCTTCTCCTCGAACGAGCGATCCGTGGGTTCCTCCATGTCCATCATCTCGCTCTCTTCCTGTGTTACAGGTGACAAAGCTTCCGGAAAAGCTTCTGCGGACGGAGTCAGCTTATCCGGGTCACCGGATAGCTTGGCTGCAGCTACGGATTCCTCAGCCATAACTGGGGAATCGCCCACGGGAGTAGACTACTCCTTTTTCCGGCTTTTACGGCACCGGGGCCGACACAAACGGAGTCTGTCTACCAGGAGACAGACTCTGGAGGAGCAGCGAGGAGGTTGCTAGCCGGTAAAATCCAAGAAGGGAGCGAGCTCGACCGTCTTGAATGTTACCGAAAAACAATATGGCGACAGGCCAGCATTCGTGACGTCATTTCCCCGTTGCGCGCGGGGTCACGAGAGGTCAGTCGAGACTGGACACTGTGACGTCATGCGGAAGCGCACGTGCTACGAGTGGAACATCAACAAACTGATTGTTTTTAGGTAATTATCGCTCACGCCGATGACTCGTCTGGGGATTTAAGTGGAGATTATGGAAAGCTTAAGCAAATCCACCGGATTATCCGTCCACTACCCATTGGTACATCATGCGGCGGCAACAAATAAGCCTTTCGGGTCAGTTGTCATCCGTTCCTCTAAATGTAAACATTACACCCGTTGTGTATACAGGTTAGGTCACTGCAGTCCTCTGGGCAATTCGAGGGCTGCGACGAACGTATCTCCCCTTCTCGGATAGTTCTTTATCGGACCTGACAGTCTGAAGAGCCTTTTCTAGGTGTTTCTTAGCCTTAGAGACACCTTTCCTCTTCTTTTTGTCTTCACCTGCCGAGACTTTTTTAACTCCCCCACGCTTAATCGGTGTTGGCGTGGGTGTCACTGATTCGGAACACTTTTTAGGCCTACCACGGCCTCGCTTCACTGTAGTGTTCTTTACCTGGTCTATTATGCGATTCTGGTTCAGGATCTTTCCGGAACCTTCACCATACATTTCTGTGGAGGTCTCCCTCCCAGACCATTTCCTTAATCTAGCCACATTTGACTTATAGAGTCGACCAAGGTCAGATTTAATAATTACGGTACAATCACTGATAACTTGTGTTACCGTGAAGGGACCATCCCAATTAGACGCTAATTTTATGTGTCTAAGTGGTTCATGTAGTCTGAGAACTCTGTCTCCGGATTGGAATTTCCGATGCTTTAGATCGGTATCATATCCAACTTTCTGCCATTTGGCACTTTTCTCCAAATCAATTCGTACAGACTCATATGCTTTTTTAAATCTGTCTCTTAAACATTCCACGAAAACTACATGGCAAGGTAGTTCCGGGTCCATCCCTACGACTCCAAATACTAAGTCGGCAGGCATTATTAGATCCTCTCCGAATACTAAGAGATTCGGAGTACAATTTGTACTTGAATGTACCGTACTGTTATAAGCATGTGTCACAAAATGACATTGCTCATCCCAGTCGTCCATATGTTCATTGACGAGTGACTTTAGAACTTGGATAAGGGTTCTGTTGAACCTTTCTACCAATCCGTCGCTTTGTGGCCTATACGGATTGGTTCTAGTCTTACAAATAGCTAAGTATTCGCACATACCCTGCCAGAGATTTGATTCGAATTCTCTGCCTTGGTCACTGTGTAGCATTAATGGTACACCGAAACTTAGTACCCAGCCTTTTACAAAAGCTTCGGCACAAGTAACTGCTTTGTGATCCGGTAGTGGAAATACTTTAGTGTATTTTGTGTATTAATCACACACTACCATCATACAGGTATTATCATTAGCGGTTGTATTCAATCCACTAATGATATCTACCCCGATTCTTGCGAATCTAACTCCGAAAAGTTCTTGGGATAGGGGAAGTTTGCCCATTCCGGGTCCGGGTTTGTTTTTACAACAATCCGGACAGGTGATTACCCATCTTTGCAAGTCTCTGGTCATGCCAGGCCAGTAGTATTTTTTGGAAAGTCGTGCCAACGAACGTTTCCTTCCAAAATGACCACTGGTCCGATGTCCATGACAGAAGTACATAATGTCATGTCTCATGGCATGTGGTATTACCACTTGCATGATTTTCTCACCATTATTACATGGCTTCCAACGGTATAACACGCCTTTCCGGACTTCAAGCTCGGTCCATTGAGCAAGAAACCTTCTCATTTCTCGATTTTCCAGAGAGACCTCGGGTCTAACTGGACGTATACCCTTTGGTACTAATTGCAATAGCTGCGCAGTTATCGAGTCAGCTTCCTAGAAACGTCGTATGTGATCCATAGACCAATCCAGTACACTGGCAACTAGGGGTTCGAATGGTCTTCGAATCCCTGCTAACACTGCCCTATGAGCTCCACAATCAGTACAATCCGGATTATCACATTTCCGGATTGGTATTCGAGACAAGGCATCAGCATTCAAATGCTTCACTCCAGGTCTATGCTGAATCTGGTGATGTTCAAGCCCATATTCTGATAGATGGGCTAACCATCGGCCTAACATTCCTTCAGCATCTTGGAAGTTCAGTAGCCATCTTAAAGAGGAATGATCCGTACGTAATGTAAAGTTCGTTCCCCATAGAAAATGTTTGAACTTCTTGGTATATACGACTACTGCTAACAACTCTCCTTTGGTTGTGCAGTAATTGCGCTGAGTTTTGCTCAGTGTGTTGCTGGCAAAGGCAATCGGTACTTCTCTCCCATTTTGGACTTGCGAGAGAGCTGCACCAATGCTATCATTACTAGCATCAGTATCCAGTATAAAATGATCCGTTTCATTCGGATATTGTAATACCGGAGTACTCGTGAACAGGTCTTTTAGCTTTTGAAAAGCAGATTCCTGTTCATGCGTCCAAGGAAATTTTTCCTTGGTACTTCCTGGAGTCCAGTTAGCTATTGCTTGTAATGGATAACTGACTCTAGAATAATTCGGAATAAATTCCCTATAATAGGAACAGAATCCTAAAAAGGACCTCACTTCTTTGGGTGTTTTAGGTCTATTCCAATTCGTAACTGATTCGATTTTCTCCGGATCAGCTTTTATTCCTTCATCACTAATGATGCGGCCCAAGTAATTTATGGACTTTCTAAACATGTGGCATTTCTTAGGTTTCAATTTGAGACCATTAGAGATAATACGTTCTAGTACCATTTTTAGGTTATTAGAACACTCTTCGAATGTTTTTCCGAAGACTATTACATCGTCAAGGTATACAAGACATCTTTTCCACAATAAATCACTTAGGATTGTTTCCATCATTGCTTCAAATGTTGCTGGTGCATTGCACAAACCAAACGGCATTACGTTATATTGGAATAGCCCAATATGACTCGAAAATGCAGTTTTCTCCATATCTGAAGGGTTCATTCCCACTTGCCAGTAACCTGATTGCAAGTCTAGGGTACAAAACCAACTGTTTCCTCCTAAGGAGTCAATGGTTTCGTCTATTCTCGGTAATGGATACGAATTCTTTTTCGTTATTCCATTCAACTTCCTGTAGTCTATGCAAAAGCGGATAGTACCGTCTTTCTTTGTTACCATACACACAGGACTACTCCATGGACTATTGGAAGGGACTATTACATCCTGTTCCAACATCTTGTTTATCTCCTCTTCAGCTACTCTCTTTTTCGCTAAAGGTAACCGTCTTTACGGTATTTTAAAGGGTTCTGCATCTCCAGTATCTATTTTATGCACTACCTTGTTTGTCGTGCCTAGTTTTTCACCAGGTTTGGCAAAGGCAGTTCTATACTGACAGAGCAAATTATAAAACTCTTTCCGGTATTCCGGATCTTCTAATGAAGTTTCTTCATACAACTTGAGTAAGTCTTCCGAAATCTCATCAGTTCCTGTTACCTTTTGTAAGTTAAACTTACTATCAGTTACATTCCGAAAGAGTCACGTTTCCAAAAACTTGTCCCTTTTTCAAGTAGATAGTACTGTTTCCAGTATTGGAGACCGGTACTACCGATCAGGATGCATTTGCTACAATAGTGTCTGCGGATGTTAATCCGATACTTGACAGAGTAGCTACATCCGGTTCTATCACTGCAGGCTTATTGCGCATTGCAGGATCACTTCTTACTAGCACATCACAGGCTACTCCCGGAGGGATTCGCACAGTGTGTGCTACACTAGCCATACTGCTCACTTGTCTCAGTACACATCTAACCTTTACAGGATACGGGTATTTCACACTCAACACTCCTGATTGGGGTTCCAACACAACTCCATACAGGGATGCGAAATCCAACCCGAGTATCCCCTCATCTGCTATATCCACAACGGTGGCGCTCATGACATAGTCATGTACTCCATCCAACTGTAGTTTCACACAAGTTCTACCATACGTTTGCAAGGTACTGCCATCGGCCGTCTGAGCACTTCCTTCCGATTTGAGAGTATCATGTTTATCCGGTATAAGATCGTAGAACCTCTTGGAGATACAGGAGTGGCTAGCTCCCGTATCCATAAGAAATTCGGCAGATCTTCCGTTAACAGTAAGGCAAACATACCACCGCCTTCCGTTTAGAACAGAGGGCATATCCGTGAGGATCGGAACGTCATTGTTCACACCAGGAGTCGATCCACATCCTTTCAGGAATTCCAGACAAGGATGACCCGGGGGCAGGTGGGCACCACCAACCCTGGCTAACTCATAGCCGCCTGCCTCGTTACTGATATTGGGTTTCCCCTGTGCTCCTGTGGCACCTGTTATATCAGCTTCCCTAACCTTCCGGGTGTCTACAACCACCTCGGTGCTAGGCGAGTTTGCTACTACATGCGAACTATCATCACGGATGGTGATATCATGGCAAGATTTGTCACTGGGATCCCCTTCTTTGCCCCTCGGGAGACCCCTCCCTAGTTTTCCTCTGTACCTATTCCAGAGACACCTTCCTGTCTACGAGGGACAGGTTTCTCAGCCATACATTCAGGAGCGTAGTGCCCCAGTTTCTGGCATCTGAAACATCTCCTTTGAGATTTATCAACTCTCGGTCTCTTTAGAGCTTCTGTTAGTCCGGCTATTAATGTTTCCATCACATTAGTAGGAGCAACAGTGGCTGCCACAGTTGGCTTCGCCGTAGAGGCTACATTGCCAGGTTGAGTTGATCCGGAAGCTGTTTTACCAGCAACAGATCCTCCCCTCCCTCTCGAATGTACCTTCCTATACTGTTTCTGTCGGTAATACTTTCCAGCTACCTGGACTGATCCAATATATTCTCCGTTTTCATCGGAGACATATTCATCCTCCTCATCAGCCTCATACGAATCGACCGGGGCAATTGGGAATTTTCATATATCGGAGCAGGTGTACTTTCGTATTGAAGCGGAGCTGCTCTTACCGGGTTAGGTCCTAGACCTACCAATCGTTTCTTCATGTCATGTCCATCAATTGCTATGAACAAGTCACTGAAGGAAGTATCATCTTTCCAAGAATCCCAAACTACTTGTTTGTGATCCGGATCCCGCAATCCATTGTAGAATTGTATAAACAACTCTTGTAGATAACAGTCATCGTCATGAGCCCAATTCGGACGCGCTTTTGATAGCAAGTCCTGTAGCTCCAAACCAAAGACCTTGTGAGATTCTTTAGGTTTCTGTGTCCTTTTCTTGAAGCTTACCCACGGATCTTCTCTAACGATTGATCCAAATAGGTATGCGGCACATTCGACCAATTGATCATAGGTGCCGTATAATCCGTAAGCTGCTCTCCATTGGTTGAGGGCTACTTTTCCACCTTTATTCAACCAACAGATCAAATACGGCAGAGCTTCTTCTTTTGTCCAGCCACTGCAGTTGACTTCATCGACAAAAGCTTGGTACCTATCCTTCTATGGATCATTAGAATCATATGGAGGGGGTATCCGTGCCTGTCTACGTGCCGGATTATTACATCCGCGTAGTCTATCTGCTTCTCGCATGCTCCAGTTCATGACTTCCATGCCATCTGCTCCCTTTCGGTAGCAGTCAATGCCAAGATTTTGGATACATTGGCTCCTATCAAAGATGGTTTGCATCCCTGCAGGCATGGAAGTTCTTCTGTTTGGCTTCCTGCCATCTCCTCCCGATCCTGATCCTCCGGATCCGGATCCTCCTGGGCCGCCTGGAGGGTTCCCTCCTGGTGGACCATTATTATGATAGTTTCCGGATGAACCGCTAGGGCATCCACCACTGTAACCGGCGTTTCCAGAAGACGCATACCTAGGGTAAGAATTATTTTGATTCCATCCCTGGTTATAGTTATTACCATTTTGATAATTACCACTTCCTGATGGATTATAATTATATCTATATCCATAGGAAGATGTTCTTGGCCGGTACGTTTTGTGGGGGGTTTGGTCTTGGAAAACGTCCATCATTAGGGCCATTACCTTGACCCGGAGGTGGGTTCGGTAATCTTGGACCTGCTGGTGTACTGTGGCCGGGTTGGGGGAAATATGAAGGTGGTGTTATCATATGTCTTGGTAGTCCCGGTACTCTCAGTTGTGCTACGGGTGTATTATTATTAGCTCCAGTAGCACTATCATGAGTCACTTTAATTTTGTGACTCAAATCTGGTATTGGTGGTGCCGGACCTATCGTATCCAGCACTGGAGTTGCTGGTGTAGGTGCGGTTCCATTACCTGCGGTATTATCCGGTTTCTTATAGACTCCGGATACTACATTCTTATCAGCCCCGTCATCAACGAATGGGTTGTATCTAGTTGGAGTTGCATCCTTGGATGTTTTCCCCAACATTTTAGACACCACAGCTGGATCTATATCACCTATAGTCAACTGGGCAGCTTCTACATATTTATCTAAGGTTATTGCAGTAGTCTGCAATTCCTGAAGCTCATTCGTGATTTTCTGTCTATCTTCCTCCAGTTGTTTATTGTAAGCTATAATGCCTACCCGGATAGTTTCATTGTCTTCAGCCTTTTTAGTACACTGAAGTTTCAACCGCCATGGATATGACCCTAGCTGTCGAAATGGCGTAAAACAACTACTTACCTACCTACCTCTAACTCGCTTTGATAATGGCATATTTCGGATTCGAATTTTGCCTTATCAAGACTTAGTTGGTCGTTCGTATCTATGTATGTTTGGATACGAATGTGTCTATTGTCATATTCCTTATTGAATGACTCTCTCATTTCCTGAAGTTTTAATTCTTCATTTTCGAGTTCCTTCATGTACTCACTCCTTCTGGCTTCGAATTCCTTCCGCATGCCAGTTAGGTCCTCTTCCAGCTGAAGTTTTTCTTGGAATACTTCATCTTTAGCTTTGACCAAGGTATTTAGGTTCTCGTTCAAAGTTACATAAGTTTCATTTAACAACAGGACATCCGGTCGTTTAAATTCCTCACCTTCCGGTACCGCATAGGTTAAGTCGCCATCTATAGCGCTGTAATCTAATATTGGTAGTCCGGGTCTGGGTAATCTATAAGGTAGTTCTCCGAATGTTACCCTTTTTGGCATTGGTGCCGGATGTTCTGGATTAGTACTACCACCAACTTCGAACATCGAATTAGTTAACTCGTCAACAAGTGATTGTTGGCTCATTAAATTACCCTGTCTCTGTATGGACTGTTCACGTCGTACAGAGTCTGGTAGATTCTCCTCACTATCATTATAGTGGGGTTCGGGATCTCTCCAAGATGCAGATTCCGCATCTTGGGAGTTCGAATGGGTTTGGAGCACTAATGATCCATTGCCATTCTCCTGAGCAATTAATTGCCCTGCTGGGTTAGCTTCCGTGAGGCTATCTAACCCATGTACCAGCCGTTCGGACGTTATAACGTCCGGGCTATACACCAGAATTAACTGGTCACGGCACCAGTGTAAGGGTTTGTGGCCTTACGGACCTGGGGGGGTTCGGGTCTTACGATTCGGAAAGAAAGAGACAGTATTTCAAGTGTATGCCAACGGTTAGTTTTATTACTTAGTGCACACTCACGGCTGCCGAATGGTATAGAAGAGGCAGCTAATATTGATGGATAATGGTCTACATGGTGCGGAGGCCAGAAGGGCCTCTGACGTAGCGGCTGAGCCCTGGGCTTTATATAAGGACCCAGGTGTTCGTCGTCAGATGTCCCCACAGACCCGGATCAGTGCTGCCACCTATCCGGAACCTGAGGAACGTCCGACGACTCGACTCACCCGCCACGTCAGACGGTACCCAACTCTATGGTTAGACAATGCGTACCTCTACATAATCATATGCAAGGGTATATTTATGGTTTTCTTCACAAACACTGGCTAGTTTCAGAATTTCATTACTGAATCTTTTGATTACTGTTCACAACCATACTGACATTCACACTATGGACTGTCTCAGAAGTATCAGGTCAGTAGCCCAATAAATAATCCATGAATGGACAGAGTGATACCAGTAGACTACTGCATCTATGCTGCTGCACAGAGTGTGACATTTTTGGTATCTATTAAGATTCAGTTGAGAGTCAGTAGACTACTGATTCTAGCCTGAAAATGCAGTGCATACTCAGTTGATAGTCAGTACATTACTGAATCTGTACTGAAAATGCAGTGAAGAGTCAGGTGTTTTGGAAGTATTTCAGCAGTACCTACTGCAAAATGCAGTTGTTGATCAGCATATTCCCAGTAGCCACTGATAGGAGAAGTAGATACTGCCTTCTGGTCCGGGTATGCCTATCCAATGAGGGGTCTGCCATTCCTGTACCTTTACCGTAATCTCTCGCGTAGAAGGCGCAGCCCGCGTAGAAGGCGCACCCCTAACTCAGGGAAGGTTGGTTCACATAGAAGGCGCACCTATCTCCCCTGAATTGGTATTATGAAAAAACCCGCGTATAAGGCGCACCCCCAACCCAAGGAGGTCTTGTCCGCGTACAAGGCGCACCTTGTGCATGACCTGCCTACAAGGGTCTCCTTGTAGTTGGGGATAGCCTTAGTTAAGGTTGAAATCAGGTTGGGTATGATGCTGAACATATATTTTTTTTAATGCCACAAATGAGGTGTGACCAGAAGTAGAACTTATCTCTAACATTTTATCATCAGTTCTTTTGATTTCTCTTCCTACAGTCATGCATTCTATCAATGTTGTAGCATGTTAGGGAATGAATTTAAATCAAAACATTATCTAAACATAGTTTGAGCATCTATTCTTAAGTCAAACACATAGCAGGTGTATATAAATGGTATACTGGCTCCATCTGGTGGCACTTCTAGGAATCATTCCTATTGAATACAGGATTATAAGTGATCATGGTCAAGATATAGTTTGCATTATCATTATGTGTTAGATTGTATTCCCAGTACTGTAGTTGTAAATGGATTTTAGGTTATCCATGCTTAGATCACTGTTTTACATGATACATTTCATGTTATCATGTCAATAGGTCCTCATGATGTGGTTGATTTGTCAAAACTGTGTCAGAAGATAGTATACAATTGAAATTTACCTCAAACTGTACCTTAATCATGATCATTTATAATCATGTATGTTAGAGATAAGTTCTACTTCTGGTCACACCTCATTTGTGGCATAAAAAAAAACATATGTTCAGCATCATACCCAACTTGATCACAATTGAGATATGGGAAAAACCCGCATATAAGGCGCACCCCCAACTCAAGGCAGCCTGCCTCCCGCGTATAAGACCCATTCACGGTCTGATTCGCGTATAAGACGCGCCTTATACGCGGGAGATTACGGTACTATAAATCATATATTTATTGCTTGATCAAAAAAAAAAAAAAAAAAAAAATGAAAATCCCTGCAAATGAGGCGGGCGGGATCCATAGACATGTTATTTTTTCAAATAAAAATAAAATTTTAATTTCTGAAAAACAGGGGCGGGAAATCCATAGACCAATCTTTTAATTTGGTGTGGCCTTAGCCTTGATTGTTGCAAATTTACATTTAAAAAAAGTTTTACTGGTATTGAACATGGAAGTTATGCACACCTTAGGGCATTTCGATTTCCCTAATGGTAAACTTTAGGTGTGTGTTTGAAACATATCTAATCTAACGATCTTGCAGTAATTCATCATGTTCCCTTCTGTTTTTGTTTTCTAGTCAATGTGCCGAGCACATCGTGGGACAGTGAGCGGATACTTCCTGGCTGGACGATATATGTTTTGGTTACCGGTAAGTTTTGAGTAGATATGGAATTTCATTTATGTTACTCTAAAGCCTGGCCTACAAGCTCTTGCTTGTAGGCTATTCAAAATTAAATTAAATTCAATTGGTGGTGGGGGGACTCATCATTTATGAAGGCCTCCCAACCCTAGCTGCCCATGGCTATTTCATTTATGAAGATCCGTCAATTACCTATAACCAAATGTCATGCAATTCTAAAAATAAGTTCAGGGTATGGCTTACACCCAGGGTTTAATAGTATGCTTTTCAATGACAAGTATAATGCAGAGAAGTGTAAAACAATCATAGTTCATTTAATGTTTAAATATGATTGTTGAATTTACTCTTTACAAAAATATTTTAGTAATAGTTTGGCATTTTGTTTTTAGGTTGGTGCGTCACTATTTGCCAGCAATATTGGAAGTGAACATTTTATCGGCCTGGCAGGATCTGGAGCTGCAGCGGGTATCGGTGTGGGAGCATTTGAATTAAATGTAGGTGTTGCATATCGTTTTATCATTATAATTATATTTATTACCTACTTAACTAAGTAAATGAAGCCTTATATGTAATACATATACCACATATGGACAAGGAGCAATTCTGACCGAAGCTACGGTTTAGCTCTACATTTCTTTGGATTCTAAGACCTTCCAGCGTCAATCATAGAGTTGGCAGATAAATGAATGTCTGACCATTGAAATACACTCTATTTGCAGGCTTTGATCATGCTACAACTGCTCGGCTGGGTATTCCTTCCCGTGTACATGGCAAGCAAGGTACGTGTTGCCTCCCAACATAATTTTTAGGAATGAAAAAATATTCAAGACATTCAGCTTTTCATAACATTTAGAGCATCTCTCCTCAAAGGTGTCTACTGGAATTTTTCAAACTTTACTTTTATGTTTTATTACAATTGGCAACTTTTATCAACCCCCTGTATAGTTTATTTAGCATATCACAAATGTGATAAATGTAAATATTGAAGCTAAGTGTACACTTCTTCACCAGGTGTGCACTTTACCAGAGTTCATGAAGAAACGGTTTGGCGGTCACCGAATTCGCATCTACTTGTCGGTCCTGTCAGTAGTACTCTACATATTCACCAAAGTCTCGGTAAGACATTTACGATGTATCAGAATATATATGATAATATGTCTTTCATATGTTGTATTGAATTAATAGCAAAAACAACAAAGATAAAGAGGCTAACTGTTATTCCCATTGCCAAGTAAGTTTTTCGATTTATAAGAAAGATATGGAGTTAAAGTCGCTCCTCAGCAGCGATGCTATTTTCCTTAATTTTGAAGGAATCCATAGCTTTTCAGTTGGATTTCCCAATCGCACTATTACATTTCCAAAAATTGACCAGTGTTGTAAGGTTGTGTATTTTTTGTCGACCAGGGAGTGACATCTCTGCTTGTCTCATGTACATCGCTGACGGCGGCGGTGTCTTGATAGACTCATTACATCTGTTGTGAGGTTAACCTAGACTTTCTACTTTCACACAGCCACTCATTAATCCCAATTTACTTCATTAATCAAAAATTCTAACCCAGTTCTGTTTTTGATTTGATGTTATAAGACACATGCGCCTTTCTCTAACTGCAGGTCAATCTGTATTCGGGTGCGTTGTTCATCCAACAAGCACTGCACTGGAACCTGTATGTCTCCATCATTCTGCTGTTGGCGGTAACAGCTTTCTGCACTGTCACTGGTATGTACAAGTAACTATTGGATTACCTTGGCCGCCTTTGGTGCAATGATTTGAAGTATATCGAATGTCACAAAAGCTACTTAACTACCATATATTCTTGCATATAAGGCAGACCTCACATATAAGGCACATCTTACATATAAGGCGCACCTCCCTAAAATGATAGTTATAAGGCGCACCTTGGGCGTGACATTGAACAGTTCATCAGGTACTATTTCTTTAGTGTAAAATGCTCACCTATACAATGCACCCAACTGAATGGTATGTCCTATAACGCACAGATGGGCCATCGGGTGTTAGCCCTGCCAATTAAGTATAATGAACATTTGCAGTATTTCAAAACTAGACAAGATAAACTTTTACACGACAAGGAGGAATCAGGATAACCACAGGTACAGAAAGTATTGATCGTACCAGTAACAGTTAATACTTATTCATTCAGTTCGCTCAAATCTGTCATTCAATCATGTATTTTATCTTCCGTGATGCAGGTGGTCTGACCGCTGTTATCTACACTGATACACTACAGGCATTTATCATGATAAGCGGAGCGGCCATCTTAACCGGCATTGGTAAGAACACCACACATTTTAATAAAATGAACAGTGAGAACAGTGCATAGATAAATGTCTCAAAAGGTAAAATAATGAAAGATATTTAAAATCCAGTGTTAATTAAGTCATTATTAGACCCGAGTTCCGAACTCGGGTCTACTTCTACTGTACAGGTTTTCGCCGAAGGTTTTTGCGGAAAGGGGTAATGTGCACCATAAATCGACCATTGCCAACTGATGTGAAGTTGTCCCCTTAAATTGCCTATATTTTTGGTATATGGACATTGATATTGGTGGCTATAGTTGCATAATATATACAGGTATATATGCACTTCATAATATATATTTGGGTTTACTCTATGTAATGTTTCCCCACAGTTACTGCTTTAATGTTGGTCAATTTATAGGAGGTCTACCCCACCACAGCTTTTGGTGCCTGCACGGCCCAATGCCTCTTTGATAGCCTGTATATAGTCAACACTGTACACACTTTGGGGCTGGTACATAGCCGTGAGTAGCACGGACCACTGCCTCTTTGATAGAGTGTATATAGCCAACATAGGGACGCTGTTGGGGCTGGTATAAACGCCGTGAGTAGCACGGACCACTGCCTCTTTGATAACATGTACATAGCCGACATAGGGACGCTGTTGGTGCTGGTATAATTCTTTATGGATGTCACAATGTATTGATGCACATTTAACCCTTCGTGGATAGCATGATGCATTGATGCACAGTTAACCCTTTATGGATGGCATGATGCATTGATGCACATTTAACCCTTCATGGATAGCTTGATGCATTGATGCACAGTTAACCCTTTATGGATGGCATGATGCATTGATGCACATTTAACCCTTCTTGGAAAGCATGATGCATTGATGCACAAATAACCCTTTATGAATGGCATGATGCATTGATGTGTAATTAACCCTTTATGGATGGCATGATGCATTGATGCACAGTTAACCTTTTTTGGATGTCACAATGCATTGATGCACATTTAAACCTTTATGGATGGCATGATGCACTGATGTGCAGTTAACCCTTTATGGATAGCATGATGCATTGATACACAGTTAACCCTTTATGGATGGCATGATGCATTGATGCACAGTTAACCCTTTATGGAAGGCATGATGCATTGATGCACATTTAACCCTTTATGGATGGTGTGATGCATTGATACACAGTTAACCCTTTATGGATGGCGTGATGCATTGATACACAGTTAACCCTTTATGGACGGCGTGATGCATTGATACACAGTTAACCCTTTATGGATGGCATGATGCATTCATGCACAGTTAACCCTTTATGGAAGGCATGATGCATTGATGCACAGTTAACCCTTTATGGAAGGCATGATGCATTGATTCACAGTTAACCCTTTATGGAAGGCATGATGCATTGATGCACAGTTAACCCTTTATGGATGTCATGATGCATTGATGCACATTTAACTCTTCTTGGATAGCATGATGCATTGATGCACAAATAACCCTTTATGAATGGCATGATGCATTGATGTGTAATTAACCCTTTATGGATGGCATGATGCATTGATGCACAGTTAACCCTTTATGGATGCCATGATGCATTGATGCACAGTTAACCCTTTATGGATAACATGATACATTGATGCAGTTAACCCTTTATGGATGGCATGATGCATTGATGCACACTTATCCCTTTATGGATGGCATGATGCAATGATGTGCAGTTAACCCTTTATGGATGCCATGATGCATTGATGTGCAGTTAACCCTTTATGGATGCCATGATGCATTGATGCACAGTTAACCCTTTATGGATAACATGATACATTGATGCAGTTAACCCTTTATGGATGGCATGATGTATTGATACACAGTTAACCCTTTATGGATGGCATGATGCTTTGATGTGCAGTTAACCCTTTATCGATGGCATGGTGCATTGATGCACAGTTAACCCTTTATGGATGTCACTATGTATTGATGCTCAGATGTACCATCATGTACCGTGATGTACCGTGATGCACCATCATGTACCATGATGTATCGTCATGTACCATGATGTACCTTCATGTACTGTCATGTACCATGATGTACCATGATATACTGTCATGTACCATGATGTACCATGATGTACCTTCATGTACCATCATGTACCGTCATGTACCGTAGTGTCCCACCATGCACCATGATCATGTACCATCATGTACCTTCATGTACCATCATGTACCTTTATGTACCATCATGTACCATGATATACTGTCATGTACTGTCATGTACCATGATGTACTGTCATGTACCATGATGTACTGTCATGTACCATGATGTACTGTCATGTACCATGATGTACTGTCATGTACCATGATGTACCTTTATGTACCATGATGTACCATAATGTACCATAATGAACCATGATGTACCGTGATGTACCATCATGTACCATGATATACTGTCATTTACTGTCATGAACCATGATGTACCGTCATGTATCATGATGTACCTTCATGTACCATGATGTGCCATGATGTACCTTCATGTACCATGATGTACCTTCATGTACCGTGATGTACCATCATGTACCATGATGTACCATCATGTACCATGATGTATCATCATGTACTGTCATGTACCGTGATGTACTGTCATGTACCTTCATGTACTGTCATGTACCATCATGGCTGCCTATGAGACTACCTGAAAAGGTGAATGGCGGCCACCTGATATTTGGATGTGTTAATAACAATACGTGCTTGAATACCATCCAAAAAATTATATAGCAAATAAAGGAAATTGTTCTTAAAAAAAAAAATCATGTACCGTGATGTACCATGATGTACCTTCATGTACCATGATGTACCTTCATGTACCATGATGTACCTTCATGTACCATGATGTACCTTCATGTACCATGATGTACCTTCATGTACCATGATGTACCTTCATGTACCATGATGAACCATGATGTACCTTCATGTACCCTGATGTACCTTCATGCACCATGATTTACCTTCATGTACTGTGATGTACCTTCATGTACCGTGATGTACCTTCATGTACTGTGATGTACCTTCATGTACCATGATGTACCTTCATGTACTGTGATGTACCTTCATGTACCATCATGAACCATCATGTACCATGATGTACCATCCTGTACTGTCATGTACCTTCATGTACCATCATGTACCATGATGTACCATCATGTACTGTGATGTACCATCATGTACCTTCATGTACCATCATGAACCATCATGTACCGTGATGTACCATCCTGTACTGTCATGTACCTTCATGTACCATCATGAACCATCATGTACCGTGATGTACCATCATGTACTGTGATGTACCATCATGTACCTTCATGTACCATCATGAACCATGATGTACCGTGATGTACCATCCTGTACTGTCATGTACCTTCATGTACCATGATGTACCGTGATGTACCATCATGTACCACCATGTACTGTCATGTATCATGATATGCTGTCATGTACCATGATGTACCATGATGTACCATGATATACCGTCATGTACCATGATGTACCTTCATGTACCATCAGGTACCATGATGTACCTTCATGTACCGTGATGTACCATCATGTACCATCATGTATCATCATGTACCATGATGTACCTTCATGTACCGTAGTGTCCCACCATGCACCATCATGTATTGTCATGTACCATGATATACTGTCATGTACTGTCATGTACCATCATGTACCGTAATATACTATCATTTACAATGATATACTGTCATGTACTGTCATGTACCATGATATACTGTCATGTACTGTCATGTACCATGATGTACTGTCATGTACCATGATGTACTGTCATGTACCATGATGTACCTTCATGTACCATGATGTACCATAATGTACCATAATGAACCATGATGTACCGTGATGTACCATCATGTACCATGATATACTGTCATTTACTGTCATGAACCATGATGTACCGTCATGTATCATGATGTACCTTCATGTACCATGATGTGCCATGATGTACCTTCATGTACCATCATGTACCATCATGTACCATGATGTGCCATGATGTACCTTCATGTACCGTGATGTACCATGATGTACCTTCATGTACCATGATGTACCATGATGTACCATCATGTTCCATGATGTACCATCATGTACCATCATGTACCATGATGTATCATCATGTACTGTCATGTACCGTGATGTACTGTCATGTACCTTCATGTACTGTCATGTACCATCATGGCTGCCTATGAGACTACCTGAAAAGGTGAATGGCGGCCACCTGATATTTGCATGTGTTAATAACAATACGTGCTTGAATACCATCCAAAAAATTATAAAGCAAATAAAGGAAATTGTTCTTAAAAAAAAAAATCATGTACCGTGATGTACCATGATGTACCTTCATGTACCATGATGTACCTTCATGTACCATGATGTACCTTCATGTACCATGATGTACCTTCATGTACCATGATGAACCATGATGTACCTTCATGTACCCTGATGTACCTTCATGCACCATGATGTACCTTCATGTACTGTGATGTACCTTCATGTACCGTGATGTACCTTCATGTACTGTGATGTACCTTCATGTACCGTGATGTACCTTCATGTACTGTGATGTACCTTCATGTACCATCATGAACCATCATGTACTGTGATGTACCATCCTGTACTGTCATGTACCTTCATGTACCGTCATGTACCATCATGTACCATGATGTACCATCATGTACTGTGATGTACCATCATGTACCTTCATGTACCATCATGAACCATCATGTACCGTGATGTACCATCCTGTACTGTCATGTACCTTCATGTACCATCATGAACCATCATGTACCGTGATGTACCATCATGTACTGTGATGTACCATCATGTACCTTCATGTACCATCATGAACCATGATGTACCGTGATGTACCATCCTGTACTGTCATGTACCTTCATGTACCATGATGTACCATGATGTACCACCATGTACTGTCATGTATCATGCTGTCATGTACCATGATGTACCATGACATACCGTCATGTACCATGATGTACCTTCATGTACCATCAGGTACCATGATGTACCTTCATGTACCGTGATGTACCATCATGTACCATCATGTATCATCATGTACCATGATGTACCGTCATGTACCGTAGTGTCCCACCATGCACCATGATCATGTACCATCATGTACCTTCATGTACCATCATGTACCTTTATGTACCATCATGTACCATGATATACTGTCATGTACTGTCATGTACCATGATGTATTGTCATGTACCATGATATACTGTCATGTACTGTCATGTACCATCATGTACCGTAATATACCATCATTTACAATGATATACTGTCATGTACTGTCATGTACCATGATATACTGTCATGTACTGTCATGTACCATGAGGTACCATCATGTACCATCATATACCATGATGTACCATCTTGTACCATGATGTACCTTCATCATGTACTGTCATGTAATTGCTTGAAAATTGCATTAATAACTCGGGTCTTTTAGGTCTTTGACCTAACCTGCTCCATCTTTTGTAATATAAAAATCTTAAAATATGTAGTATAAGAATATTACAAATATGTAAGTATAAAAGATAAAAGGTACTTTTGAAAAGAGTATAACAGCCGGTACCCAATATAAACATGTGATGCATACATAATTTTCTTGTACCCAGGTTTCAACAAGGTGGGCGGCTACCAGGGACTATATGAACAGTACAGTAGCGCCATTCCGAACACGACGCTGGCCAATGTGAATGAGACGTGCGGCTACCCACGATCTGACGCGTGGACCATGCTGCGGGACCCGATAGATTCGGACATTCCCTGGCCGGGTTTCCTTCTCGGTCAGACACCTGCCTCTGTTTGGTACTGGTGTGCTGATCAGGTATGGACTATTTACAGCTGTACATTGTGAATTGATGATATAAAAATGTACAAATATATTCGGTTGTTTAAAATTAGTGTGAGATGTTGATAAGATATTCAACAATATCACAATTTATGATTATGTGGGTATCATGCTTTAAATCTGATATAAAAATGTAGAGGGCAAAGACACAGTAGCTCTTTCGATTATTATTGAGGGTTTTCAGGGTGCTGGACCCTTTGTTGTATATCCACGTGGTAAGGCAGCAATTTTCCCCGTAGTTTGTGTTAGACCAAAATGAGAAAATACTGCACATTTACAAGTTCTGCACGTATGTCTACTTCAGATGATGGTTCAACGAGCATTGGCCGCTAAGAGTCTCTCCCATGCTCAGGGGGCCACGCTGTTTGCTGGGTACCTCAAACTTCTGCCGCTCTTTCTGATGGTTATGCCAGGCATGATATCCAGAGTCCTCTATCCAAGTAAGCAAAGTAAACTGTGCAATTCAATTATTCACCTATGAAATTGAAATAGCTTTGATGTCTTTTATACATTGGGCAACCACACAATATGATTACATGTTGTAGGATATATACTGTAATACGGTGCATATAAGCCGCACCTTATACGTGAATGGACTTTTTGTGCACCTAATTGGATTGCCCAAGGATGGGGATTACCGGTAGGTGAGGATAGTATACAATAGAACAGTACTGAACTATCTAAAATCAAGTTCAGTTGCGCCTTATAGCATCTCCTTCAACTCAGGGTGGGTCTTACATGCAGGGTGCACCTTATATGTGAGGTATTAAGATAACTGGATGTTTTATCGATTTAGATGAAGTTGGGTGTGTCGACCCGGACATCTGTGAACAAGTGTGCGGAAGCCGTGTTGGGTGTAGCAACATCGCATTCCCCAAACTAGTCCTAGAGCTGATGCCAACCGGTAAGTAAAAAAAATAAATTTATAATAGTCCAAATAACGTTAGCTCCTATTACTAACAACAGGCAGTTAAGAATACCTCGATATAGAATCCTGCCTGAGGATTGATATAAATACCTTCATTAAAAGTGTTTTAATGTGTTCTGCGTATATGTTTATCTCGTGTTATACCAGTGGTCCTCTTATATCGTTCCTACTTATAACTGGATATCCGTGGTAATGACACATAAAACAAACACAACTTTCTCCCCTATTTTCATCACACCCTGCAAACTTGATTTTCTATCAACTTTTATACAAACAAATTAGTGTGAAACCCTCCCCAGTAGATGCACAGTAAACCCACACCGGCTGACCAAGGCACTGAATTAATACACTGGTTCTGATGGTTGCCATCGTATTAGAAGTGTTGACACCATCATAAGACAGATCATACCCTGCACGGTTGCTTTACTGCGCATTTAAACTCCAAATGTTTTTAATCTGAAGTTTTGAAAGGTTTCTAGATTAGGAAGTCAAAACTTCAGTTTGTGAGCATGGATGCCATTTTTATTCTCAATCGCGATGTATATAGCTGGGGCCAGTGCATGGTATTCCTCATCCTTTTCCATTCCATCATATTTTATAAAAAAAAAAAGGACTTATAAGGGATAACTTTATGGGGGTTGTTTATAGTTTTCTTTGGGTTTGTCCTTTTATTCTCTTCATAGTAGGCATGACTAAATAACCTTTAAAAGATTATTCAAATAATTACGGTAATGATTTCATAATCTTTGAAGATTGGAATGCTGTGGTTTGAATTTGAAATGTGGAAGACAAATGCTTGAAGAGTTTAACTTGTGTGCATTGTCAAGAAGCTAACATGTACAGAGATGCCAAACCAGGAAATCCTGGTTTTGTTAGATTTTTCAGCTTATCTATTAAATTCCTGTAAAAGGTGTCCAAAATTATCATTTTCCCTGTTTTTTTTTTCTGGGCCAGCAGGTGGCATCTCTGCATGTATCGAATGCACATAACTTAATCAGATTTTCTAATGTAAAGGCAAACGACGGGCTGAATGTTACACGGGAATATGTAATAGTCACAACAGATTTTGAAGGAACTAATTTAATATTTTGCAGAGAGGAGACATACCCATGTAAATATATACCGTAGATCCTGAACAAACACCCGCCAAAATAACTTCCAGATATCTATTTTACTCACTATCAATCTTTTAGAACAAACCCATCCTAACATTTTCTATCCATCTACAAGGCCTACGTGGAGTGATGATGTCGGTCATGTTGGCGGCCTTGATGAGTGACCTCACTTCCATCTTCAACTCAGCCTCCACGCTCTTCACCATGGACATCTACCGCTACATCCGCAAGAATGCCTCCAACCGAGAACTCATGATTGTTGGACGGTAAGACATATGTATTTGTTTGTTCAATGTGTATTGTACAAGATAGCTCAGAGGAGGGCAGGTGAGAAGATTTTTCTAAAAAGAAAGAAAAAATTGCGGGAAAACCACATAACCTGCTATACGAGCCTGTTATATTTCTTCACCACTTATACAAAAAATGAATGGAGAGAACGGATAATAAGGCCAGCTAAGTGCAGTGAACTTTCACCAAAAAAATCCAATAGGAATATTGAAAAGATAGAGATAATATCATAAACAGTTTCTTATCCTCATTTACTCTTTGGAGTATTTAGAAGTAAAGCACAGATCACAATCTGATCTCACTGAAAATTTCTAGATACCTCTATATGTCAATAAAATTTTACATTTGTTTTTAATCATTTAACTGCTGTAATACCTATACGTATCTGTCCATGTAGGTCGTTTGTGTGCGTCATGATTGCTATCGGCATCGCGTGGATCCCAACTATACAGAACATGCAGGGTGCCCAGCTCTACCTGTACATTCAGTCTGTCGCTGCCTACCTCTCGCCTCCGATAGCTGCCGTCTACGCCATATCTATCCTATGGAAGCGGGCAAACGAACCTGTGAGTCTGCTCTCTGTGTACCACTATATTGATATGAATTATAGCATATACATGTATAGGTATTGTTGTTTCAAAATGTACAATTTTTTATGGCTTTTAAAAATGTCAAATTGTGCTTTTACTGAAACTTTTCTTTTTGGAGAAATGTGTTACATTGTATTTACTCCATGTCACATGTGTTACAGGGTGCATTCTGGGGGCTTATGATTGGGGTGGTGGTCGGAGTGATCCGCATGGTTCTAGACTTTGTCTACATTGAACCCCCATGTGGTGAACCGGATACACGGCCCGCTATAGTGGCCAATGTACACTACATGTACTTCGCAATGATCCTCTTCTGGCTGACAGCGTTAGTAACAGTCATCATTAGTTTGCTGACTGAGGCACCGTCAGAGAGACAGGTAAGTCAATCTTCTTAGTTGATTTTAAAGTGACATTATCTGATTTTCCTTAATTTTCAAATTCCACTTAAATATGCTCCAAACCATTTTTGTGAAAATATCAGATTTAAAAGGTGGTCGTCCATAATAATTTGATATCTATAGGTCATATATGGGAGTTATCATTTTTTAACAACAGTGGGGTGGTGGGTTAGTGCATGGATGTGCAAAAAAGAAATTGCCCCCCTCTCGAGGGCCGAACTTTTGCTAATATAAAGGTGGGGGTTGGGGTGCTATTTTATATTCTTAGATCCCACTTTACAAAAGTTGTATGCAGATTGTATTGTACCGTGCAAAATAAATCTTTTTGGTTTCTGTCTGAATTGCCAAACAAAATTTTTTCATTCCAGCTCATTCGGGTGACATATTGGACACGCTTTGATCAGACTGTCCGTGATGATGAAAGACCTGCCGCATCGACACAAGCGGACAAGGCCAATCTTGTGGAACTAGTGAACAAAGCCGATACAAACGCTGGTGGTGACCATCAAAACCAAACTCTTGGATTCTCCAAGGAGACTGGTGCTAATAACGCAGCTAATGCAAATCTAGATGATCGCGATGAGAGTGTTCTTATCATCTCGCCCCAGAAGGAGAGTAATGGAATGGAAAAGTCACCAGCCAGTAGTACTAACGTACAAGGTAAGTTACAAAAAATTCCTCCCGAAAAATTCTTGAGTAAAATTGGGGACTATCTCAAGACTTTAATGTGGGGGGGGGGGGAAAGATATGGGGGAAAGAAAATCCGACCTACCAGTCATTTCATAATGGATTGGGAGTTAATTTTCTCTTTATGTGAGATAAACGGCATTATCTTAGTTTTAGCGACCAGTTTTGGCGACTAGAATTGTGGCTTATTCCATATCAGAAAATTACGGAGCCCTGGAAAGGACAACTGTTTTCTAGACATTTATTTCTATAGTTTGTTTCCACAAAAAGTATTTTCATTTCCGCAAGTAGTACCATAATCTCTCGCGTATTAGACACGTCTTCTACGCCAAACAAATGCCTGGTGCGTCTTATAGGTTTTCCCAAAGAAGGGGGTGCGTCTTATAGGTGGGGTATTTTTACTATAAAACAGTATTGAAATTACAAATATCACCCCTAAGAGGTGCATCTTATACATGAACCAGCCTTTCCTGAGTTGGGGGTGCGTCTTCTACGTGCACCGCGTCTTCTACGCGAGAGATTACGGTATTTCATTTCCGCAAGTAGCATTTTTGTTTCCACAACTTTTATTTTCATTTCCGCAACTTTTATTTTCGTTTCCGCAACTTTTTATTTTCGTTTTTGCAAGTTATATTTCGTTTCCGCAAGTTTTATTTTTCGTTTCTGCAACTTATATCTTTGTTTCAACAACATAACATCCACAATTGATTGACCATGCACAAAAAAGGTATTAAGTTGTGAAACCAAAAGTATAAGTTGCGAAAACAAAAATAAAGGTTGTGAAAACAAAATATAGGTATGCAAAAATGAAAATAAATCTTGCCAAAACAAAACTAAAACTTGCGAAAACGAAAACAAAAACTTGCGAAAACCAAAATAAAACTTGCGAAAACCAAAATAAAACTTGCGAAAATGAAAATAAAACTTGCGTAAACGAACTTAAGAAAAAACAATGTAGAAAACGGATGTCCTTTCCAGGGCTCAATAGAAAATCGCGACCACTTTTTAGCGACCACTACTGTAAATTCTCTCGTTTAAGCAACGGCTTATACCAGAACCCAAATCAAAATTAGGCTTATAGAATGGGCCCAAAGTAATGATGCGGCTACGGGGGTATTTGGCACTATTATAGAATAGTACTAAATTGTCATTTCTCAAGCCTAAGGTGTGGCTGATAGCTTATTCCAAAGGTGGGGTTGCTGCTTATACGAGGGTGCGGCTTATACAAGATAATTTATGGTATATTCTTTATTTAGCGACCTTAACGGAGATGTGGCCAGATAAACTAAGGGAAGGACAATATTATTATGTGGATTGTGCCTGAAAGAAGGTAGAGCAATCATGGTTTGAACTTGAACAATATTCTATCACACATAAGAAAATTAGGTAAGACATTTTTTTTGTCTTTTACTTCCTAACAGTTAAGCGACGAAAGCACTACTTCCTGAGTCGGATGTGTGACTGGTTCTGTGGACTGGAGAATGATGACGACGAAGAGGCGATACGTCGCGCTGAAATCCAAGAGGCGCATCTCCGTACGGTGACCACCCTTAAACAAGACCGGTGCACATGGGCGGTACTCAACACCAATCTCGTCATACTCTGTGCACTCTGTGTGGGGCTCTACGTCTTCTTCTCCATCGGCATCCATAATATATAATCACCCACTAAGAGGTACCATTCGAGGGGTATTGAGTATTGTCATCCAAAAGTGTAGATTAAAGTGACACCTTTTCTCAGTACCTATTGTAAAATAGTGACCACTCCCTTAGAATTTGGCGCTGCTGCCAAAGGGAAACTTAATTGACAAATCAGCAGGGAGTCCTTAGTGTCTGTACACAATCTGAAACATTCACCGAGTGGATAATTATCATGGCGCTGTTGTCATAACTACTATTACCTAGTACCCAAATACAGAGCTGCTCCTTGTGAAGACCTTGTAAATTCAGTGGATGACTCTAAATGGGTGTGGTCAGATGGTATCTTATTCTAATGCTATAGCACCGATCAGGGGGATGACGACCTTCCAGCATGTGGTGGCGCCAAATTCTTAGGTATAGAGATTAGGACTAAGAGACCTAGATTGCTACCATCAAATGTATCCTATATTTCTCATTTAGAAACTAAGGGTTGTAAGTGAATCTCATAATGTGCTCCCTCTGAACGTGTGTTTTACACAAAAACATTTTAGGGAAGACCTTTTATTTTTGATAACCAGAAAACACTTTTGTGTTGCCATTATTGGCGTGGGAATCTCAAACTTCAGAAAAAAAAAGAATACCACTTGCCTAATTGTGGTTATCTTTAATATGAGAAATATTACTTTTTATATGTATGTCAGCACCAAGCGATTTCTCTCGGTGCAAACTATATTTTAATGATGGGGTATACTTTAATACATCGTTGAAAGGAAATGTGAAACCTATCTGTTTCGTTTTGTTAATTTTAAGAATCGTGCAGCTATGCTATTATTTCGTCTGGGATATCAGAAGTTAAGATATTTTACATTCATTACAAAATCTTATACAGCTATACATGTTGTGAATAGGTGCTTTAGTTAATATTTCACATCCCTATTGATGATATCGAAAACGGTATGTATGGACCAAAAGCTAGCTTTATGGGCCAATATAGGATAGTTTAATAAAATTTGGGAGGGAGGCTTGCACCATTAGTCTAAGTTGTAGTATATTTGATATGCTAAGTAGGGACCAGCCAATGAAACACACAGGTATCAAGTGAAATCTATTGAGAGAACTTTACCACCTTTTTTGTTGGATCTGGGCCTATCCCTGTCGATAAATGCTTATTCTCGGCAATGAATCCATCAAAGGTATGTCAACTGTTTTCATAGGTGAAAGGACGGGTGTGACTAGGTTGAAAATTGCCACCGAATTAACAGGGTTGCAGCACTGAACCATTGAAAAATTATATATATATATATATATATATATATATATATATATATATATATATATATATATATATATATATATATATATATATGTATGTATATATTTATATATTATATGTTCATTTTGATGGGATCAAATATCAAACCCGGTCCAAAAGAAATGTGAAAAAGCTATAAAAATGATTTGCTGATAATAATGTTTAATACCAAGGTGACCTGTAAAACCCTGTTTTTTTTTGTGTTTTTTTATGTTACCATTTAAGTAGATTAAGGCGGAATGTACTTGATTAAAAACCCTTCACAGATTTTCCATGAGAAATACCGTTTGAACTGTGTTATCTTTTTGTTTGGAGAAAGTAGTTATTTTAATCCCACTTATTGTTGAGATGCTATACCTTTATACCTGTTTTATTGATGAGTTTTGCCTCTGTTGTTTGTGAATTTGTTATAAGTTTCAGTTAGCAATATGTCCACCCCCTTCCATAAGTATACACTCAGGGGGCAAGGGACTAAACCCAAACCTGGCTGTGGCACTGGTGAGTTACTAGCCAGTACTAAACTCATGTGAACATCAAGACCCAGTGAGTAACTCAGCTGTGCTTACTCCTGCATCATGCCAACTCTCTAGGTTTGATACACTTCTAAAAGGTCGGCATGATGCACCAATGCAATGCTAGTGAGTAACGCGCCAGCACAGCATTGGTGCATGATTTGTGTTGTTTTCCAGAAGATCTGGATGTTTTTATCTTAAAGACTGGCTTATGGACATAATGAATGTCTTTATAAGTGTGTTACTGCCTTACGATATATTACATGACATAAAGATGTGAAATGATTGAAAAGTTGGCTGCCTATACTTTGCACCAATTGTCCACCAGTGGGCTGATGGGTCAGACATGATGCCATCGGTTAAATTGGAGCATGAAGTGGCTTAAATATCCATGGTTAGCTTATTCAATTATATTAAGCTAAACAATGTTGATTATACTAGTGACATGTGTTCTAATGCTTAAATAGTAAACGAGAGACAACGTGAAAACACTGAATGGACCATCTACTTAGTGCAGCTTCCAGTGGCCATTATCTAAGTGTTTGACGTATAAGTAGCACTAGTATACTTAAGTATAGAGCACCATATCCTCATATACATTCAACATGGGGAGCACACCAAAAACCGATAGATACTGATAATTGAAAAAAGAAGAAGAATAAGCATAGCAATCTCGATGCTTTTATGTTATTAGAGGAAATGGATCTCACTGTGGCACTGATGAAGGCATTGAAAATGAGTTGCTTTTTTAGTGGCTGTTCACAAATCACATTCATGCTGAACTCTAACTAGATGTGTAGGATGTAACAGTATTCTATATGACATCTAGTCGTGTTTTAGAGTTATTTTGAGAGTATTCTTTCTAGATTATACACTAGTATTTTAATAGACAATATCGTATTGCATAGTATCTTTATTGACACTACACAACGTGTATGCTTTGATTCAAGAGTATCGATAGTTCACATACATAGACGTTGTTACAGTTCTGGTTGTAAATCATAATGATTTTTACATATGGAAACATGTGATACCATGGCCTTAGAAGATACATATAGATTGGTGCTTGTGTAATATCTCAGGTTTGACCCAGAGGAGGTGCTCACTACACTGACGCCATCTACAGCCAAACTCATGTACTATTAAAGATCATATGAAATTCTACTTTCCAGCTCTGACAGAGCAAAAAAAGGTGTGTTTCCCTGTTTAAAAAGACGTTATATTATAGAGACTAAATTCATGTGTATTTAATTGTTTCCGTGGAAATGTTATCACGAATTGTGGATTTTACACTGGTTTTTGTCTAGGGAAGTGGTAACTCTGAATTATGAAAGCCTCAAACATGGGAAGATATTACCTACACTCTCTGTTTCTAAGGTTTGGGCAAAACTTGCCACATTCAGTCTGGTTGTACTAGGTCGTTTAACCTGAAACACCTTATTGAAGTCAGAAGAAACTTTATGTTGTAATAAAAGCTACTGTAAAACCGTGCATATAAGCAGTAGCTTCGTATCCCTGAACTTAGGATGCAGCAAATATGGACTGGGAATTATCACTATAGACCGATGCAGCAAGAAAAGGTGACCTTTTCATGAATAAAGTTGTATTTGAGGTTATTTTAGTGGAATGCTCTTAACTGTGCCTGTAGTATCCACATATTCAAACAACTTATATTAAACTTATATTCACAGGCCATCTGCCTTTCAGGTAATGTATAATATTGTATGATAAATGGCAGAATTGTCAATTAATATTTGCGTTCTCCTTAAGTTAGCCTGAGTTAGGTCACCTTTTCTTGCTCTCTTGATCTACAGTACTTAACCAATTTTCAAGCCCAGGTGGGTTTATATACCAGGTAGCTCGTTTCCAAAGTTGTTGGTACAGCTTTTATGCGGGTGCAGCTCATACATATGCGAGGGTTTATGGTACTTAATGTGACGGTTAGTCTAATATAGAGATATCCCCAAATCTATGGTTAGCAAGTTCTAAACATATCATGTATACTTCTCAGTCCATGTCTACAGAATTTATCTTGAGAGGGAATCCAATGACATGGTGAACAGTCAATGGTAGGGTATAAGGACCCTAAATCTGGTGGAGGGAAAAGATTACCTTCCAGCTACTGGTAGTAATGTGGAGGTATTTCTATACCCAACATGTTTAGTTACATCCAAACCCTCGCACCCTGTGCCATATCCCAGTTGGCAAAATAATAAGTTGTCATGTTTGTAAACGTTTAAAATCGCTTTTCGACCTAAAATGTTGAGAGTGAAAACATTTAGAATGGCGGATTACGTAAGAAAAACATACGGCAAACGTTAACCTAAACTTTTTCCTAAAAAGCGTTAGTATATAAACTTTATAACATTTAAACAAAACAAAAAGCTTTTCTATGTTAAAAAGATTCAACGAAAAAAACAACAACAGTTATTTAAGCCAACTGGGAAGTCCTCTTAGTGCTGGCTCATACTTGGTGCCCTGTATCATAAACATTCAACCTCTGATTCATCTGAATACCACTAGATGGCAGATTACTGTGAACCTCCTCTGGGTTCGACCTTAGATAAAAGGTCGGCGGCCCAGAGGTGATAAACTGATTTGACAGAAATGAGAATTACCATCATTTGTTGTCATCCATTCAGAAAGGACACCAGAATATGACATACTAGCAGTGATTGGGGTAAAGCCTTAGGTAAATCAATAGAACACATTGTTGCATTGCATGATTTCTTTCTGAACATATTTGATTCGACTTGTATACTTACTCAGCGTTTCTTGCCGGGACTGCCGATTATCATGTATTGGACGTTTTTGTATCTTTATGTAATCCCCGATACTGGACAGCTGTCATGTGATGAGCATGCTTATACCATGTGATGAATAATTAAGTCAACATTCTAGAGTTGTGAAACCTACAAACTGACACTATGTGAACTAATGAGTGTACTACTTGTTCAAACTATCACTAAACATTGTATGTATAACATTTGACCAAGTAGCCCTCCTTGATTGGTCTAACTTTTTACAGGATCCCAAAAGTGGAATCAATTTTACTATCTTTATAATGAAAAAATCTAAAATTGATCATGACGCTATACACTCGAGTGGAACAGAATAATTCTTTGATTATTAGATATTGCATATCTGATGTATAAAATTGTTCACATGCGCACTAATGAACACATGTTTATTGTGAAGGGTAGTTTGATGTGAAGACACGATCCACAGTATGTAAAGATTTGTTTGGAACTAAAATAAAGTGAAATCGTGTATGGTATCACTGTTTCCGTTAAATAAAACCACATAAATGCATTGGTAAAGGTGTTAAGGTTCATTTGTACTTATAACATTTCCTGCATTCTTATTTGTGTAGAGGTTTTATGAATATATGTCAAGCACTATAAAAGGGCACAAATTCAAAATTTGTGCCATTCCAGCGGTAACTGCTCATGTAGACAGATATCCCGTATTAACAATATATGAAGTTCATGAGAATAAGTCTGACTTCTTTCTCGTGATGCTTTCCCTGGGACCATACTAATCCTTTCTATTTTTTCCGCTATTTTCTGAAATTTTTCATATCCCCCCCCCCCACTGTTTTTTACCTAAAGGTTCCTTTTCTCCCCTTCAGTCAGACCGATTCAATTTTTTGCTTCTCTTTCATATCATTTTAGTCAGAGTTGGATAATAATCCAATCAATTGTTATGAAAAAAACCCAAAAAACAAACAACTGTTATTTGGTCATTTTAAGATGATGAAACTGGCCATGAGATATTGGGAGGGTGTTTGTATGACCCAGTCCCCAAGACAGTAGTAGGATGTTTGTACAGCGGTACCGTACTAGATGGCGCTACCAGCAAGCCTCCTTGTTAATGCACACATAAGTACTGGAGGGAACACAGTGGAGCTTGTCAGAGCAACCAACACTGAACACACAACGCTATGTAGGTTTCTAAATCTGGTCGCACAGGGAACAGTGTGCAGCTTGACATTACCTACCTTTAACCGTACTATTCCTTGGTCCCCATCTCTCCACATGGTGTGCTTATCAACACAGCACTAGTATACAGTCCAGGTATATCATAGTACATGGAGTAAGGCCTTTATACGACTCACAAGGTGGGTGTACCCGATTCTATTCTCAGCAACTGTTCTAACCCTATGGCATGCATATAGATAATATAGTGAACGTACAATTCAGTGTAGCATCCCCGGGGGGGACACTCAGATTTCTTCTGACGGGGGTGTGCGGCTGGGCCTCTGACAACCCTTACCCTTGGTGAGAGGGATTTTGGGCAAAAAGTGACCCTTGGTGAGAGGGATTTTGGTAAAAAAAAATGTGCACAGTGAAGTTTTTTATTTTGAAATTTACCCTTGATGTGCGGAATTTTTTTTTTATCAAAACTGACCATATTTGGCAGAAATTTTGATGGAAATCCCGAAAACTGACACTTTTTTTGATGTGCAGGGTCAAAATATGAGAGAAGTGACCCTTGGTGAGAGGGATTTTGGCTAAAAGTGACCCTTGGTGAGAGGGATTTTGACCAAATCCAGACCCTTAGTGAGAGGGATTTTGGCCAAAAAGTGACCTTGCCAGCCGCACACTCCTGTCTGTGGCATATAGTGAGTGCCCCCCCCCCCGGGGGTAGCATCGTTCATAGTCATAGACATAGGAATATAGGCATTGCAATAATATGGTAACTCCAGATCTTTTCTAAACTGGTCCTCAATGCATAGGGATCAATATCCAGTACAGACGATGTATACAGTGACTTGGGCGGCATGAGTGGGAGGGGGAGGTCAACATCTAGGCTTTTGGTGAGTGGGGCCAGTGTGTCAATGTATATGTATTACGATGCATGTATATAATATATAGTTGTAGACCTCTGCTTACATTATGTAAGCCATTATGTAAGGGCCCATTTCTCCTCTTTCCTATCCCCTCGGATGTGTGTGGTGCACATATGCGTGGGCACTGACACATTCCTCTGTAAAATCTATTACTCACTCACTCATATCTCGCCATGAATATGACCTTAGCTGTTGAAATGGCGTTAAACATCTATTACTCACTCACTCACTCACATTATGTAAGATTTGCTGTCATCTATCATCTAGTCCATTGATAAAGGTGAATATATATGGGTCATGATCCGGTGCCTTGGATAGGATGACACTTCCCTCCTCAAGGAGTCATCCAAGCATTCAAGTGGTAGTAACTATTATTAGCAGTTGAATTCTGGTTTGTTTGGGCTATAAGTAGGCTACTATATAATCCTACCACTGTGCACCTCTAGCTTCTACTGGTGCAACGTATAGACTATCTCACCTGAATCAATAGTTCAATGTGGTGGATGTAAGGCCACCCTTAAAAATATGTCCGTTTCCTGTCCAGAGGGTGGGATTTTTTAGACCCATGAGGGAGGGAGGGAAAATCTTTTTTGGGAAAATATTTTTATTTGTCATGAGCATTGTAAGCGTGGACAGCATGAATTCGCCATCATGTTCTAAGATTTAGTGATTTGAAACCTAGATTCTTGTGCTGATGGACGAAAAAAATGAATTGTTTTCCAGAATGCAGGAAAATTTTTTCCCATTCTCACAAAAGAAATCCACCAGGCCTGTGGACAGGAAACGAAAATATTTTTAAGGGTGGCCTAATTGGGACTTGCCTTGCCTTTTAAAAGTAGTATCTTGTCTCCTGTCCAAAGTCTAGCTTATCTAATCAATGTACAAGTGCACGTGTCCTAATGAGGACTTCACTCAAACACTGAGCACTATTAAGGAGGGTCGATGCACCAGGGCTCGGGTCCAGTCTGCAATACATATGTATGCACTTGGGAATATGTATACATACATAGATAGAACTAAACGACCGTGGTGTACGAGGTGGCCGATCCACCACGAGGGGGAGACCCCCCCCGAGGGGTGGATCGGCCACCGAGGACACCAGGGGAGTTTAGTTCTATATTTATTTTATGTTTTTAGAGGGTTTAAATAAGGAAATATTATCAAAATCCGGTACCGTAGTTCCCCGTACGAACGCCGGTCCGCCATTTTGAATGTTTACATGCACCCAGAACGAGGCTGCAGTGGTGGATCGGCCGCTGTGGTGGATCGGCACATGTTACGCCACTGGGGGTGTGCGGATCGGCCCTGCAATGCTATCTCTATGGGAAGAAGTTATTCACATAAAATAAATATCGGTGTGGACCACTAAATCTGACATGGTGACATGGTCATTTCTTAAAATCGACATGTGACATGGGCTTTTAATAGTGACATGAGGCGAAAAAATTAGTGACATGACATGGGTCCTTTCTGAAAATCGACATGAGACATGACAGGTTCTTAGAGGTGACAGGGGACATGGGGATTTAAGGGACATGTGACATGAGCATTTCTTAAAATCGACATGTGACATGGGGGACCCCCCATCCACACCCCCATACATGTTAGATGTACATTTTATATTGGGATGTCATACCACCGTACCTTTAAAGAGATGCTGAACAAAATCGGTGCAACTCTCCATAGAGTTGGTTCTCAGTAGTCAGATGTCTTTTACTCTACTTTATTAGAATGGACCTTTTGGATTTACTATCTTGGCCCCTTTGGGTAGCCATCACCCTGGTGGCAATCCAGTGTGTTCGTCTTGCCTTTGCTGATGCTGACTTGACATTACTATGGAAAGCCATGATTGGAAAAAAGCCAAGTAAGTTTTACCTTCATGAACGGATCCTTAATTCCTGTATATAGTGAATCAACATAGTAATATTGAATCATGTCCCGATCTTAATATAGAGTTACACCATGGTCATATCTGTGCTGTTGGTCAATTGTGTCTATTGGAGATCAATGTTTCCATTGTTCCCTTTCTATTCAACAGTAATGCTTAGTGTCCCAATCACCCCCTTTTCAGCATGTCTAGCTGGACAGGTGGTATGGATATCTGGGGCATCTAGTGGAATAGGGGAATGCTTGGCTTATGACCTTGCCAGGGCTGGGTGCCGACTGGTTCTTTCTGCACGACGTAAAGAGGAACTGGAAAGGGTGAAGAAACAATGCCTTAGTAAGTATCACTTGACTATCATCAGAAGAAGGTACATTAGTTGATAGAAGATCCCCATTAAAACTTATTCATTTACAGCACATGGTACCATCACGAGTGACTTAAGTGGATATCAAGGTTTACCTTATCAAGGTATATCAAAAAAGTATTTAAAACTGAAACTATCAATACAATATCCAAAATGTAAATAAAATGTTTACCCTTCAATAGCAGGTGCATTCCCGAGATCACGACCTTCATTTGATACCAAACATGACTATATTTATCCATTTGTCCATTTCATAATCCGCATTTTCCTCAGGCGGTTTCAAGGGGAAATTCAAATGATGTTTTTAAACTTTCTCGCTGATGGAAATAATGTCTTATATCATTTGATTTTCTTTACCATAAAGTTACAGCAAAAGCTCGTGAGGATGACATATACGTGTTACCAATGGATATTATGAAGTTAGATTCACACAAGGATGCCACTGATGAAGTTATCCGCAAATTTAAAAAGGTCAGTGATCGGGTCGGTCTACCTCTTAAACATCAAATTAGATTTATTCGAATGAGCTAAAAATCCACCTGGAGGGTGATTCATAAAACCTGACGTGTTTTTTTTTCTGGGGCGAGACGATGCATTCAGAACCATGCATTTTATACAGGAAGGTTACAATAGATTGGAATAGTGTGCATTCCATATGACATTTAGAATTATGTAGAAAAACACCCATTGACTAACTGAGAACTCAGAAGACATTTGACAGTTTTTTTATGAATCACTCTGCAGATCTATGACATTTTCTCATGTCCTTTCGGTTGACATCCTTAAGGTGCAATGATATGATATATAATCCACGTTTCTTTTTCTTACATTCAGATTGATATTCTAGTTAATAATGCTGGCCGGTCACAGCGTGCCTTATTGAAGGACACCTTGTTAGTCGTGGACCAGGAGATGATGAATCTTAACCACATTGGACTCATCTCTCACACCAAAGCTGTACTCCCACACATGTTGAAAAATAAGCGGGGACAAATTGTCATCACAAGTAGTGTTGCAGGGAAAGTGGGTAAGTTTGGGTATAGAGTTTAATGGCATGAGAGTAAGTGATCCAGATATGATTTCATTTTGGGGCCGGGGTTGGGGGGGGGGGCTCGAGTCGTACCATCTTGAGAAATGCCTTCCAGAGGTCAAATACCCGGGGGGGACACTTCATATATTTTGCTGACACATGTGTACGGCTGGCAAGGGCAGTTTTTCATCAAATTCCCCCTAACAAGGGTCCTATTTTTAGCCCAAAATCCCCCTAACAAGGGTCAACTTTGACCAAAATCCCTCTGACAAGGGTCAACTTTTAACCAAAATACCAGAAATTTCATGGAAATGCCCATATTTTGGCCACAATTTTCAAGGTTTTTAGGAATTTTCTCAAATATAAGGGAACATTCTTGGTCAATTTGCACCAGCAAAGTTTATAAGTAAGATTTTTCTTCAAAAACATGTTTTTTGGGGGCAAAGGTGCCCTAAGAAGGGTACAGTTTTGGAGGTGAAATCCCCCTAGCAAGGGTAAGGGTTGTCATAGGTCCAGCCACACACATGTATCAGAAAACAGGTGAGTGTCTCCCCCGGGGTCAAATAAGAAAGCATTGATTCTATCCTCTTGAAATGGGACTGCTTCCGTAGGTGATCCTGTCTTGCAGCCTCGTGCAGTTATTCCTTCTCACTAAGGTGCACATTATAATCTCAGGGATAATGCTAGCCACTCGCCAAATCGCCAATGGTGAATCCAAGCTCAATTTGGCTAATGCCAGGTGCTCAAAATTCGCCAAATTGACTCATTGTGGCTAACTGTCTTCCATAAATTATTTGGTCAAACAGAGGGGTTGAGGAGTCTATGCAAATGCATAAAAATACAGGGGGTTAAGGCATTATGGCATACTGTCTATATACACTTAAATTTCCACATTTTCTTCAGAGAAATAAAAGCTCTCAAAATGGAGAATACCTGTGTTGGGAGGGGGGGGGGGCTGGAAAAAATGCTGGATGAGAAAATCCACCAAGTTGCCTATCAATGACTCATCCCTAAATCGATAATACTTATAATTCTAAATGGATAATATATCCTACCTGGGATTTATAATTCTAGTATTAAATTTAGATGGGAAGTGTATGCATGTGCATCGATAGTGATGAAGCTGGAGTCTCAGCTCGGCAGTCATGTATTTACTTTGGGGGAGGGGTCACCCAAATCCTAGTGTAATTTAACATCATTAGGGTTGGGCAATTTTCTTGAAACGTTGCATATAAGACCCCTCCCTTGTATAAAAGAGTTCCTAACATCCCTTTTCCCAACTTCTTGTGACATTGGAAATGGAATAACTTTCCCTATCTATAATTTTAGGTATGATTATGGAAAAAGACATGTTTGGCTAATCAATTTTGAATGTGACTAATCAATTTTGGACAAAGTCGGCAATTTGGTTAATGGAATACAACCCCTAGCATTATCCCAGATTATTTATACTGTGTTTATTTAAGCACTAGATTTCTATGGACCTTAAATAACTGCTTTGTTTTAGGTGCCCCAATGTCAGCTTCGTACTCAGCATCAAAGTTTGCTCTTCACGTAAGTAGCGCAATAAATGCGCTCTTATTTCAGTTAGATTTTAAAGGTTGACCGTTTAAGTACCTCAAGGCTTATTATAGATAAGATCCGGATATGAAATTAACACCAAGTATCCCAATACATATGCAAATCATACGTAACTATGTCCTATGAGTCTACATCACATATCCTGTACAGTATACTATACGTATACAATATGTAACTATGTCCTATGAGTCTACATCACATAGCCTGTACTGTATACTATATTTATACAATATGTAACTATGTCCTATGAGTCTACATCACATAGCCTGTACTGTATACTATATTTATACAATATGTAACTATGTCCTATGAGTCTACATCACATAGCCTGTACTGTATACTATATTTATACAATACGTAACTATGTCCTATGAGTCTACATCACATAGCCTGTACTGTATACTATATTTATACAATACGTAACTATGTCCTATGAGTCTACATCACATAGCCTGTACTGTATACTATATTTATACAATATGTAACTATGTCCTATGAGTCTACATCACATAGCCTGTACAGTATACTATACTTATACAATATGAAAGCCTTCTATATACATATATTCTATATAATGTTTATATTTTACTACCTTTAACAGGGTTGGTTTGAAGCTGCACGTATTGAGCTAGCAGCCAGCAATATAGACATCACCCTAGTTTGTCCAGGGCCGGTCTTTTCTAGGGTGCAGGCTGATGCATTCACAGAAACACTAGATAAGGTAATAATCTAAGCCTGCATGGAGAATCAAGCTCGAGTTGTAAACACGTCTTGCTATCTATCAAATGATGATGAATTGCAGAAAAGATAATAAACTATTATGCTTTGCAAGCAAGTAGGAACGATGGGCCATGGGCCGTCTCATTGCCTTTCCTTTCTACTGGCCTATACTATGCATTCAATTATATCCTATAGTTTTTACTTGATCCATTTTAAAAAGGTTCCCAGGCGTGCCAGGGAAGGATGAGTATATATACAAAAATCTTTATGATATGTGTTATATTGTCTTCATGCATTTCACAGACGAAAAGCTAAAGTCACAATTTATCTCAACTTAACTCCGGCTGTGTCAGATACTTGTACATGAACAATCCATTGTAATCCTTTACATTCTATCTAATTTGCTTTTAGAGCTATGGTATAGATATGGAGAAACATGAGAGGAGGTTAAGTGCAGAGAGATGTGCCGAGCTCATGGCCGTCGCCATAGCTAACCGTCTGGACGAAGTGTGGATCTCCCTCCAGCCCATTTTACTTGTTACCTATATGACACAATATATGCCAAGCACATACAGAATGTAAGCCATATATTAGTAGAATTTATATCTATTTCCCTTTGATATCCAAGTTATAATTAGACCAAAAAAAAATAGATCTTGAATATTAACAGTAATTGCAGTGCTGAACTATACTTTCCTCATGTGCTCTTAGGACAATTGATATGGGTGTTAACACCCATGTATGATCGACAAATTAATTCAAATTGTATTTACGCGACGTCTTACATTGAAGACATACAGCAATAATAACCGTCGCATTATTTCATTTCAGGTTTGCAAAGATCCTTGGCAAAAACATGGCATTAATCAAGAAATTGCGAAAGTGACAAGACTTCATCATTCTCCTAGAGGGAATATCAGAATGCAAGAGATATACAAATTCGACGTGATATTTTTGTTTAATACCACTTGCCTATCATGATGAACAAAAATGAGAAACACAGTTAAGATTTATCCTTGTGTCAGATTTACTGGATATGTCTTTTTCTCATTCATTCGTTTACAACAGCATAAATATAGCAGCACCCTCTAGGATACATTTCTGACTGACGTGGGGTGGTTACCAGGGGTGTACATTTTATTCTAGCATTTGTTAAAACATGATGATGATACAAGTACCCCATAGTAACAGTATTTTGAATATGTATTCATGAACGTTCATTTTTACAATTAATAAACCAACGTTCTATATACTAACTGTGCTCACAATTTATTATAGATAGCCAAGCTTGACCTCTCCTGATCATATCTTAATACATGCCCACTTGGCAAAACACATTTTTAAACGTTTTTTTTTAACCAATTTTCAACCTAATAACTCAATAAGGAAACCAATAAAAACGTTTTTAACGTTAAGAAACGTTTTTATGCCAAGTGGGTGTATTGTCCTTCTCCACACTCCTATCAAACATATCCCTCCCACTTCTTAAGCAAAAAGGCCACATACCATTAAGTCAATCAATGAGGCAAACAGAAATGGTAGTAATGGGCCTCTTACAGATCCATCCAATATACATAAGATTACTACAATCTACCGTTACTGTATATCAAATTTGGCACGTGACATTGTATGATCCCTCTCAGAAATGAAGAGGAGGGTGTTCCAGACGAACATGACCAAGATTTACCCTGAGTACACTATATGATTTGAGGTTGTACTGTTAGCTGGTTGATACCTTAAATGGGATCTATAGCATGACAGATACAGTTGTCCTTGGGCTATCATGCTGCATAGACACCCTTTTCCATTGAACCACAAGCGCAGCAATGGTTCTCCTATATCTGTACAATGTTAGAGACACCACAATTGAAAAATAATCATTGATCATGATTTATAAACTCTCTTTAACAACGAGGGCTGATTCATAGTTTTTCATACAAAAGAACACATCTGAAGCACAATCTGAGCTAGGCTATAACACAGAACGGATACTGCCAATATTGTTTTCTATATGTAAATGATATCATTTCCTGTGATGAAAAAGACCCCTGACATATAACACCGATCACTCATAACAGTTCACAATAACCAAGCTGTATCATCCTTGTATAGTTTAATCGACGCGACTACTTTTCTTGGCATTTAACGTCATGTCATTGTCTTAGGGATAACTTACTCATTTGTTTCAGGTCTACCTGCTGAAGATATACAGTGGGCTTTAGAGAGAAGACAGTTTTTCTAGCCATGTAACACGGGACGCACCCTCCTTTCTGGCTTAATTGATGTATGGTTTCATCATTGTTCCTAATACTATAGGTAATAAAATGCCTAGTTGCTGGCATGATTCCCCTAGAAATGGCTTTGTTAGTAGGACGTAATACGACCTAAACCCACTTATCACAGCTGGAGTACGCTGTAGTACATCATCATATACGTACATTTCAAGGTCTTACATGTAAACAGTAGATCGAGTCGGTTTACTTGAACTAGTATGGTCAACAAACTTCTATATAAAGATCATTAATCACATGAAAGCTAATAATAAATTACTATATTCGTGGAAGTATGGAGATGTCACTCATTGTAGATTAAAGTTGGCATATCCGCTAAATAGACAGATTTGAAAATTTGTGGAAACATCTCTAAAATGTTTCCAAATGCTCATCTTCTGTGCTATGTATATATTGTTCCAATCACTGCTAGCCCATAATGCCTCAAAATGAAGTGGCTAATCAAAATACAGTATACTTCACTGGATGTCCCCAGACATTCCTGCTCCCCACAGTGCCACCTGTTGGCTAGTCTGAAAGGCTTTTAGTAGTGTTTAGTACACCTTCAGAATTAGGATTTGCTATATTGATCCACATCACACAGCCTACCTCTATAGCAAATCAGACACACTTGATTTAATACTATAGGATAGGAATAAATACAGGACAGGTTTCTTTTTTGTTCTGGAGCAGAAATATTTGATATAATCATTAGATATTTCATCACATGGTTTCATGGGCGTGTACTAGTTACCAAATTGAGTCCGTGTAGTTGTTATCTATATACTAAGGAGAGGGTGTGACACTCTAGGGCTGATGCTGCCCTCTGGCAGCTCTATTCCTATGCATAGCCATTGCTGACAGAGGTGAGGGGGGACTTTGCCAAAGTCCCCCCTCACCTCTGTCTTCCATGGCTATGTGTATAGGAAATAGTTCAAAGGGTATCTGCCAGAGGGCAGCAAATGTCCTTGAATGGCCGACCCTCTCTTAGTATTATGGATAACACATACACAGTCTCAACTTGGTATTGAACTAGTACACGCCCATGCATGGTTTAGAATGTTGTCTACATTGTGATTGAAGTGAAACCCTAAATTTCATACTGTAATAGTGGATATGCCAACTTTAAGTTATTGGAAGAATGTCGATGACCTCTGAACAGCATTGTGGTAAATTTGGGCCTATCCAATATCATTGGATATTCTCTATAAGGTCATATGAAGGATCTATATTTCATAATATGGCATTGCTATACATTCATCATATCGGTGGCTGAATGGAGGGCATAACATATAGCAGCCACTTCCCTTGTGATTCTCTCATACGCCGCTAGAGGGAGTGATTGTTGTTGAAGGGGGCGCTGCAGTTCCGGTTCACACAGGAAGTCTTTGATCCCTGGGAACCTGTCCACCTTGATACAGTTTGACGTACCCGGTGATTGTAACACATGGCTGCAATAGGGAGAGGGTACTGGTACACTTTATAGATATCATGTTTGGAAGATTCAATTCAATTCAGTGCATTACCAGCGGCAAGAAGGGCGTACTGGAGGTTATCTCCTAACAGACTAAGAATACACCTTCCAAGTCGTACCGAAAATCCCATAGGAATAACATGTACATTTGCAGACGCGTAGGGCTGTGTGTGATCGTAGTGCATTGAGAAATGACCTCCTGCACAATTGTGAAGTCAGATTTAGAACAGTTTTGTTGTTTTATAAATGTTTATCTGGAGACCGATTTAAACAGTAGACATATAGACAGAAATCATTGAATCGGAGATTAGAATTGTGGTCATCACCATGTCCATAATGATTTCAAGATTCTGTGATTCACATAGGCCCTATAGAAATGCCTACTTTAACCGGGCTGCATGACTTCACTTACTGAAATATTGGGTCGTTATCTTGTTGCCTCCACCTTTCATTTATAAACGCTCTCTCTATCAACATCAGTTGGTCGTTCATCTGCCGAATCATATATGGACTGAAAAATGAGAAATGCCATTTTTCATGTAGAAAGATAATATATTGACACAGTGAATTGTTCAGTCATAACATCAATTATATGCATTCTTGGTTCTCTTATTTCCTTTTATTAAGATCTATTAAGTCACTGTCTGATTTTGGAAATGAACGATTGTTTCATTAAATCCATATGACATTTGTGTGTGTCACAATCGTACCTACTTAGTTTTATCTAAGGTTCTCAGTTTCTCCATCAAATGCCACGCATCCACACTGTAGTTGTGTACACAATAATCAAGGGTATCTGCAGTAGAAATAGACCATTGAGTTGATTGTGCAGTACCTATAGGGATTGTTCACGTTTTGGTAACAGGAGGTGGTGGAATTTCTTGACCAATCATTAATTAGCATTAATGGTCAAAGGAATATATAGTGAACTGCAGTTCTGATTGGTCTATTAGATGGCACTGTTACCGTCATCTATTGTAACTATATCAATGCAAAACGTACCTTGAATAATAATTACTCAAGTATAGATATACCACAAACAAGATTAGACCTACCTATAAGTCTACTGCCTTCAATAGTTTGAAACCAATTATAACGGGTGAAATGACTGCGGAGGTATGCAAACTCCTTCTCCAGTTTGACAGCACCACGAATGGGTTGGAGCGGAAGGATGAGGGAGTCAGCTAACATCAAGGCTATGTGACCATGTAGCCGACCAATCAACTGATGGTATTCAAATGTAGGGTCCACGAAGCGTTTGACGTAGTCAAAGACGTCATACTCCGTGTGATATGTTGGGTAGAAGGCATATGGCGACTGAAGTGTTAAAATTATCAGGAGTTTTACAATTCTAGCCTACAAAGAACACTATCGTGCATTAATTGTATAAACCTGCATGTCCATTATCAGGTTAAAACTTGACTCAGGTTACTCGGGAAATGCATGGTCTTTGGTAAAGGCTTTGCTGCTAAGTAGGTCCTATAGTGTGTATCATTGACAGAACTATAGAAAGAAAATAGACTATAGAAAGAAAATAGAAGTCTAAACCACAGGGCAACTGGAGAACGTCCATGTATTACCAAAGACCGACCGATGAATGTTGGTTTTACATTATACCTCTTTGGTATTACACCAGAATTGAGAGTGGGGTAATTGGTGACAACCTCTGGCGGGGAATATGCATTTCGCCAGTATAAAAGTACCACACATAATCCTCGAAATAAATAAGTGTTATATTATCAGAATGTGTTTCAGTATGTTGTATGATATATACAGGCCATGTAGATATAAACCAAAGTTACCCACCTCCCTGTGATTGCAAGTCACAGTGAGTGAAGGCACACCCGCCAGGTAGAAGAAGGGCTTGAAGTCAGAATTGGGTTGTAAAGGGTACACTCTGAAAGTAATATTGATAAGCAATTACTGCAATGCACAGTTTTCAACGAACATTAATTGTGATGGATATATGGGGAGGGGGTTATATATATTATTACCATATTATCATCTATATTGATTCACGAGAAAATACTTTATCAATGGGCATATTCGATTTTTTTTTAAATAAATAAATAGATAAAAATATATATTAATTAAAACAAAAAAAAGGAAAAAAAAAACAACACAGACAGTAATTCTTATAAGTGTATGCTGTTTCCCATCACACTGCTCACCGTATAGAGTGGTTGGCCCATGAATCATACAATGTTGGAAACCTGGGATGAGGTACCTGTAAGATGGGGGTACTTTTTAAGTATAGGCTTAAGAGGGAAAGAAATATGCAGAAATCCAAACTTTTCTATTACTCTGCATTGTTGTACAGGATAAGGTGCTCCCATGGTTAGAATACAATTATCTATGTAATAATCATTAGATAAAAGATTGATGCAGTTTCCCTATGAAATGATAAGCCAATCAGGAAGGATAATCCAATCCCCTCTCAGAGAATGATCCTTTCTCTATGGCCTCTAACACTTACTTTGGTGGAGACCTTCAGCAGGGTGTCTATGAGACTCCTACTGGCCTTGGCTTCAGCCGGACCCTGGCCTGTGACCACCACGTCCAAGTTCAGATAGGCCACTGCCTTGTGATTGAGCACAGTTAGCTTCTCCTACAAACACGCAAAACACTCCTTGTTTTACTCATTTATTTATACAATGTCGGTCCCAGTCTACCATGGCCTATAGTGGGATATAGACACTGAGGGGCAGGTTAACTACACTATAGGCGTATTTTATCATAACAGATAGTGCCAAGGATTTGTATAATTTGGGTGATGGTGGTTTTGTGGGAATGAGAGGGTGGGTTGGGGTAGGTGTTGATCAGATGATGGAATTATTATATATTCAAATTTAATAGATAATTATAACAACAGAGATACCATCAAATGTTGACTAAGGCATATGCTTATAATTTATTGATTATTGTTCTGTTATGTAGGCAAAATGTCATTGCAATTAGAACCATTAGCTTACCTCGACCCATTCTGTGGAGCCGATTAAACCAAACTCTTCTGCTCCCCAGGAGGCAAATATGATAGTTCTCCTGGGTCTCCAACCTGAAATAGAAGATATTAGGATATATATATATGGCATTCTAAACATATTCCATCACTAGAGTAAAACCCATAAGAAAATTCATTAATCTTTATCGATCATTTCTATGTCTTCTCAGTTAGATTGCGAGAAGATGCAGCACCTTTTAATTACATGATAGAACATCACAAATGACCACGGGGGTAACCTCACTAAAGCCCTCTCTGCGTCAATGTAACAACCTCTACATAGCTACAGGTTAAGAGAAGGGTGGGCCAGCTTGGTTACGCGATCCTCTTCTCTTCAACATGGTACACTGTAACAAACATCAAGCCAAACCCTTGAGCAACCCATGTTGGATGTCAATGAGAATAAAATACACGAGACAGTTATCAAAGGATTGCCACAAAGCTCATACCATGTTTGTTAATGAGGACTCCCACGGCCCTGGAGACCTCCAGCATGGTGGCCGTACCACCCCCAGGGTCCACAGCACCTCGCCCCCAAGCGTCCCGGTGGTTGCCAAGCATAACGAGACGGTCTGAAGGGCGCGAAAAAAAGCGCTAAATGTCGTCTGCTTCATATAGGATTGAATTAGGTGATTGTCTCTCTTAATTAGGATCCACTATGATTATAATGGGTGGTGTGAGGGTATTCAGACGGTATTGATTGTCTTGTAACTGGTGGATAGGTGTGATAAAGGAAAGTAAAAGGTCTTTTGTCTTCCATCTACATTTTAACATTCACAACTATAATGAGTGGTATTGTAATACCCTGCTATTAAGGATTCCATTTCCTATACATTGCTATTCATCTTCATATCAAATTATGTAATTATATACACGTGTTCCACTATATCTAAATAACAGCATAGCTTACCCGGTTCAATCTCTCCTTTGACAATTCCAAACACATTGTTAATGGTCCGTGTTTCTAGACGATTGTTGACAATCATCCTCACTTTTCTGTGGAAGACAACATTACCTGATGAAAAAAGTCGATTTGTTTTATATGTATCAATGACTAACACAGAGGCCTATAAAGTGTATAAAGAAATTCTAGATATTAACATTCATGCAAAAGTGATGTATTTCTCTAATCCATTGAGTAAATGGTGCACATATTTTTGCGAATGTTGGACGAGGTAAATTTCTCACCTGCCATTTTTCTGTTTTCCACCAAGATACCGGAGATTCCGGTTAATGGACACCCACCCACGCTGCCAATCAAACCAGTGATCTGGCCCCGTGGGTGTGTCCTGTGATAGATGCCCCAATAAGGCAATAGCACCGTCAGCACTGATGGGTTGGACAGGGATTGGGGTTAGGACGGTTTGCTCTATATCTTCTTTACTGCGTAGGGGCGCATAGTCTGAAATCATGGATGATGATATTGCTTAGAAATTTAGAATTTTTATGTCTAGCTCAGTAAGGCTACAATAGGAATGGCCATTATAAGATGGTAACAATAGAGACAGCCCCAGCAGGAGAATGGTAGTCCCTGCAAGAAGCCTCCAAGAGAAGTGCAAGCTAGCTGCTGCAATAGAAACAAAGCCTGCATGAGTGCCACATTTGGGACAGTGACTACTCGAACAGATGCACCCCTACATAAAGTCTGCCACTGAAATGGTCAATGAAGGAATGCTGCAAAAGAGACAACCCTTGCAGGAATGCTGTAATAAAGGCAATGCCTGCAGGATTGTTGCAATTGAGACAATCCCTGCAGGATTGCTGCAGAAATGCAACAAATTAGAAGAAGTCTTGCAATAATACTGAAATTGAGCAGTCTCAGTAGGAATGCTGCAATAGATGCAATCCTTACAGTAATTCTAAATTACAGACAATCCTGCAAGAATGCTGAGATAGAAGCGATCCCTGAAGGAATGCTGCATCACTGCAGGATTGCCAAAATTTAGACTATACCTGCAGGAATGCTGAAATAGAGCCAATAAGTGCAAGAGTGCTGAAAAAAGGGGCAATCATTGCAGGAATACTCCAATAGATGCAATACCTGCAGGGATAATGCAATTGAGGCAATGCCTGCAGGAATAATGCAATTGAGGCAATCACTACAGAGGTACTGTAACAGTGGCAATGCATGCAGGAATGCTACAATAGAGGCAATCACTGCAGGAATACTTCAGTCAAGGCAATGCCTGCAGGAGTAATGCAATTGAGGCAATCACTGCAGGAATACTCCAATAGATGCAATACCTGCAGGGATAATGCAATTGAGGCAATGCCTGCAGGAATAATGCAATTGAGGCAATCACTACAGAGGTACTGTAACAGTGGCAATGCATGCAGGAATGCTACAATAGAGGCAATCACTGCAGGAATACTTCAGTCAAGGCAATGCCTGCAGGAGTAATGCAATTGAGGCAATCACTGCAGGAATGTTGCAATAGAGGCAATGCCTGCAGGAATGCTGCAATAGAGGCAATGACTGCATGGATCTTGAAATAAGGGCAATGCCTGCAGGAGTGCTGCAATAGAGGCAATGCCTGCAGGAATGCTGCAATAGAGGCAATGACTGCATGGATCTTGAAATAAGGGAAATGCCTGCAGGAATGCTGCAATAGAGGCAATGCCTGCAGGAATGCTGCAATAGAGGCAATGCCTGCAGGAATGCTGCAATAGAGGCAATGCCTGCAGGAATGCTGCAATAGAGGCACTGCCTGCAGGAATGCTGCAATAGAGGCAATGACTGCATGGATCTTGAAATAAGGGAAATGCCTGCAGGAGTGCTGCAATAGAGGCAATGCCTGCAGGAGTGCTGCAATAGAGGCAATGCCTGCAGGAATGCTGCAATAGAGATATTACCTGCAGTAATGCTGCAGAAGAGGCAGTCCTTGCAGGGAAGCTATGTGGGGGATGGTTGATGCAGGAAAATTTCAACAGAGGCAATCCATGCACAGTATTTTGTGTCTGTCTTCATTTTCTTTTGTATGCTATAGAAAATCTCTTTTAAACATAGAAAAATGAAGAAATTTTACTGGATAGGCATGAAGGGGGGGGGGGTTAAAAATATCAACAGAAACACCCATCCTCCGTCAACGGATACGCACATTTTAGAAAGACACACAATCTGAAGAGTTATATCCTACCTCTTGCAGGGTAGCTGGGAGTAAGGGGGTCCCCAGTAATACTGTACATTGCACCCCGCTCTGTGGCATCTCCTGGCATCCACCAGGTGGCAGGGTAGGTGGCATTACGTCCTTCTGGTGCATTCCGTGACATATCAGGGAATATAAGCAGTCCAGCCACTCCATATTTGGCTGCTATGTTCACCTGTTGAATAGACATAATCTAAATCAAACTTAAGATATCTAATGGTGTATAATCATAAAGGAATTAAGAGATTGCACATCATTTGAAATGGATCGTTACATCTGTAGCGGTCATGTCTGGCTGTGGAAATATGTCTAATGTATCCACATTTCACACTAATGGTATACATGTACACATGCGGTTCTTAATTTGACTTTGCATAACTGGCAGTTTTTTTGATTATCTTTGAACATAATTCAAATACCTTATCTTGCTGACCTTATCAAACCTGGACGCCTGACCGGACCGAATGAGCACTATTTTGCCGGACACATTTATCAAGAAGTTTGACCACAAAAACTCATAGTCACTACCATTTCCATAGTTGGCATATACAAGGTCTCCCTGTAAGATAAAATATGAACAGTGAAAACTGGCATGGTACTATGAATGTTTTATTCACTAATAAAAAAAGATATAGGTAGCTATTTCACTAGAAATGGGCATCATTTATGCACGGGGCATTCATATAAATCAGGAGCAAATTCTACATTTCAACCTAGACTAATTTCAACAATTATATTTATATAGATACTATCCTTTTGCATGCAGGTTCATAGGTTTTACATAATACATCAGCCACCCAAGTTTTCTCATATTGATATAATGCAATTAGCAAGGTAAACAGTTACTGTATCAATGTGAATTCTAATCCCCTAGGTTCTCTTTGAACCAAGGACCATTCTGGTGCAGGATTACTAGGGTAAACTGGAGATGTCCGATAGAATAGTCAAAATAGATCTGTTTTGATAAATAGAAAACATTACCTTACCTCAATTGTCCCAGGTCTAGAGTATGCAAAGTAGGGTAAAGTCACTCCATCCGGGTCTTCATAAACTGACACTGGTACCTCTGTGCTTCTTGTGTTGAACAGGATCCTTTCATTGCCGTCTACAATTTCTACCTTTTACAAACAAACATAATTACCATTCGGGATTTCCATATACAGAGTTTGAAATACATGTAGTATAATTATGTAGTCTATTCTGCCAACTTCAAATAGCAATAAGGAATGACATAATAGAGATTTAAAAAGATTTAATCAGTGTTTTTCTCCTCTGCGTTTAATTAGTGTAGAAAAGGGAAATGACGCTCTGGCGCGTCAGGTTTCATCTGATGTGGATAACAAGAGGAAATATAATTATTTTAGTCGACAAAAAATGTCAATGTGATAGAAACAGATAAGAGGCAGCACTCACCCTGTTTGGGTCTGAGTGATTCCCAGGGTAAGATAAGAGAGCAGGGTAGGACTCTACACCAGCGTTGTCCAGGCCGTACTTTAACCATATCTGTTTGAGGATCTCTGCTTGTTTCAGGTCACCTTCTGTACCTGCCACTCTGTTCTCACTGGTCAGCCACCTGTTCGGTTAAAATGGTAAACCTTTAACCCTTTGAGGGCAGCTGATGCAGGAGTGCATCATTCCCATTGATGTTCATGAGGCATCAATGAAGTGTTTAAACTGCTCAGTGGCATTCATCGGCGAGACTGCTCGCCAGCAATTCATTGGAGCATCATGACGACCTTCCAGGAGACCAAGTGTATCAATCCTGTAGGTTCGACATGATACATGAATGCACCCCTTGTGAGTTACTCACCCCTTGTGAGTTACTCACCCCTTGTGAGTTACTCACCAGGGCTGCATTGATACATTCATCCATCATCACCACAAATGCGCATCCTGCATCAGTGCATCAGCGGCCCATATATATAGTTTCGAAATGATACCATGATGTGGTGTTGGTGATTGTTTGCATGATAACAAATGAACATGAATTTTGGGAATCCAAATTCATTTGGAAATCCAAATTCATGGTATTAACAGGGCCTATCTAGGAATATATCGTTCAAGGACAACATCAATACAATTCTCCGAAACCCTTGAATATTTCTGTGGCAACAATACGATCGCCTTTCCCAACTTACAATACAGTAGAAAGATATGATTATTTTTAAATAAAGACAAGGCAGTTTTTCTTCTTAGACTAGCGTTATAGTTAAAGGATAGTAAACAAAGGCTTTATGAAGAAGACAGACGGTGAGTGACTGACCTGAGGTTGTGCTCTATCCGCTCTGCCTTGACCTCCTCCATGAGCAGCTCGGCCAAAGCAGGGTCAAGGTCGCGGCCAAGGTCAGGCCCCCGAGAGCTGCTCCCCTTACCACGTGCAGCATCGTCGGGCAGGCCACTGGAGGAGGAGAGACCGTTGGCGAACAGCCAGCCCATGAAGAAGCCACAGGTCGCCACCATAACGAGGACAATGGCCGAAGCCAGGACACAGCCACGCGAGATGTTTCTATGGTAACCCAGTTGCTTGCTGCAAGATGTTAGGGTATAGTTGTATATAAGGCCTTCGGTAGGCGTTATATATTGTAGAATTCCTACATAAAATATATTGTAGAATGTCTACAAAGAATATATTGTAGAATCCCTAAAAATAATGTTTTTTTCCTACAATGTGATATAGACATGGTAGTAGGCTATATGTTACGGAAAGCTTTGGAAAACCCAGGTGTTATTGCTTTTCGAACAGCATAGGCGGTATGTGAGGAATAGTTCCTGATGTGGTTATACGATCCTACCATTCCTCCATACCAGAACTCACAAAGGAATATAATGGATAGAGGAGCATCATAGAGGAAATCTGATTTAGCTTCGAAATGCATTTGTGTAGGTCATTTCATACCTTCTTTAAATAACATACTAAAAATGTGTATTCTATAAAAAAAGGTGCAAGTGCTTCATGGCCCCTATATGTCTAAATACATTATGTTTCAGCAGGCCTACTAGGAGGCTGTATGGACAAGGACACATCATATAGCACCTTTTACGAGGGACAATACAGTGCCAGACAGAATTATTCATTTGTAGCTTCCTCCCAGTAGTGGATACTATATACGAGCAGGTGGCGTGCTCCACTGCTTTGTCACCATGGTGGGATGTGATGGTTCTAACCTGGCCAGACACGCAAAGAGGGAAATACAGTCAAATGTCAATGGTCTTAATAGGAAGGTGTCCATACTCTAATACCACATAATGATCTAATGTATATACATATACATGGGCATATACATGAACGTCCAGGGCATATACATCTACACAGACGCGGACATATCTGCTAGTGCTAAAATATGGCTTAAATTTGAGGAGGCTTATACCATCCTGAACCCATATGAAAGCCGTGCTTCTCTCTCTCTCTCTCTCTCTCTCTCTCCTCTCTCTCTCTCTCTCTCTACATATATATATATATATATATATATATATATATATATATATATATATATATATATATACACACAGGTATAGAGATAGCGCATGGATGTTACATGTATATATAGACGGCTAAAAGGCTATGGTTTCCTGCTGTGGCACCACATAGAGGCCTGCGATACTACATCTTGTTTCCAGGTATCCACACAGCAGGCAAGGTCTTACTCTATTTGTAGAGGCACTGCTGGACAAAGGGCACAGATTGTGTTGGGACTAGGGTAGGAGGGGGAAAGGTCAGCCAGATGGATAGAATACAGACGTTTGTTCTGCAAGGCCCTTCTACACATCTCTACAGCCAAGGCTTCTGCTTACACCCTGGAAACCATGACTTTATGTCATGGCTGATACGATCGTGACTATAGAAAAGTACTGGACACGCCATATTCAATGGGGGGGGGGGGGTAGGAATACAATGCCTCCGTATTCAATGGCGCCATTTTGCAATTTGAACAGAGCTATCCAAAGGATGTTAGTTTCGGATTCAGTGATTCAGATTAGAAATTTTATGATAAAAAACGATTGGAATAGTAAAATAATATTATGTTATGAATTGTTTGATGTAAATAGAAGAAGAAAAGCCATGATTAAGAAAGAAAAAATCCTGTGCGTAACATTTAACCAAAAACTAAATGAATTTGGCACGATGACTATATAGCTCTGTGTAAAATTCAAAATGGCAGATGTAAACATGACGCAGCAGAGTTGAAACTGAGTAAATATCGATGTTTTTCTTTATTTAAGAGCCATATAATGGCTTCGTGGAATACGATGCAAAAATACTCCATGGTCGTGGACATTTGCTTATAATCCTGTAGTAGGCATTGTCTGCATCCCATATCTGCACCCCTCCCAATATCCTCTGACTGCAATCTCACTCTAAAACCTACGACCACCCCTTCCTACACCTCAAGATGACATTCCCTATCACCCCTTCCTACCTTTAATAGCCACTTTTTGCAACCGCCGACCGTCATTACCTATTTTCTGCAACCTCCCAATGAAATTTCAAATCAAGCAATCCCACCCTCCCCGCTTCATTAAAAAGAAAATAGAAAGCTTTAGTCATCAATGCTGATGGTTGAAGTATCAAACTATACCCTCAGCCCTCAACCACAATACCGCTATAGTCTCTGCCCACAGTCTCTCCTACCATCATACCATATAATCTCTGCCCACAGCCTCCCCTACCACCCTACCTTATACCCTATGCCACTCAGGGTCTGAGACAGTTTTGGGCTCTCCCTTAGCTGCAGAAGCCACATTTCGGTCTGGATGGCTTCGTGCATGGCTTCATATAATATGAATGGGCGGTCAGTGCCCACACTTCCCACTCAACAAGCACAGTCCCCTGCCGGTCTTCACCCATCCTCCTTGTTGTGCTTACCCACCTGGTAAAGCCACCCTCTCCCGTCTGTCCTGAAGACATTCTCTCCATCCCACGCAGCCCTTGAGCTCTAAGGAAGTCTCTACCAGGGCCAGACTGTTGCCACTGTCTTGTCCATATGAATATACTGCTCATGGCCCAGCTTTTGCCAACTAAATTTTCCCCTGGATTATCCTAGCCATGCAAGTCACATTTCGCCCAACTGGATGTTTTACATGTCAGCATTTCTAGCAAGATATAGAATATTGCATTAAACACCCCACCGCCTCCATTCCCGATTCAGGACTACATGACATGAAAAGAACAAATTAAGCCTTTTCATAAGACGTGCGGTAGTGCCCTAATTTAAAGTACCCTTTTAACTCACATTACTTCTTACCTTGCAAGGTAAGTTACTTCCTATCACCCCCGTATCAGATTATCTTATCTTGAATGTATTAACCTTTATCTCATCTCTATTCAAAGTACCCTTTAGTTAGATCCTCCCCATGATTTTCAGCGAGCCTAAACCAATACCACCCAAATACCAGGCAAACCCATCCCTTTCCATGTACTTTCTCTGCAGAGGTCAACACAAGGATGAGGGCTTAAAACATTTTTTGCTTTGTGCAGTAATGGGCTTAAGCGGACAGAGCACCGGATTCTGGTCCTAATTGCCGGATATCCTCCCTCCCTGGTGTCCTGGAGGGTGTTGCTCCTATAGTAAAAGGAAGAGCTGGCTAAAAATGCCCTTTTTTTCTAGTCCTTTCTTTTCATGTAGCTATAAATTGTTCCTTTTGTTGCTCACAAGTGTTCATTCAAGTATGGTGCTAAAAAAGGGGGATTTGAGTAGGTACCTAGTTGGGAGAAATCAATCAGTATAATATACTATAGAGTGTGTGACATGAGTAGGTACCTGATAGTGCAGCTCTCTCTCTCTCTCTCTCTCTCTCTCTCTCTCTCTCTCTCTCTCTCTCTCTCTCTCTCTCTGTTTTAAACAAGGCAGGTGACTTTTCAGACTAATGTGGTGAGTGCAAGTTGAATGGTGAAGCAGAGCGTGACTTCTTTTGAAAAGAGGGTACCTACTGACAGCTCTTTTTACCATAGGAGCAACACGCTCCAGGTGTGGTGGTGGTGGGGGGCTCAGCCTCTGTCGGATCATCACCTTTTAGTGACCTGCAAGATGTGGGCGTGGGCTGGTCCAGGTATGACGTTCTCTTGGTCAGCATATACATTGCACATATACAACTACCTTATATAGTGGAGGCTCCACTACGCGATTTTTTGGCACATTCTCACTAACTGCTATCCCTATAGTGCCTAAGCTATAGGCTGTTGACATTCCTATATTGTAAACATGAGATTCAAAAACGTAAACATGAGATTTCAGGGGTCATTTCATGGGTGATCTCTCTCCTTGTGTGCCATATTTACAAACTAACCTGCACCTGCATAGACTCTGTGATTGGGTGGGAGTTCAATATATAAACATCAACACAGAAAAATATAAATAATGACATAGCAGTTACACAGATCGCAGGGTCTTGTACTGTAAAAATCAAACCTGTCTGATATTGAGTTGCAGAGACTCTCCAATGTGAAAGTCTGCAACGTTTACATAACATCAGCTTGATTTAGTAAACAAAAACATCTCTTTGACAACACAAGCATGCTTGAGATTGCAAACAATCTCATCCCCAGATAAACAAATAGCTCCCTCGACATACACATTCTACCTTGTAATGGTAACAAATACTACTCTTTAACCCATGTTTGTCTCCCATTTTCTGAGAATTGCTGAGTGGAGCCTCACCTTGTGGGTTCCCCAGGGGCCTGTTGCTCCAATAGTTACTAGTATGGACTTGTGTTAACGTAAATAAATTGGAAATTATCCATCACCAGGTGATTACGTTTTGAGACTGTTTCTCTGAGCATACTTGCAACTTTTTTTCATACTTGGATTAACGCAAGTATGCAAACTTGCATTAACACAACTATGAGATTAGAGACAGAGTATAGTGAGTGATAATAGGGGTAATCACCAAAGATTTGCAAAGATATGAGTAGCGCACAAAGTTGCTTTAACAGAAGTCCATCATTCATATAAGTAGTAGTATGAGTTGGTGATTTTAATCTGGCTATTAGTACCGTACTTGTAACTTTTAGCATACTTGCAAGTTTTGTTCTAGCAAGTGGGACATACTTGCAGGAAATTCTAGGACAAAAATTTTGGTGTCCTAAATTTTTTTATATTCATAACAACAGGGTATGCATGTTATTTAATTGTCAATTAGTGTAATATTATTGATATCAAAGGGTATGGAGTGACTGCTTTAGTCAATTATACATTATATTGTAACTTTTAATGAGAATGTTGGTGCTTTTCAAGTCATATTTTCTGCAAGTACACACTTGCTAGTAGGGGAACTCAATTTGCAAGTATGAAAAAAAAGATATTGGCAAAATATTTAATAGCCTTTTTGCAGCATTTTTATACTCACCGAAACACAATCAACATAGTAACCACTAGTAACTATTGGAGCAACAGGCCCCTGGTGAAGGATAATTTCCAATTAGGGAGTGGTCATTATTTATCAACAGGGGGGTGGTGGGTTTGAGGGGGGGGTGTGTAAAATTTTCAGACCCCTCCAGAGAGGGGAGCTAAAAATATTTTGACCCCTGTTGAGGGGGGGCTAAAAAAAATTCACCCTCTTTTTAGCAAAAAAGCCTGCGCGCTACTATAGATCAAAGAGGGGCGCGAAAACTCTCCACGCCTCCAGCGCGGGGGGCGCAAAAAATTTTGACTGTCGTCGGGGGGAGTAAAATTTTTTCGCACATCCGTGTGAAAGCCCACCACCCCCCCTGTTGATAAATAATGACCACTCCCTTAATTTACGTTAACACAATTTCATACTAGTAAGTATTGGAGCAACAGGCCCCTGCAGACATTGTCTCTCAAACTGATTATGACACCCAGATTGTTCAGTCCAACAAAGGTATTTTCTTTAGTAATAATGAAATATGTGAGCCACATTTGTCTTTTTCTCTCTCGTTTATCCATCACCCAGTGCACAATGGTGTCATGCTTCTTTTCAGAGATTACAACAAAGCTTTTGTTCTACTTGTTTAATCAGCATGCCATATAAGAATTGAGGAAAATGCTTTTTTTTTAGGAAAGTCTCACCATTCCTGCACGAGACAGAGGTATTGATATTTTATGAACAATTAAAATAAGCATACAACCTCCTGGAGGCGCCACTACTCCCCGCCCATTGTAGTATGCCAGATTATAGTGGATGGAGCCCATTTGTTTTCAAAACATGCATTTTGGTTCCAATTACAAATAGAAATACATCATCGGGTTTGTTGTTTGTTACTGTTTATTGTATGAATTGGAAAACGATCATATATTTCATATTTGTGGTTGTATTGAGTGTTATGCTGTCATGTAAAAGACCGATTAGGACCTATATGCAATATAATTATTCACAGCAAATTGTTTTGGCTACACCCCGGGGGCTACACCTATATTGACCAACAATGTCTTTATTTACTTACAAGTCTAGATATGCAATACCCCGGTAACACTTGTAATATGGGTTGACCTAAAGAAAATAGAGAAAACCGACCTTATCCTGTATGATAAGGTCTCTAGAACAAATGTTCTGGCCTATTTTGTTTTATATTTCAGCCGTTTTGGTCTACTAACGGCTAATGTCTAGTTCTACAAATCCAGCCTGGAGGCCACATGATATCCACAGCTTACCACACACATTCAACAAGTACATTGTACACAAACATATCCTATTGCTACACCAATAGTATATGTATCCATCTTTGTCCCTTTCTGGCCTTATAATATTCGCCGAACAAATCTCCCTTGGGCTGATATACATATATATGATTTCCAAGTACAAGTATAGTACCGCAGGGGTCTGTTACTCAGAAGTACCTAAAATATTTAGGTACCTGCACCATCTGTTCTGTGATCTTAGGGGATCTGTTTTACTCTTAGGTGATCTTCCAGTGATACTTTTTGGTGATCTTACAGGGCTGATGAGAGCAATATTGGTGCTCTTAGGTGATATTAGAGGGCTGATGAGAACAAGATTGGTGCTCTTAGATTGATCTACACTATACAGGGCTGATGAGAGCAAGATTAGTGCTCTTATGTGATCTTAGAGGGCTGATGAGAGTACAATTGGTGCTCTTAGGTGATCTTATAGGGATCATAAGACCATGAATACCCAGATTCTTGGTCCCATTCATGATTCATGATCCCACTTGATTCTTGATCTTATCTGTTATCTCAACTGGTTTTTAACTCAGGGTGAAGGATTATGTTTACCTGGGAGCATCAAGCAAGGCCCACACAGAGTTCCTAAATTCATTTTGCATGCATGATCAGGGTTTGAGTAACAAACCCCAGGTGAAGTGCTGATATTGCCAAGATAGCTGGCTGCAAGTAGATCCCCCTAAAGGATGGCATTATCTTATGGGGGGGCATCAATTAATTCCACAAAAGTAGAAATATGCTGACCAGATGGGACCGTATTAAAATGAATGAAACAAGAGTAATTGATTGCCATTGAACAGTATCTCATCTGAAACAGATTTTGCTTCATCTAACAGCTGCCCATGCATCAATCCTCGGGCCTCAATGAATATATATGCAGAATGTGGATGTTCAGCCTAAGAAAATCTGATGTGGCAGATACCAAATCTATTGTAGCTGTAAAAAGGAAGAGGATATCAAAGGTCCATCATTAGATTACAGAATCAGACTGTATGGTTTTCTTTTTCTAAAAAGTATTAAAGAAGTAAAACAATTATATGAAATTGCTGTATTCATGAGATATCCATGCAATGTAACTCGCCTTCAGGGCACTGGCTTACGCTGTATGCACTCACATACAATGTGTATACGTGTAGATTATTGTATACATGTGGCCCTATAACCACCAGGAAGCTGTTGTGAAAAGATTTGGGTTCGAATTCTCACTGTAACTTTTTGATCTTCCAATTCTCTGCTCTTCCCCACCCCGATAATTGACTTCCCCAGAGAATTCCTATTCCTACATGTATTTGAGAATTACACCCTGACTCTGGACCACTTCTATACCACTTCTCTGACCAATTTCCTTTTCACAACACACAATTGAATTAATTCCCTGAGTTGAGTGAGTTCTGTTTTGGAAATAGCACGTCTGCAGAACAATTTCCAAATCTTTTCGCAACGGCCACCAGATATGCCATCCACGGCCCCTTCATCGGTGCCCAACCCTCTATACTTACACTGGCGGATTGTACTTGCTGATGAGCATGGTTTGGACCGGCATCCTGATAAGTTGTTGATAAAGGGGTCTCCTGACTGGCACCTATCCTGCCTGAGCAGCTCCTCCAGGGCTGCCAGTCCCACCTACTCCTCCAGGAGTGGACCCCTTCAGGCGACGCCGACGCCAAACACCGTGACTGAGGGTGGGTCTTGCGTGATCAGGTATGGAGTGGGGCAGTGGGTGCTGGAGGAAGGTAAGGATGTACCCAGGTAGTAAAGGTTGATGAGTGTTCCTCCAGTGTATAATACTACTAACCCACTCGTCATTAGCAGGATATCACCTTGATTATCACTATTGATGAGGTGATGAGGCTGCTGAGCTCTCTCACTCTATGTATGGATGTATCCTTCTGGGTACTTCCTCCTGGTGCTCCTGTAGGTATAAGCTCAGTGCCTCCTCCCGCCGCCCTGGAGCAGGTTGTTCCTCCAGTACCAGCAGCAGTAGTGGCACTGCTCTCAGTGGACTTACTCGCCTCCTCCATGCAGGAGGAGAGTCACCCGTTAACACTGTGTGTTATGGGTAGAGACATCAGCTGCAGGTGATCGCAAACACTGGCAGGGATCACCTAGCGCCTCCTCACGTCACTCCTCCACTGCACGGGTCACCATTAGCCTGGGCATTAGCTCCCTTCACATTTCCTCCCGTATCCATGTCTAGCTAGCTTTTATATCTATACCTCTGTATACATTCAGCGTTCCACACATACATACATGTATTTTCAGATCCCCATTTGCTACTCCATCTCTGGTCCCTGCACTCAGGGTACGTTCAACAATTATGTCACTATTTTTCAGGCATTTTTCAGGACCCACCCACCCCCTTTTCACTGTTTTTGTATGGAACATACATAGCCTTGTCACAGGAACCCAAAGACCCCCATCCCCACCCAACTCCTTGAATATAGTGACGTAATTGTTGAACGTCCCCAATTCTCATTTTTCGTAGATAGCCCCTAATTCACTGATTTTGAGCTGGGGAAAAACTTATTCTAAAATCCCTTCTTAATCTAGATAACAAGGAGATGCATTGGTGTTATAACAACCTTCACAATGGCGATCCAGTTGCCATATAAAACCTCATTTCCTCAAATTAAATAACAATCGGCTAGACAGCTCACTCTACTTTCATGACGTACAACATGCCTGCCCTCAGTTATAGGGCATATGGAGAGCAGTCTGAAACTCATGAACACTCCTCCCCTGAGTGCTATTACCCTGAAAGAACACCAACACAATCTATAAGCAAATAAAGAAAAAGAAATGAATAAAAGCGGGACAAAAAATAGCCTGCCCCAGAGACTCACCCGTCACGACCCCTACGCGGCCCCGGCGCTACACGGACGTTTGCACCCAAAGCCCTTAAATTGGATTCACCCAGACCCGGCTCAGTCTGGGGGTAGGACGAGGGGTCGGGGCTGGGGGATTTAGAAAAGGAGAAGGAAAGAGGGGAGGGACAGAGAAGACGGAATTACTGCTTGCGTGTTGGGGATAAACCAAATACCCGATTGCTTAATCATTTAAGGGGGGCTCATGCAGGAGTGCATCATGCCCATTAGTCGTCATGATGCACTATTGAAGTGCTGGCGAGACTGTTCACCAGCATGTTGCGCCCCCTGCTCAGGGTGTATTGATGTCAATCATGTTGGTATGATGCATGAATATATAGCCCTGGCGAGTTACTCGCTAGGGCTTCATTCAAGCATCATGACGACCAATTGGTATGATGCATTTATGCATCAAGGGTACTTAAAGGGTTAATGTGACTACCTAATGTTGTGTAAAAGCCCGGGTGCGTTAATGTAAATGTCATCATGATATTCAAGCAACCTGAAGCGAGAATTTACCTAACTTAGTGTTGCTTAAATAACCACTTTAAGCAATTGATCATTCACACAGAGAAAAGAAATGAGGTCAACCTGATAGAAATAGAGTCAAGAAAGGAGTCAGTGGATCTGGACTCCATAGTGACTCTAGTAAGACAGGAGTCCAAGATGACTGACTCTCTTATATTCTCTGTTTGACTACCCCTTAGGAGTCATTGCAGCTTGACTCCTGTAGGAGGGGAGTCCCAGCCTGGCAGACTCCCTGTGTGGAGTCAGACTCTATATAGAGTCAAACGTGGTTGACTCTCTACTTCACTGTTGACTCTATAACCCAGGTGGCTGATGCTTCTCATTACTTTTACCAGAGGGCCACACAATACAGTTTGGAGGATTTTGCACATTAGAACATGTTTCATTTAGTTTAATTGTGGGTATTACTAATCATCTAGTGATAGGGGTGTTATATAAATACAAAAAACCAGCAATTGTACACAACTGAACTATTAGGTGGTATGCTCAACTCCCTGAAATATCCTAATAAAAGTCTAAATGCAGCGTGGACACCATTTCATGGGTTATGGTGTTACTTCAAAGAATTCTGAGTGCTAGGTTAGTTCATGAGAAAAGTTGATGATTGGTGCAGATAGATGCATCTAACCAATGTAAATTGATGCATCTTGGCATCTTGTTATATGCTGCATTCTGATAAATAAATAAATTATGAAGACCCCAAAAAGGAAGACCCCAAAAGGAGAAAATCCCAGAAATGATCTGCTGTTTCAATATAAAATGCAACCAATCCTGACTCCACTTCCCAATGGATCATAGTGGAGAGTCCAATAAGCTTGACTCTCAATATGTAAGGAGTCAGTTATTGACTCCCTACATATAAGCAGTCACAAAGGAGTCACAGAGGGGGTCGCCTCAGTGATAGAAGCTGGACTCCCAATTGGGAGTCAAGGTGACCCCATTTCTTTTCTCTGTGCATGCAGTGAACGAAGGGAGGGTCAAGGGGAGGACGGGAGAGATTGGGTGGGGGGGGGGGCGAGGGTATAGGGAATCATTTTAAGAAGAGAGAAGAGGGAAGGGAGATGGGGAGATGGAGGACGACGAGGGTCATGACGGTCTGGTTGGGGATCAGCAAGTCTTGGCTTATATCACAATAACCCAACAGGAATCCCTGACTGGAATCCCTGCTAGCTTACCTCAGAGTGAGGAGATATAAAGAGGGACCCAGCTATAGGATAATGATATCTTAGACTAGCGACCATTCAACATTGGGAAATAGACGACCAATCCCACACAGGGAAATCGATATGATCCGATATTTGCATATGAATCCTTCAACATTTATATATGCAGTCAGCCTTCAATTCCTCGGATTTAGAAAATGTAAGGAAAATATCTGAGAAAGCAAATTATCTGGGGATCTAAATCCAAATATAATAGAAAACACAGAGGCAATTGTAAATCCTTTGTCTGAGGAGATGAGGGATCCGTGAAATTGAAGGGTTGAGAAAGTGATATTGGACTGTATGTGCTGAATAAGCAGAATTAAAGTATCCGTTAACCCATGCAGTGTATTTACAACAAGTACCGTTATAGTCGTATTCTGTGAAACATATACATCATGTGACTGAACAAGTCTGAAAATAGCAGGATAAAGCTCGAACGGAAACATTGCCAATCCATAATAATCACAGAGTGAACGTTGCAGGAGTCGTAATTTTGCCCTGGAGGTGGTTTTTAAATTAATTACTATCTACAGAGTTATGCATTCCAATGTAGTGTGTGTTTATTTTTCTGTTCAAAGCTTTTACAAAGGGGACATGAGGAATATTATTTTAGAAAGATGCCATTGACGCCCATCAGAGTGCATGTGATTTCCTGCGGCTTCAAGTCTCTTGATTTTAATGGAAGCCACGCCATTAAGGCACCAGCCCTCATCTCTTAAGGCAATTGCCTGGTGGATATTACCGTGTTATGAAACTAAAACAAAAAGCTCACACTGAATTATTTAAAGGGATTTTGGAATTCATCAAAATCATTTTCCAGTTGGCTGGATGTATGGGGAGGCAGAGGTCCTTTGTCATGGTCCTTGATGGGTATTTGATCAGCCATTCAAAGTTGTGCGTCCTCCTTTGAGGACACCTTTCGCTCCTCATCTCCGTCTTCTTCCACTTACTTCTCATCCTCTTTCTACTTTTATCGGACTTTTAGGGCTGATCCATAAATCATGTCACGACTTTTTAGGCCTTTTTGGACACCCCCCACCCCTTTGTCACGTTTTTACTATAGAAATATATAGGAACCATGGAACCCCCCCCCCCTCCCCGTATGACATAATATATGGATCGGCCCTCATCCCTGCGTGCTTAATTATTCTCACCTGGACTAAATGCTCCTCCCTCTGTCTCTGTCTATCTCTGACTTAATGTGTCTGTGTGAGTCTCTCTCTCTCTCTCTCTCTCTCTCTCTCTCTCTCTCTCTCTCTCTCTCTCTCCCTGTATGTCTGTCTCTCTCTGCCTGCCTCTGTCTGTCTGTCTCTTGCTCTGTCTCTGTCTCCTTCCTCACCATACACCTTCCTTATCTCCTTCCCTCCTTTTCATTCGCTCTTTTCTTCCTGAACGCCCCTCCCTTTTCCACTCTATAATTCCTGTGTGTCCCCCCCTCTTTCCCGCCCCCTCCACAGTTTCTAAAGCCTTTTCTGTCTCCATAAAGGCTACGGAGCGGTGCCTGCGGTCGGCGCCAGAGATGAAAGGCGAAAGTTGTTTTTGGACGATCAAAAGAGGGCGCTAAAGAATATTACAGGATATTGCCAAATTGGCCCCTTCTCCTGTCATCTTCGGTTACTCAATATAGAAATCACAGGACACAGCTCCGGCTGCTCGCAGCAGTGATCAGAGGGGCGTTGGGTGGTTAGTAAAGGCAGGAGAGAAGTAGATTATCTTCTCTAGTCAGTGTGTATTGATTAAGGCATATGACCATGCAGACAGTCCCAGGCCGACTGCCTTCAGACAAAAGCATAATATATGAGGGCCCTACCATTAGCAGACCGCAGCAAGAATTAGCCGTGTAAGTTATTCATCCCAAAGTAGGAACTCACCGCCAGCCTTGTGTTCCTGTGGAGTCAGTGCTTGGGGAAGTCACCATCAGGCTAAACCCCTGCCTGTGGGGGTCCATCTCGACCAGACCTCTTTATGGCCAATGGTGAGCTGGGCCCTGATATAGGCAGTCAGAGGGGTAGAAATGGGAGGAAGGAGGGGAGACAGCAGACAGTAAGCTAAAGAGGGAACCCAGCAGGTCAATGGTCGATAATAGCCGCTAGAAAGTCAGCAGCAAAAGGCAATGGGGAACTGGGGGGCAATAGGTCGTAGTTGTGGGCAATTCCCAGTTGGCTGAGTTGGCAGCGATTTGTCCTTCGTCCAATGAAGGCCTCCTGCAATATAGGGCATTTTATAGACTTGCTCAAGTCCATAGATCTTGATATGAGAGAATTGAAATAAGGTGGGAAAATGAAAATGAAAAACATTTCTAGTGAATCAAATTTTTAACCAAGCAGCCAGAGGAGGAGAGGCATTGGGGGTACAGTGGTGTTGGGAGGAGAGCTCAGGGACTGCAGCCAGCCTAGGCATTTTACTCTTTGCACTCTGACTCAGGGTGAGAGCTAGGGATGTGTAGGCAAAGGGTATATTGCTATATGAATCTAAATACAAGTCAGGAAATTCCTAAAAACTGATCCATTGAAAACTACTGAATAGATGATCAAGGACATACAAACACATGTCTAAAGGTGTCTGGTTGGCTCAAATTCATTTGCTTCTTCATTTATGTTTTCACCAACTTTTTTTTTTACTATTTTGTAGTCCTATAGTGGGTATTTCCCTCCCCTCAATTCTTTTCAAAATATTTCCATTGGGGGTATAAAGTATATTAATTATGCAAAATGACACCGGGTGATGTCAGTAAATCATGTGATAGCCATGCATGTTTATGATCGCAATCATAGATGAGCCAGTTACAAGTCATAACGTCATAATCATCCAATGCATGATGGAAATGGGTCTTGTGAGATTGAACCAAAAGCTACTAAATCTCAACACACATGATGTAGTTTGATAAATGGGTCTTGCCCAAATAATGCTATTACTGGAGCAATGAGACCTACCAGCCCCAATAAAAGCATCATCATGTGGGAGATTTTGTATTACTACTGTTGACAAAGTGCACTTGCACTTTGCGACCCCCAACCTATTTCATATATTATATTGTAAATCCCCATGGTAAGAATCAACGAGCAAAATTGTTTTGGTGAGATGACTGTCCCATAGCTTGCAATCCTAACCTCCTTTCTATCTGAATGTATAACATGAGAGCTCACACTGATAATGGTTTCCTGTGGTGAGAAGGGGTATGGTGTAATGGGTCTAGACCACTAAAATCGACATGGTGACATGGCCATTTCTTAAAACCGACATGTGCCATGGAGCTTAGTGACACGAGGCAAATAAATGAATGACATGACATAGGTTGTTTCTTAAATTCAACATGGGACATGACAGGTTCTTGGAGGTGACACCAGACATGAGGATTTAACTAATATAATTATGACATAATGAGCATTTTTTAAATCGGCATATGACATGGGGACCCCCCATCCAGAGCCCTGGTTTACACTCTACAATCCTAACAAAGTATCATGAGGTGCTCATTGGGAGCCCCACCCTGTAATTATCAGCCTCCAGTAGTACTACCCTGGATATCACGTGGTTCTATTGGACTGACTCACCAGTCATAAATCAATGCTTCTGCAATAGAGGCTCTTTCAACATATAGCGGTGGGTTTAAGCTGTAGCAAAATGCTAAATCTTATTCTGGAATATCAATGTACTGAGGCAAATAGTGGAAACCTCAACGTTATTGAAGGATCTACCACCATGTGTGATACATCTTGTGGGGAATGCCAGTAGTTTAAATGGTTTTCCTTTGTGAAATACATGACTAAAAGCCAAGATTGACATACTGCACATGCAATAAGAAATACCCCCTACATCTTTAATATGCTCTAGTTTGATTATAATCACGTGGGTTATGATTATTCCTTAATTCTGCGTTCAATTGAATTGCATATAGAATGCTATACAGAATACCGGGAATTACATATAATGTAAGGATTGTTATACAGGTGCACTTCCGATTTATATTCAGCAATATTGCTTGATATACATTGCTAATCACCATAATATAGCCGAGCTGGTTTGATACACTAGTATTATTTATTAGTCCTCTCTTAGCAGCTCGTCAAATGGGTGTATTCTGTCTCCCAAGAGTGGCCACTCTGATCACCTCAAATTGTACACTGTGTATTTACTACACATTGGAAATAGTTAACTTGATGGGAAAGCTTTGCCTTCAACACAGGGTATAGTGGTGTTGATCAGGCCTGGCCGGTGATGGTAGATATGTGAATGGGCAATATTTGCTGAGCATGAAAAGGAGTGAGAATGAAAGTGAATGTATCGTCAGAATTGTATCCTTTTACCTTGGGTAAATTTCACGTCCAATGTAGAGGTGATACAGATTATCTTTATAAGATTGATAGCAATCAAATTGAGATTTTACAAAGAGAAGAATTACCCATCAACTTGGAGCGCCAATGCCAAATGCATGATATCTAAACGATAAAATATATCTTTACCATCCCTACGGTGACACTATGCACTATTAGAGTCACCCATTGCAACTGTGATGTCATATACGACTTTGACAACAGGTCTCATCAGAGCCTATAGAGCAGAGAAAAAAGGGCCCCATTAGGGCCATTCCATCCTCTAAGCACTCATCACCCACATACAAACTAGCTCAATTTACCATAGGTCCTACCAGAATCTCTTCTTCTTGTCTGTCAGATCCAATTTACCAGCGGTAAAGATAGCGGATCTAAATGTAGGCAGACAGTGCCATCCATTATATGTACGAGGGTGTTGTAGGGAGGCAGATTTCCCTGAAGAGTTCTACATGTCAGAAATCAGTCTAATCCAACATATGTGGTGGTGTTCGTTATTAGATGAAATGAGGAACCAAGAATGACAAGATTGTCTGTGTTTTCCTTACAGAAGCTTGATGGTACTGGAATTATATCAATATAATCCAATCTTGATACTTCAAAGACAGGGGTGTTGGAATGAGATATGTACTGGAATCTTTATCCTGGAATTTCTATGAAGCCACCGTTTGAGGACATAGGATGGGAATACTGAATAGTATAGGAAGTCTGCTTAGGACAGAGTATCATTAGTCCAGAAATAAAAAGCATTCATTCGATTAAGGTACTTGCCAATGTTAAAATGGAGTAACAGGAAATACATAATAATTATTTATTTGAAACACTATAAAAATAAAAGCTAATACTTATGTGATATTCAGGAAATACTCATCTACCGTAACAGCAGCAGGTATGGGATGAGGACACCTGGAATGAATTTGAATAAGTTTTATCGATTTTCAAAATTGGATCAGTATGCATAGCATAAGCAAGCCAATTGAAGCTGTCATCATTGAGAAACAAATACCCCGTAAATATTCACAGCCAACGAATGTGAAAACTCTTAAGGGGATTGACGTCCAACACAAACTGAAGCAGAAAGCAATTGAGCAAATAAATAAAGCCTTAAAACAAGTGCCATCAATGGACGAAGAAAAGGCTTAAACTCACAATGACTGTCCAAAATACAAAAGACTAGGACAATTGCTTCTGAGCAGACTGCTCAGCCATCAAATCTATTTGCTTCAATAACAAAGAGTGTAATCGGTGTCCTCTTTCCGACTGTTGATGGGATTGGGCGTGAAATCTGAGATGTTATCTTTTCATTTCTAAATTCAGAACCTTCTTGTTCAAATATCTAATCAAGCTTTTGTCTATTTCACATTATTTCATCAAATATCCCAGTTGCCTTTATTAGTGGTGCAATATGGCCCTATGAATTAAATTTGAAAAAAAAGCTTTGAGAAGGCTACGAAGATAGAAAGTTCTCAACGACACTAATCAGCATTATGGGAAATACCCACCTGTTGGTACAGAGTCATTTGAGTAGCTTCACATCATATATCCGACTTGCATTCCAAAAAATGTATTTCATGTTTCTATCTCTGTTTTGTCCCAGGGCTCTCTTCTCCACTTACTATCAACACCCATGATTCTAACGGCAGGTCTCAAGAGAGTTCAATGACCAGAGAAGAAGCATTCTTATTGGGCCCATTACATCTCTCAACCACTAAATAAATGAGCTAAATTCTTCTTACATCTTAACAGAATCTCGGTCCTTTGTCTGCTGGATCCAATTTACTCGTGGTAATGCTAATGGATCTAAAGGTAAGTAGACGTCACAATGCATTAAACAGCGGAGGTTTCCCTGATGGTTTTAACATAGAAAAAGTACCTTATACCACAGTATGTCTTACACAAATGTTTTGAAGATACATGCGGTAACTCCGAAATTAGATTTGGTTTTTACACGACTTCTGTGATTTTGGGTGCTTTTCCTGGATATTCCTCCCATATTCCCATGCACATACCTGTCGATATTGCACACCATGATGCATGCATCATGACTTTTGTAAGGTGTGTGGTTATCCAAGGATAACAGGCACCCAGTGTGGTTATCCATGGATAAGATGCACACCTTACATGTCATATGTTACATGTTAAAACCTACAAAATTTTCATTGACAGGGTAGGGGTCGAACCTGCACTCTACAGATCCCAAATCTAACTCCCTATACAATGCTTGGTTAGAACCAGGTCTCTATAAGACATTGATATGATACAAAGCCTGGGGAAGTCACTCACATATAACTAGTATAGATTCAATGTGTGAAAATATCCTGCAGTCTGGGTTGTGACCTCCCTCCCTCCCTCTGTGTCTACTATGGTAGGCGCCGAAAGCTTGCAGTACTGTGCGCGACTAACCTGGTTATGGGTCAAGGTTGGAAGGAGGTGTTTGTACTAATAGTATATTGGTCAGCGAGTCATGCTGCAAACCGCAAGCACAGGCATTCGCGTCCTGTCCTGGTCCACCTTTTTGGCTTCATAGAAGATATGGAGCAGTCAGTAGCATGTCGAGTCGAGGTCCAGGCATAGAGGTGATTTTTTTATTGAATTTATTGATATTCTATTGATTATTTATTGTTTTCATGTAATAGAATAATTAGTTAATGGATAATTCATGACTTGTGTGTGTGTTAGCAAAGGATAAATACATGAGGGCACAGCCCGAGTGTAATTATCCTTTGCTAACACACACAAGTCATGAATTATCCATTAATTACTTGTTCAATACATCTACAGGCGATGTACACTGTAAAAAGAAAACGTAAAACCCTTCTCCCAGAGTTGCCAGAGATCTATCGTTATAAATATATTTTCACGGAGATTCCTTGTACTGCTATACTGCCATCTGGGGCTTCCTTGTAGAAACTACACTATTTCACTGCAATATGATTACGGTGGTTCATTGTTCAGTTTTACGAGGAGACATGGTAGATTCTACAGTTATTAATTCTTTGAGGTGTACTGCTGGCTGACGAATCATTTAATGACCAAGGATAATCATTACTGTGTATGATTTAGGAGAGGAATTATGATGGGTAAATAGACACCATTATACAATGTGTGTTCTATATAGATTGTAAACCACTTGTTATTGATTTCCAAAGGCAGATTAGTATGGACAGTCTAATCAAGCCAATGTAAGCTGAACAGCATCCAGAAGCAAATGCCCGGTAAATATTGACTACTAAAGGAAGCAGAACCATTCCAGACGTTCTTGCATAGATAGGAGTGAAAGGGGACTCCCCAGACAAACAACACTTTGAGATGCCATTATCATTATGAAAGTGGGCATAATTATTATAAAGTAACACAGGCCATTCAGAGTACAAAAAGGAGGGGGAAGTTGCTTCCTGCCATTCTTCCTTCTGACACAAAGATAATCTAGCTTTAATGACAAGGAACCTAATTTGGGTGCTCTCTGCGTCTGTCAATGACAGTGGTTTGAAGATTGGAAACATCAAGGTTTCTTAAGAAATTAAAAAGTTGTTGGGTATTACTCTGTTGTTCGCTGGTAAACCTGGCATAATTATCCCATAAATAAGGTTTCAATATGTATACTTTGTAAGACCAGTAGTGGTATATTTCCTTCTGTTGTTTTCAGTGTGACTAATAATTAATGTAGTGTGAAAAATGTGCTACCCCCTATAACCTGATTATACAGCATATCTACAGAACATTAACAGAGGTTATCCAGTTACGTCCATAGGGACAGACACAGGGAAGGCATGTAATTGTATGATATAGCTAAGTGTCACTTTTATCAATACCCAAAACAATAAGAGATTACAGTAATACAGCTGAAATGATAATACGGTTAATGCAGAGACGGATATATCGTCTAGCGCTGATTGTGTTCTTGTTCGTTTAAATATGAATCTTGTTTTGAAAAATGCATGTAGCTTTGCTGCCTCCAGGGCACGTTAGCATTAAGTTTCATCAACATGTTCTATCAGACTACAAAAAGTCTAAAGGCCAAATCCCACTACGTGAATACTTAGTCTAAAATCCTTGTGGATTTAAATATCAACAAACCTAAGGTTTTCACATTATTGTAAATCACAAGGTCAGCCTATCCTACTCTTCCTTTTTTTATTCTCTTACCAACATTGGGCATTGGATTCCTATGAATTTGATTCTACTGCCGTTATTGGGCAGTTAATCTCTGTGAATTACATATTTTGGCACAAATAGAGTAATCCACAGAGATTCCTGAATCACAAGGGTTTTCTGACCACTTATATAATTGTACCTATTCATTTTAGTGGGATTTAGCTTTAAGGACTAAGTGTGATATAGATCCTATTGCTCTGAACACATGAGCAGCCACACAAAAATGCCGCTCCACGACCTGCCCTCTGTTTGTCTATTGTAGGATTCTTGCCCTGCCCCACGGGTTATCTATCTATCTATTAATTTGATGAGTTGACAAAGTCCTACGCTGTGGTGAATTTGAGTTAGCTACAAAGTTCCAAAATTGATTGAAATTGCATAAGCTGTGTTTTCTGTTTATATGACATTGATCACGTAGTACAACCACACAGATCTACATCACATGATCACATCACATGGCAAAGCGCACGGACTACATGGAATATTTGATGATCAAAATATAAGCATAAGGATATACGGCAGACCATGTGGTCAGGCTGCGAAGACCACATGGGCAGACTGCACAGATCACTTCAACCTGCACTATATTTCGTCATGTTCAGACCTTTGATAAAGTAAACGAAAATATGGCAGATGTTCAGGGACTAATCTGTTTATACTCTAGACACCTAAATAATCACAAAAAAAATCAACATCTGTAGATGTCTAGACCTATAGAGACAAAGGAGTAGGACCTAGGTTTTACGGGTTACCTCAGGGGTGTATTTCTCAAATACAATACTGTTAATAATTCTTAGCTAGAGATGGACTATATTACACAGAGAAAAGAAGACTGATCGCTTTGACATATACTGCACAGGTCACAATTGTCTCCCACATGACATGCGTGAAAGGCATATTGAATGAGTTTGACACTCTCACATTTGGTTTGTCAACTCCACTTGACATGCGTAATGAAGACAGTTGTCATGATGACATATGTGCCATGTCCCAATGACATGTGCTCTATGTTTCAAATCAAGTTGACATGGATATACATGTCATTTTGTCAGGAAGACTTTTTTCAGTGTACATGTGCAGTTCCATCATTTACTTACCCCTTCATCTTAATACCACAGACAAACAGGATGGACTTCTTATGCTGCATGATAGGCTCTACCACAATCTTATCCCCTTGCCTGTCTAATCCAATCTGCCAGTAGTAACAATATCAGACCTGAGGTAGGTAGACAGTGCCATCCATTGTGAACACAAAGAGGCAGATTTTCCCGAAGAGTTCTTATCTCGACAACATGAAAAAGAAACAGGCCATTCCCAATTACGGAAATAAACACACACCTGGGGCCGCCTGTAAGAGAACATTGACAGCCACAGATGTGCATATATTGCCCACAAGCAGCAATCATTGTGTTTAATTGTGTTTGATGAATTGAAATGGAACAGAGTGCATTTAATGATCAGATTTCTATGTCTTTCACCTTTGCAGGGCATTATTAACATATGCTACGACTGCCACACTTCAAATCGTAGTGGGAACACTCAATAATAGTAGAACTACAAACTTGCGTTAGTAGTCATTAATGCTTAAAGTGCTACGACAGTGTTTCCAAATCATATAATGTGTTTCTAGTCGTAGTATGTTAGGAAATGACCTCCTGCTGGTAGAGCTGCAACCAGAGAATTAGTGCTGCACATGTAGTACATGTGTAAGCTGATCAATATTCAAAAGGAAATGCCTAGTAAATATCCACAGTCATTGGATGTAGAAGCAGTACAGAGGGACACTATAAAAAATAACTGTTAAATTTCGTAAAACTGAACAGTGGGCCTCCATAATTGAAAAGCATTACAGCAGTGTAGATTTAACAAGAAGCCCCCGGTGGCAGTACAGTAATTAAAAAGTATTAGAGCAGTGTAGTTTTAACAAGAAAACCCCCGGTGGCAGCTAGTATATGGAATCTCTGTGAAAATAATGACGAATCTCTGGCAACTTTTGAATGAGGAAAGCACCATTATTATGATGACATTTCTTTACAGTGTACAATGCCTGGCTATTGTGAGATCATTCATTGCATCTTACCATCTTTGGAGCCCAGTAGGTTATTTCTAAACAGTGTAAAATTGAGCCGCCCTCTGTGACGTGTCCTAAATCGTATAATTGTACAAGTGCAATCATTAGTAACCACTAGATCTTATGTAGGGTTGCAAGTGCATAACAGAGAGCCTAGGGATTCCACTACGATTTTAACGTCCCTAGACGTACCTTCTTGATAAATGCCCTCCTGCACTTGTGACTATGGTCATCGCCAATTGACAACATTTCATGCTTTAGGGGCATTTGTCCCGACCCCCGACTCCACCACTGCCAGCAAAGTGAAGTGTCCGACACCTCTAGACTTGGTGGACCATTATGACAAAGTCTTGTAAAAACTACACTTGTGCAATGCTATTCAATTACTGTGGTCCAATGTCCATTTTTACGAGGATCCCTGGTGATTTCTTTTTACAGTGTAGCCTCTGAAGCTGAATGGTCAGGCGCAGACAGATATGTCGAGTCCAAAGCCAATATAAAACTTTATAACTACCGGTAGTTCAATACTATTGGCCACTAGCTGGTCAGGAGCTGGTTCCAGCAACACACACGGATAAGAATTTATAAGATGGGACCAGCATGCCCCTGGAAGTGGGTGTTAACCAGGGACAAGGTACCCATCATGGTATGTCTTATCAGTGGGTTTTACCTCAACCAGCGAAATTGGCAGCTCCACTAGGCCTCCATATAAGTCCTATAGGATCAGATTTGGGATCCAAGCCTTTCAGGGCAAGTCAGTGTCCAGTTCTAATCCTCTTATATGGCTGACCACTAATCCACTCTCCCGGGTTCAACCAGGGACCATCCTTTGTCAAATACAATTACTTTGATGTGTCTCTTGTAAGTAGTATCTATGGTTTCCTGTTATAAGAATAAGTTTCATGTTTTCTCAGTATAGCACAATCGCAGGCCTATTCTTAAGGAGATGGAGCACTCATGTCCCCAGGGTTAATTCACACTCATTTTTCATCAGCAGTGATCAAATGTAGTGAGAAATAATCGAGTCTAGACTAGCTCTATTCATATTATCAGGAAGACATTAATATATCTACCCCAACTCCTTACAACAACTTGTTTATAAAGACTGTTTTCTACCTCCCAACATGCCCTGCGACTCTCATTTTCTCAATTCAATTCCACATGCAGAGAGTGCCAGCGAATCCCTTCCACCTGGCCTCGGTGCCTTGTCTTATCAAATTACAGGCAGGCTTTTTGGTGGCACCATTAGCTTTAGTGCCTGTGAAGCTGTGGGTTCTCTGCGTGTTGGGAACACGTTTTGACTCTAACGGCGGCCTAAGAGGGCCCTATCACAGCAAGGAAATGACCAGCAAATGAAATACTCACATCCCGCCGCAGGGGTAAAAATCTCTGCTTGGTGGTCCATGGTCCGAGCTCTGAGGAGGGGAAGGATGGTGGCCACCCAGCAAATAGGTGTCTGTGTGGTCACTATAGGAGTATGTACCTACTGGAGGAGGGGTCAGGTGGTCTGACTGTATGGAAGCTGTATGGTGATGCTGCCCAGAAAGAGGTTTTATTGCTATTGACCATGAAGGGAAGATTTGATATATATAATGATGGCTTGGAATAACACTCATAATACATTTAGCATCAGTCCAGCTATTCTATTTCAATACATTATACACTTGAAGTTCTAGTTGAAGATTTGGGAGAAACCACAGAAAAAGGAAAAAAGAAGAGAAGAATTTGAAGTTAATTTCTTTTTGTCAATTTCTATTGTAAATATTTTCGTGTAACTGTCACACACCAATTCAGTAGTGAAAAGAATTCACGTGGAATAGGTGGACCCGATGAGAGGTCATTAGCCTATAGGGTGATGGGTTGGTTTCTCAGGGTCCACGGGAAGTCCTCGAATTGTCCTTTAAGATAAACATTAGCCATAATGACCTTTAAAAAAATGGAGACCTCTGGGATACAAAGACTGAAAACAGCCAGATATAATTTTCTTATTTTGAAAAAGGGAGGAAAGATGACTAACGTTGCGCAAAGGACAAAATATTAAACAAGTTTAAAGAACACCCACTATCTTTATTCTGTTGATTTTATCCACAACCTAAATACTAATCGTCGATTGTTCTTGATTGTTAGGTGATGTTAATTAGTAGCAAATATGCTTTTATTCACCATGATTTCTGTCCGTTCACTGTAAAGTAATGCTGTGCCTGGAAACCCTTCCTGTTTTAGGGTCGGATAGTGACACTGTAATCGACTAAAAGTTTTATAAATTTCGGTTCGTAATTGATCTTATAATCGGTCTGTCCCAGTCCAACCCTTTAAATATTGATCCACAACAGTACCAATAAAAAGGCCAGACAACTTTGTCAATAACAATATAATAGTGATGTTATCAAGGAGTCACCCACTGATCAATCCCACTGTCTGACTGTTAGTAGCTCTAAACTATATGTAAAGCCAGTGTTGCCCCTGGAAATTACAAGGGCAGGGACATTTATACAGGCTATATATCTATTATGCACTAGAGTAAAAAAAAAAAAAAGGGGGGGGGGACTCTACTTGCATGTATAAATAATGTAAAAGCGTTCTTATTCGTTTTAGCTCATGGGCTCATACGAAATCAAGATAACAACACAAATATAATGTGTATAGAATGATGACGTTAGAGGTCATTCCCTATAATTTCCTCTCTCTGTCTTTCTCTGTCCCTCTTTCTGTCTCTCTCTCTTTGTCTCTATCTCTCTGTCTCTGTCTCTGTAACTGTCCCTGTCTCTGACTCTGTCTCTCTCTATCTGCATGTGTGTGTGTGTCTGTCTCTGTCTCTCTGTCTCTGTCTCTCTGTCTCTGTCTCTGTCTCTGTCTCTCTGTCTGTCTGTCTGTCTGTCTCTCTCTCTCTCTCTCTCTCTCTCTCTCTCTCTCTCTCTCTCACTCACTCTCTCTCTCTGGGTAGGGGACATATGCACAGAAGAGACATGCACTAACATGTGACAAACGCATACACTCTATCACTGTCTCTACCTCTCTGTCTGTCTGTCTCTCCCTCTCTCCTCTCAAATCAATCAGTTCGCCATATCCAGATGGCACCATGATTAACCCCACGCACATTAGAACCTGAGAGGTGTTTGCAGGGTTTCACATTGCTGTCTGATACTAGAAGTGATAACCGAGAATTATGGATCAGGTGGCTTCACTATAACAGAGATGGGGAAGCTGATACACAACCTACAAGCAGCACGAATCCCTTTCACGACTTGCCTAGAATCCCTCAGCCCCACCTGGGACGACCTCAGGCGGCTAAATAATTGACTCTGTGTGCACTGGCACTGACCCGCCAATCCACCTCAGCGCACGGGTCGGAGCGATTACACAGAAGAAAATGAATTTGCCATCGATTCTACTGCAAGGTGGGGCAGGTATAAACGGCGGGGTGGGGGGAGGGTGGGAGGTGTACCTAACAGCGTACAGGTCACCATCTGCTCGGTACTGCTCGCACATACAAGGTAAACAGCTACCTGCCCCTCCCTCCAACACTCAAAGTACCAGCGCTTTTAAGGTTAAACAAGTAAGGAGTCAGCAGCAGGTGGGGGGAGGTTATTGTTCTGCTCATGAACTTTATCCATTTCACTGGCTGGGCTCTTACAGGGGGAGGCTTATCTGAGGGTCTATCAGGGAAGGCCTGGAGTGAGCAGCTCACTGCATTAGTGGTGACCCCCCATGAGCAGCTCATAGACTCAGTAAATCAAAGCTGATCGAAGACGTATTGATCTGCCTTTGTCTGCCACAGGATAATATCACTGACGGCTGTTGGGTGGGAGGCATGCAAAGATTCAACACTCACTTACTGAGTAGGTCTATTCAGGCCTCGACATAAAACACCCAGCCCCTATTGACAAATTAATAAAAGGAATGCCTCCACTGGTCTAGCAACCTGGTGATAATGGATGGATCTATTTATAATGCTGAGGTACTGGATAAATAGTTTAGACAGTGAAAAGCCTTTTTTAAAATGACATCGTAAATCAGGGTGAACTAATTACAATATCACAAAGAAGAAAATACAGCAGAGAGTACAAGATCTATTTGCTCTTGCTCTGTCCTGTGATATCACCTGCTTACCTGACAGCCGTCCCGTCCATCCTAGAGCCCATATAACGCCCTCTGAGCTGCTCCCTCAGATGACCCAACTGCTCACATGCTGCTCAGGGACCTGCTCAGCGACCTGCCGGAGACACAAGTAAGGAGGGAGTGCTCAGCTCACACTGTGTCCTTTTGGCAAACCGACTGGCCTTTGAGTAGCTTCCGAGCAGCTCGGGTGCCATTTAATCCTTATGCTACAAGAAGGATGAGCTGCTCGGAGATCCGACTAGAGAGGGAACAGTAAAAGGAGGAGGGATGGAGACACCTAATGGTGTGGGTGGGGGTGTCATGTTGGGGGTTTGTAGGGAGTGTGTGTTGGTGAGTGAGTGGGTGGATAGTATGGGGGTGGTAGCGGTTTGATATTATTTGTGTGACTTTAGTTGAGCCTTATGGGTTAGGATCACGACAAGCCTCTTGGGAGAATGGTTGATACAAAAGCTTGATGTAATATGGCAGAGGAGTGCGAGGGCTCTGACTCTTTATTACGTTTTAGCTGATACTTCTTTTCATTCCCTCCCTGCCAGTGATATAAATAAGTCATCAAGTTACCATGTCCATCTTTTATAATCAGACCTTAGGGAATTAATATGCCCTCTTATAAAAGGAACATTTTTTCTTCGTATTTCAATTTTGAAAAAATAACCCACCATTGCCTATCCTTGGAGCCAATTAAAGTAGGCGGACTGTTCCTGTTCGATGTGCATAAGCTTAATTAATTTTCGGAAGGGCGTTAGAGAGATATAGATGCCAGTGGGGGAAGAGGGTTATACATAGTCATTGCTGTTACCTATACTGATAGTGCAGGTTTTAAATCCTTGGCCCCTTTCCTCTGTAGACATTGTGAATAAGACGGCACGTGCTTATCTAAATAGATTTTCCCCAGCGAAGAAATGCAAACGTAGCCCATTTAACTTCTTTTCATATTAGGACATGGTGTGTATGTTATCAGGAAAAAAACGATTGTTGAGAGTAACCCAAGGTACCTGTAAATTTCCTAAAAGAAAATTAATCCACTGGTGGGTGTGGTTTGATAGGGATAGTGTGAAGTAATTACAGCAGGTGGCGTACAGGTGCCTGTACTCTCCAGATGCGGGTTTCAGAACTTGGCAATTGTACATGTGAGGACTGGTCCATATGAATGATGATTTTACAATAGCTTTGGTAGCAATGAATCATTTGTACCGTTAACTTAAAAGGTTATGAAGGTTACTGTCATCAGAGGCTGTGAGAGTTGTCAAAATAGATATAAATAAGATTGATAATGCATTTGTATACATGGACCATAATAGGGACTATGTCCAGATTGACAGGTTGCTATTGGCTTCACAATAACCTCAATGTACATTCAGTTAATCATATAATTATATGAATAAAATTCAGTATTGCCAAATGAGTGTGTATTGAATAAGTCAATGAGTCACTAAATGTAAGATACAACAATATTATTTTTGTCTACCTTATTGCAACAGTCGGTATAAACAATTGGTTGTTTATGCATTGAGTGCTGTAATGGCTACAATTGGGGTAGCATGATATAGGATTGATTTCCCACAGTCTGGCATTCTGTCCCTTAACATCTGGGTATTGTGGGGATGTTTATAAAGAATGATTTATCAAAGCCATACACAGCCATATCTCAATCCTGACCGACAAAAACATCTGGCTTTGGATGTGTGTGAGAGCATGCGTTATGATCGATATATCAATCTAAATAACACAACTAAACATGTCAGCAAAACGAAAAGAATTCTACGTTGAATGTCGTGATCTGATACATTACGTCTTTCATATTTGTACTTTATCTTAATAGAAAGGTAGCATCACGCCAAGAATAGTACTGGATAGTGTTATTGCATTCCTATTAGCCAGCAGATAACATGAGATAAAATCTATCGTCTTAAGTACTCAAGCTAATATGCAATAGTTAATCAATAAATGAAAGAAGGTCTGTACACCTACATGTATTGATGCATTGTTGTTTCAACTCACAAACACAGCCAGTCACTTGTGGGGCTAGCCTATTCCGTGTGGAATTCAATGTACATTAGCTATATTAATATTGATTTTTAACATTAATGAAAGACGATCAGAGAATACATGGGCGGGGGGTCATTTTGCAACAACTTGAGGTGGGGTAAAAACATACATTGTACTGACCAACATGCTGTAATCTGCTGTAACTATATATGTAGGATACAAGATACATTCTTCATAAACGTTCCCACAAGCTGTGAGATAAAATCCGATATCTAATCATGCCCCCCCCCCCCGGATCAGGTTGTTAAAAGGACCAAACCCCGATCGTGAACGAATACCTTGGGTCTAGAGATAATACCAGTATTTCACCTTAAGTATTGTGGCATCTAATATAGTTTAAATCTCGGGATAGTATCTAGATTTAAAAAAAACACTTCTACTTGTGAGCAAAAATCATTGATTTATGTGCTGGCATTCACTCTTTGGCAATGGCATGCCTTACATTTCTATACTGCTCGGCGGGTTTAAGAACACATGTTCATGTCAAAGAGCAATAAAGTATTCATAAATATGCAGAAAATACCATTCATAAGGGGCTCAAGTAGCCACATTTTACATGCAACCAAGTGATTTCAGTCCATTACGTATCTTACATAGAGACTACATGAAGATGGTTTAAACATTAGGCATGAAAAGGCCTCCTCTATCTTGCCTGATATTGCTACTCCAGAGTAGCAAGACCACCCTGCCTCTTTCTCCAATCTCAACTTAAAAATAGATTGGAAATAGCAACGGCAACATTATACCATTTTTCTTTTTCCTGTAGGCTATTAAATGGGATGGGGTGATACTTGCACATCAGGTGATTGTGTTCAAAACAACTCAACTGGGAATATTCAACGGCGTATGAAAGTTTTAGTGGAATGGAGCCCTGCCCGTATAAATTAAGTCTGGCGCCCCCACCAGCCAACATCATATACACAGTGCAGAAGGTACTAGGGTAACTACCCACATGGCGGATCCTATATGTTGTGTAGAGATATAAAGGCGAGATTATGCAGTATCTCTACTGATTTGAGTATTGCTACGTTATTTAGATGTGGCATACATCATGCACAATCATCTATATTAATGGCTGTAGGGTGACAGTGTATAGAACAGTAGTGTAGAGAGGCTTTACATTTGTCATCACTCAGGTAACTCGATTTATTTACAAAAACAAGTACTAGTGTAACTCCATTAGGAGTTACCCTAGTACCAGACTTTCAGTTTTGGCTGATTTCTATGTAATCCAAGTAATACAGTAGCTCCAGGTCTCAATAAGTATTCATGCCCTAGCTATGATTATGTAATTCTACCATGAAGTAGGATAGTATTAAAGGCATAGAATGAGGAAATGTGCTCACACTTGTTTGCATATGACCCTTCATGTTGGATGGGGTAACTGCCAGTTACCCTATTACCTTCTGCACTGTGATATATACATGTGTAGGTAGAACGTGGTTTAAACCTCATCCAACGCCAAAAGAAGATTATGATGCTTGAGGAACCCGGAAAGTTTATCTTATCCAGGGGTTCTTTTCAATTGCTATTCTTCAATCACAGCCAAGAGCACGGGGGTTGAGGGGGGATTATATCAAGAGTTTACTTATTTTAGTTATCTTAAGGGATTTCTTAATGAGAATTTCTGTCTACCTCAGACCCCCGGTTTATATACCCTGGATATAAAATAACATACCTGAATATGATATCTGGTACTATCTTTCCACAGCTACATCGGGGGGGGGTTCTTTCATAAGGACCGAGGACAGCAACTCCATAGCTACAACGGGCAGGCCTTTCATAAGGACTGAGGGGAGCAAATCTGAGAAAGCTCAATTTATTTCTTGGGGAATTGTCCTATGAAGATGTGTTTTGTTATCTCTTGGAACTCTAAATGTGTAGTGATTGATCTTTAGGTACATTTACACAATCTCCTGGTGACAATTATATGTTATTGGCGACCACGATGGCCTTTCTTACGATTGTGACAGACTTTGAAACATTTACAACTTTAGGGGTGGACACAGTTTGGGAGTGGGCGGTCATTGTTCTAGAGGGGGCAGCCTGAGATGTGCATGCGAAGGTGTTAATCAATCCTGTTCTCCAACAGAGGCTGAGAACCCCTGCATGGATCATAACGTAGTACATGGAGGATAACAGCTAAAACTAAGAGGATCCTCTCCAGACTTCTCAAATAAGCTCTGCAGGACTGACCCATGCTACACTACATTAATCCCTATCCTTCTTACTATCCAGGGCAGCACAGTAGGGGAATCTGCTTACTTCTTACTCTCATTGATAAGGGTGTTACAGGAGGAGGAGGAAGGCAAGTGGAGGGACTCTGAGTGACTCAGGTAGTGTTACTGCTTAGAGATGAGCAATTCATAGCAGCACCTTCCAACAGCATGAGCATCTCAACACCGGCATTGGTCAACACGACAACCTTTATTTCTAAAGAACTCTGACAGCATAGCTTCGGAATGTCTTGTAACGCATGTACAAAGCTCGTTTCTATTGTTCCTGACATGGGTATGAGTACGTTCTGTTTGAATGAAATGAGATTTTTCAACAACATAGCATGTGTAAATGCCTATTACAATATGAAGCTTTATTTTGACAAATCGGACAGGAATAAGAGACAAAAACCGTCACTGTGTAATAGGCGATCTCACTCTGCCCTCTCCATTTGATCATACTGAATGCATCACTGCATTAGTCAACCTGCATGAGAACTGAAATTGGCTGTAACCAAAACTTGACAATCTCTTTTATTTCCAAAATCTCTCCTCAACATATGAATTGCTAAATTATTATCGCCAGAAAATGAAAAAAAAAGGCCTTTTCTAAATACATCACGGCTTATAGCTAGAGAAGATTTTGTTATACTGTTGTCAGCAACCACATGGCCTCGTCAGTAAGTAATAAAACAAGGGGATCGTATAGCAGTTTACTGGCTATGCATGATCACTAGAACACTAAGCAATAGGTTGCTCTTTAATAAGGCTGTCATGAAATGATGTCCCGGGTATGTACCATAACCGTGTTCTTAAGGACTGACACAATACTTCCAACTAAAATTGTTGTCTGGGAAAAGGAATTCTTATTTCTGTACAATTAAACTATAATGACTGTGGGGTTCATGTAGGCTCGACCTGAGCAAAGTTGACTGGTAATGATGCTAAACAAACCATCAGATATGCTGATTCAATACACTTAACTGAGCCTTCCTGATGTGTTCTTGTTATGGTTGCCATCAAACAATCAAAGTTCCCCACATATTATATCTGCATGTAAAGGGGGAAACAAGGAGCACCCTGAATGTTGGGTAATGCACCAGTTGACACACTATCAAAAAGTTCCATCAAGTACAGGGGAGTGCCACACAACTGTATAGCCCAAAATGTATATACCCCCACCACCACCACCACCACGTTGACTCCACTGTGTAGATAAAGGTCAAATCCCACAACGTGAAAATGGGCAGCAAATCCTTGTGATATAGGATATTTGGTTGCTTAGCCGATATTGGGGTGGTGATATCTTCTAAGGAAGGCCTATAACGGGCTAATAACCCTTGCCAAAGTGCTGGTATTTGGGGAGTGAAATACATCAAAAGTTTTTGATAGTTTTCTCTCAAGAGGCCAGAAATCTCTGTGATATAGGGAAATTCCCTGTGATTTAGAGGAAAACAAGAATTTTTAGTAAATCACAAGACATCTGTATATTTTTCATAAATCAGGACCCAAGTTCCACACACTATAGCCATAAGAATGTTGTACTTGTGAATCAAAGTAGCAACTAGTCAGTACAGAGATGAATATCACAGACATTTCCCTTCCCATAGTGGCTAGTAGTGGGGTTTGAGAAAGGTAGGAGTGGTATGGGAACCCTTGTGAATTTTGTTTTTGACAAGACTCCAAGGCTGCTGATATCCAGAATCACAGGCATTTTAGACCCATTTTTCACGTAGTGGGAGTTGGCCTTAAGAAAAGGCAGACCATTTCAGACATGTGCAAGCCCATATGGAACGTATCTCTGCGGCCCATTTCACGTTTTACCTAAAGCCTATAAAGAAGGTATCATCTTGGGATTATCTATTATGGCAGCCTTCCATGTGAAAGGGTGGTTATACTTTTTGTGGGAAAATGATTATTTAAAGGCCACAATGCAAAAAAGCCAGAAAATCCTTGTGATATATGATATGTGGTTACTTAGCTGATATTGGGGTGGTAATATCGTCTAAGGAAGTACTAAAATGGCTAAAGGCCAAATCTCACAACACGAAAATGACCAGGGACTCCTTGTGATTTTGGCAGGTAGGGTACCTTAGCCAATATTGGGTGCCAATATCGTCTAAGGAAGAGCTATAATGACTAAGAACCCTTGCCAAAGTGTTGCTATTTTGGAAGTGGATCATATCAAAAGGCCAAATCCCACTATGTGGAAGATGGGTCTAAAACGGCTGTGATTCTGGCTATCGGCAGCCTTGGAGTCTTGTCAAAAACAAAATTCACAAGGGTTCCCATGCCACCCCTACCTTTATCAAACCCCACTACTAGCCAATATTGGAAGGGAAATGTCTGTGAAATTCATCACTGTACTGAATAGTTGTTACTTTTAGTCACAAGTACAACATTCTTATGACTATAGTGTGTGGAACTTGGGTCCTGATTTATGAAAAGATAACATACCTCCTGTGATTTACTAGAGATTTTTGTTTTCCTCTAATTCACAGGGAATTTCCGTATATTACAGAGATTTTTGGCCTTTTGTGAGGAAAATATCATAAGCTTTTGATGTATTCCAATCCTGAAATAACAACACTTTGGCAAGGATTCTTAGAGATTATAGGACTTCCTTAGACGATATTACCACCCCAATATTGGCTAAGTAACCACATATCCTATATCACAAGGATTTTCTGGCTATTTTCGCGTTGTGGGATTTGGCCTAAAAGTTTTTGATATTTCCTTCACAAGAGGCTGAAAATCTCTGTGATACACTGAAATCCTCTGTGATTTAGGGGAAAACAAGAGTACCAAGTAAATCACAAGAGGTTTGTCTTTGATAAATCAGGATCCAAGTTCCACACACAGGGGTTATAAGAAAGCTCTGCTTATGATTTATACATATGATGCCATTACATTTGTATTGCAAAACCAAATAATTAAGTCAGAGACAGCTGTGATATCAATATCAAGTATTCTATCTCAGTCAATCAAACTGGTAACTAGCCTATACAAAAATAAAATTCACAGAGATTCCCTTTGCCATATTGTCTAATAGTGAGATTTGGGGAATGGGGACGTTGATAAGAATCTTTGTGATTTACAACATTGACTAGAGTCCAAGGACGCGAAAATAGTTAGAAAATCCTTGTGATGTAGGATATGTTGTTATTTAGCCGATATTTGGGGTGGTATTATCGTCCAAGGAAGTCCAATAACAGCTAAGAACCCTTTGGCCTTTAAGAATCATTGCCAACGTGTTGTTATTTTAGGAGTGGAATACATTTTCCTCACAAGAGGCCAGAAATCTCTGTAATGTACGGAAATTCCCTGTGATTTAGAGGTGTGTATTTTTCATAAATCAGGATCTAAGTTCCACACACTATAGTCATAAGAATGTTGTACTTGTGAATCAAAGTAGCAACTAGTCAGTACTGTGATGAATTTCACAGACATTTCACTTCCAATATTGGCTAGTAGTGGGGTTTGATAAAGTAAGGGGTGGTATGGGAACCCTTGTGAATTTTGTTATTGACAAGACTCCAAGGCTGCCGATGTCCAGAATCACAGGCGTTTTAGACCCATTTTTCGCATAGTGAGATTTGGCCTTAAGCACACCCATTTAACACCTCAACATGATTCCCAGGTGGATTGCCGCCAACACAACAATGCGCCTTACTTATTGGTGATTGCTACTCTACAAGTGATTCATGCAAGGGGCAAATCTCGATGTCAACGTAAATATTTTTAAGTGGTACCATAGAAACTATTCTCCAAAGCCCAGCATTGTGGCATCGACTTATCCATGTTTGATATGAATCTCTGCCCGGTCATACAAGGCCAACACCTTTGTGGTATTCCTCGGTCCATAATGCTCCAACCGATTTGAGAAATTCCCCAGAGCATGTTCTAGTCCCGTACCGAGCACCTCCTATCATGAGTTATTCATGAGATTGCTAGATGAGCAATCCCAGAAATGTCATCATCGATTCCCATACCCATCATTATAGGGTAATTAACGCTAATAACATTGTGCCGTTGATGTGCTGAGACAGCGCATATATTCTTGATTCATTCCAGCCTTTCAGCTCCACTTTGTCTATAATGCATGAAAGCCCAGCTATTGTGGTCTGTGGTTGCATTGTCTATTGACAGCATCCCACATGATATAGAATAGATGGAAAGCAACTTATATTAGTACCCCTAGAGTTTGTGAAGTACCTGTAGTCCCTAATGAAATAAGATTTCATAACTTTTGTTCTACTCTGTGAGTAGCCCGGGTGACCCGGTACCCCCTGCATCCCTTAATAATTCTGCTGTAATGAGTTAGGGGGGATATCAAATGTAAGGTCTTGGCCTCTCCCTTCTTCTTCCAGAGGGGATTAGATCCTCGCTTATATAAGCCACGCTTTATACGTGGTGTTATAATGTAGATAACATGAAATAAATAACATTGATTTTAAAGAAGGGGTGCTTTGGTGATATTGGTATCTTGGAATTGTGAGAACGGATGAAGTATTGATTATAATGAATCAAAGGTGTGTGATATTTTTCTTTATAAGAACTTAATTCCTTTTTAACCCAGCAGTCTCAAGTGAATTTGAACAGAGGGAACCCATCTTATCAAGATTATTTGCCTCCAATACATAATTATGTCAATCAGACAACCTGTGTTACAGGGACTTGATAAAGACAGGTCAACCTAGAGGTTATAAAAGTTGCCGCGCCATTTACTATTGCCCGGGCCCAATTGCACCACTGCAGGAACTCGTTTCATGCTCAGCGCGATTGTTTTGCGTTTCCATATGATGTGCTTGTAGTTTTTATGATATAGGGGATAAACTCCTCACCAAAATAACATTTGAAGTTTTATTGATTTATATTTTTGTGAGTATGCCGTAAATGTTCAAGAATGGACATGCCTGGTTTGTTATGGCATGAAACAAAATATTACCAATATAAGGTAGTTCCCTATCAACTAACACCAAATCACATTTCTTTCTAACTAGTTCTAACTAGTTAGACGACCTCAACCCTGTAAATGCGGAACCCCAGGTGATATTTCGTGGGATTAAATGTCTACCTGGTTCTCCATTTCCTCCCCAGATGACGCCACTCTAAACGCAGGCAGGTTTGCGGAGTTACTCACCCGAGCTGCTCACAAATCTAAAGCAACTCGACTTTAGTATGGAAGTCTATGGATAACCTTTTACAAAACTAATGGTTTGTCTTTCATTGGAAGGTGTCTAACATATTCCAAAGCTCTCTAGCTGCATGAATACCCATTTTACTACATGTGTGTTTATTAAAGCACGTGATATAATGGATTCAAACATAAAAATCGATTGAGAGAAATTGAAGCCCATGAATGAAGTTGGCAATGAACGATGACGGTGCACCCTGCCACCTGGTGAAATTCAGTGGAATGATATGAAATGAACCACCCTGCATTCTCTTACCTACCTGTGTCCATAGTATAAATCCTGATATGATGGAACTAATTGTATGTAGTGCTCAACTGGAAACGGAGCCCTTTTGGGGGTATATGTGTGTTATCACTGCATGTCTATGCCTACCTAAATGTACTTCCTTGAAAAGGGTGACTGATGTGGATGGATGCGCCTCCTCCGTTTTGGGGAGATTTATAGGGTTTTCATTGAAGGTTAGGATAGATCTAACGGCTCCAGGATTGAATTTGAAATCTTGCAATAGTTGGTTACTTTTTTCTTGGGCTTACTCAATATAACATATATAATTTGTTGTTAAGACACTAAGCTTTATCCTCTGTAGGTTAATCTCTTTTTGTTTTCTGTCCCGTCTTTCACCTACTAAATTTGTATTTTGCTCCTCCCTTGCATTTTGCACCTCTTTTCTGACCTGAAATTTAGAATTGTTCCTAGAAAACGCACATTGAATGAAGCAATACCATCTGTTTTATCAGTATAATTCAGAGCATCAAATTGCTTAAGAAATACATTGAAAACTAACTCATAGAGAATACCTCCGATGATAATGTTTCCCTCTTATTCCACCAGGCGGAACTACCAAGTGGTTAGCAGTCCTACCTTGATAGCTTATCTGAAGTGGGTGTTAACTGATGAGAACTGAATAGTCCTTCTGAAGTTGATATAAGAAAACAGTGCTATCACTTTGGTGATAAACTTGAGGAGCTATTAAGTAGGCCATGTCTTATCATGTGGTATTGTATCAGATATTTCTTTCCTGTCTGAAATAATAACTTGCAATTGCGTAGTTGTTAAGAAGTCGGCAAAAGAAACCACTGATAAACGAACGTCTTGTCACCAAACAGGTCTATAATATACTGAATTCAGAAGTCACCATGGTAAACTTTCTTAAGATCTGGACAATATATCATCATACATAATTATACATAGCATTGGTTGGTTCTATTGATCAATGGAGTAGCTATGAGAAGGTCGCAGTATTTCCCTCTAGCCAACCAATAATCAATCTATTTGGAGTTAACCGTTTAAGAGAAGAAATAACAATGAACCCATGACATTTCCCTTAAATGTAAACCTCATCCAGACACCTAATTATGCTAGGCAGTGTACTGGAATAATATTGAGATTCTGTAATATTCCGTATTGCAAGACATTGAATGGTGGCGTTTATTTTGGGAGGTGCTGGATGGTAAGAAAAAGGGGGTGGAGCTGGGGTGTGGCTAATGGTGCATGCCGAGTTGTAGGCACCGGTCCAACAGACACTGGGCATGCTGTTCAATCATCAACTGTTAACCAACAGCAAACCTCTAATCTTCACAGAGTCAGTCACTGATCAAGTACAGTCACACAGAGACAATTCACAAATTCTAAATGTATTAAAGTAAAATATTGCGTCGCCCATTTAGGTGGTGGAGCAGTATCAAACGGTGGACATCGACAGATCATTGCGGATTGTGGACTGGGGGTAGGCAGGCAGTACACACCAGCAAGCAGATATGATGAGCAGAATAGCAACCCCGCCAAAGGTAGAGGAGGTAAGATTGCTTTCTAGTATTGTATGCAGAAATGGCAATGCTGTAAAATGAGCTTAGTTTTTTGCCTGCATATATTTTGATTAATTTAAATTGTTGTCTTTAGAGACTACATACCAGCAAAATACATAATGTTGTCTCTTTATGTGTCATCGTGTGTCATGTATTCTAAATATTACTAGTCGGCTCAGTATTGGTGAAATACATAGGTCTATACATGTACCTATACTAGTATGTTTTGTTCACTACTACCATTGGGTAGTGTCTGAAAAGAATATGCACTGAATTTAATTATTTTAGTAGCACACAAAAAGACACTTTAACAAATGTCTCAAGGCATATTATTTCCAATGCATAGTAGTGAGTGAGGGGGAGGGGATGTTATATTTATTAGGGACACTATAACTAATTTACACTTCTCAATATTTGCATCCACTACAAGAGGCTGGCCATACTAAGCAATATACCAATATAACTGGCTACGCCCCTTATATATCCAAAATCCCTTCATATTGCAATCCTAACAGCGCCTGTGTGATATCATTTTTGACCGCCCTATATCATTGCTCAGGAGGGCAATTCAAACCCATAGCTTTAGATATCATTTTGAAATGCCCTGCAGTTTCACTTTTCTCTCGGTAACATTTCTTTCCTAGTAAAGTTTGCAAACGTAAATTGTATCCAACTTTCCAAAAAGCTCAACATTCACTTTCCGACGCTGCGTTGGGGGATAATTGATGGATGGCGCTGGGGGAAAAAAGAATATTGGCACAAGAAAGAAAAGAAGAACTTTAACTTTCAACAGAATGAAATTACTGCAATAGTCCTTTTTGGGTTGCGTTATCGAGTACAATGTAACTGGATCAGAGCGATCAGCTTACTGAACAGATAGGGGGATTTTGAATCATTTTGTTAATATCGATATCATTGTTACCTTTTTGTGTGGTGGGTGTCCATGATTGTGGTCCTCTATGTAATGTCAGCGGATTAAATTGAATACAAGAACGCTCCTAATTCATAAATGTTTTGCCTGTGCATGAATTGCGAACATAATCTTACAGCCATAATGATTAAAGCTATTCGCACAGAAAAGGTCGGCGTTCTATGTGCCCCGCAATAATAGGCAAACTTTTGCCTCTTATTACTAACCTTCACAAATAAGCCTTCCCAATAATGAAAGATGATTATGTCATGATTGGGAGCATCAGCTACAATAAAACATCTCCAAACTCATCTATCCGATGTAACATAGGAGGACAGGTCTCATATCAGCTTGTATTGCTTATTTGACCTTTGAATTGGAGGCCTAGCGTTTCCTACTTTTGCCTAGTTATTCGCGGCACGGTTAGCCTTACGGCGGAGAGGTGACACGGGAACAATAGGATGGGTCGATGATATTGTTTTGCTCGTGCCCTGGGCACAATTGAAATGGAGAACACAATCTTGGCAATCATGATTCTTTCCATTCTTCCCATTTTACAAATCTGCCGACCACGAGAATACAATTTGCTTTCAATTCGACTTATGCAATTGAATTGAGCACTTTTCAATTTTCGCAACAGTGGTAAGAAATGTTGTACAGTTGTAGCCTATCTGATGTAAACCAATTTTATTGTCATTGCAATTACAGGGAGAATGAATTTCTTCTTTGGTTGAGGGAGTGCGGGGGGGGGGGCAAAGAGCACAACTGTTAATGTTTGCACGGGCGTAGGAAAAGGCGGGGACAAAAGGGCCTGGGCCACCCCCAATAATAGGAATCCCCCATATAAGCGAAAATAAAAAATATAGGAGGCCCCCTCAACTGAGACCCCTGTCCCTTCCCCTCAATAAAGATTTGCTGACTACACCTCTGGGTTGTTCTCGTCAGTAAGCAAATTCTACTAGCGTATACTGGGCTATGTATCCCAGACACATGACTGGTTTACATATAGAAATGTGTATTGGTATAAATGATTGCCATGGTGACAGTGGGTCTTCTCATTCTGAACCTAATGCATTATAAGCAAAGTCGTAAACAAGTGTCAGCATTTTTAAGAAATCGGTCATGACTACCGGATTTGGCAAATTGCGTCATCAGCATTAATGGGGCCTTTCTCGATCATGCACCTACAGGACCATTTCAAAAACAAAGGGTAGTTTCTGGGGGGGGGGGAACAAACCACCTGAGGGAGTGGTCAACCACATGGCGCCAAACCCATGTGTAAGGTATCTGAATGTCACCTTCAGAGTGCAGAGCCTGATATAAACCCTAGGTAGAAGATCATTGGTGGTGTAGTGCTGTTTGATATTGTACTATAGTACAAGAATTACTATCTTAAAGGAATGAATGAGTCTTGTGGTGTCCAGTCGATTAAAGATGGCGTTTATTAAACGGTGAAGACTAATGCAATATAAAAAAAGCATTACCCCTAGTATAATTTGGACTTATTTTACCATCCCCCATGCCCACAGAAAGACTATGATAAATTATGTAAGTATTAACTTTTCAATTTCCCAGAAGCTTAAGATGTTTTAGCCTAAAGCTATACACTGCAAAAATGGTGTTTAGATCCTAAACACAATTCTAAACATATTCTTGCAACGTTTTTGTAATTACATTAATTTCCTAAACATGTTTAGCCAAACAATGTGCTTAGCTCAAGTGTTTAGAAATGTAGGTGTTTAGATTAAAACTTTTGTGTTTAGATATATGAATTTTTGTGTTTAGGTGTTTAAGAATTTTTGTGTTTAGATGTTTAAATGAGTTGATGGAGAGTTAAGGTTTGCAGACATGTCTGCATTAAAAAAACAGATATATATATTGTGTTTTTTCCTCATTTACTGGGGAGGGGGGCATCAGCAGGTATTTACTTGTCAAAGTCTCCAAAGATGTCAGCCATACCTAGATATGTGTACATATATTACACACTGCATCAGAATGAGAGACTTGAGAAAGTACAACAGCTTGGCAGGAAGGACATTGCCTTATCTATTCCAGAATAACATCAAATAGGTGTCAGTCATGGAGTTTATTGATTATTTTATGGTAATGATGGTGGCATGAGGTGAATCTAGTCAATTTTCTATTGCTCTTTCTATTCACATTACATTCTATGAAATGAAACCGTGATAAACATGGGATTTGGGGACATTTGTCACAACAATTGTTTATAACTGTGTGCAGATAGTCCAGTCAAAGGTAGTGCTGCTACCTGGTGTGGATTCAACATCCAAGTATCTAAACATATTGATGTTTAAATCTAAACACCTATTATTCAACTGTCTCAACTCTAAACATCTAAACATGTTTAGCATAAATGTTTATGTAGTTAGAATAAAAGTGTTCATTTCCTAAATGGGTAGTCGATGAGACACCTAACTGACCTATATGTTTAGGTTTTTAGACCTAAACATGTTTAAAATCTAAACACCATTTTTGCAGTGTATATATATATATATATATATATATATATATATATATATATATATATATACACAATATAAACCTACACCTATATACAAATTACCTAAATTTATGATAGGTATGGAGTTTATTCCACCAAAACAAACCTTCTATCACTGTGTGTCGTGGTGGGGCATGGGATGAATATGCTGACCTGCTGGAATTCTTTGAGTCACTGACAATCACATGGGTTCTCACCAGAACCATAGTAGAGGGTCTGTTGGCTGTGATGAACTTGAATCAACTGTCACTTGAGGCGTAAATTTTATTATTCTATCATTCTGTGATCATTTTGTCCTGTCCCGACCCATACTGACACCTTCGTCTTTATGACGCCTTCAACTTCTTAGACCAATAGTCCACTAGCTGGACCTATTTCCAAGGGCGACTTTTGTGTAGGAAATGTATGGCCAAAGTCGGCAATACTATTGGTATTTACTACAAATGTATTGTCTGCACCCCCTTTGACTAAACAGCATACGAGGAAATATTCAAAGACCTGGACTTGGACGGAAATGGGACGCTTACAATGGACGAGCTACACAAAATATTGGAGAAGAAGGGTCACATATGGAGCAGAGATAAGGTGATAAGGATGGTCAGCCTAGTGGACCATAATAGTGAGTGCTACTTCATTATACTATATTAAAGTGATAATATGACTCCACAATAAATGGTGTGTTTTTTTTTGCGTGTTTTTTGGTCGTGTTTTTGTTCTTTTTCTTTTATTTTTATGTGTGTGTGTGGGGGGGGGGCGTTTCAACGGCACCTTTTACTGATTGCATTCTTTTTATATAAATGTATGATTATTCTAGCTATGTAAAAAAGGTTTATCGTGCAGGCCTACCTGGAGTAATGTGAAAATCCGGATTTGAAGTTAATGTGTGAATTAGAGGCTCATAGTGGTTGGCACACCTTCCCATTCTTCTTGTAGCAAATGGCACCATAGAAATTGATGAGTTCACAGAGTTGATGAAACTCCTGGAGAACAATGCAAGTAAATGTAAGTACATGTACTATACTATTAGTATTTCCTTTGTGTCTGAATAAAACAAAACGAAGCTCCAACATATCACCTACCTATTTGGGATATGACAGTAGGGCAGTTACACTTTGGTGAGGATTGAATGAGTTGCATGTACATGGATGAAAAATAGACGCACCTATAGTCGATATGCGCATGGTGTAATGGGAATCACATGATTTCAAGTGTGTTGATGTGAACAATTTATGTTATTACAATAGTTTCCTTTTTCTCTCAAGATGGTAGGGTCACACACCTTCAAATGTCAGTCAATCTCAAGTTTTGTCCTCCATCTCTGTCTTACAGTATACGAGCAGCTGTTTAAGAGTCTAGACGTGGATGGAGATGAAAGACTTTCTATGGATGAACTCCATGTCATTGTGGAGAAGGAGGGCCACTCCTGGAGCAGAGAGAAACTGATAAGGATGGTCAACCTGGTGAACCATAACTGTAAGGAATATTTAATTATATTTTGGTACTTTGTGATAACATGTATCAGCCCCCCTGCCCCCTCCTTTCCTATGCATATGCCACTGTGTTAGTCAGTTCACAGCAAGACGTGTGGTGGTTGTAGTGTCAGATTGGGACAGTTAAGCTGATATATAGACATTTCATATGCACTTTGGTCTTTCAATTGCTACTTTGTAAAAATGTATATTACCTGAGCAAGAATAAATGGTAGTCATCAGCATACTAGGGACAGTTTGTATTGAATTCCCCAACTTATACTCCTTGAACTCCCTTGCAGCAAATGGTACTGTAGAATTGAATGAGTTTGTAGAGTTGATGAAACTCCTCGATAATAACGGACGCAAATGTAAGTACAGAATATTTATTTCATTAAACTTATAAGCTTAAGAATGGACTTCTACTCTCATTGCAACTGTATTTTTGTCAATTATTAAAAATCTAATCAATTCAAATTAGTCTATGTGTAAAAATAAAGACGGGTGTCTAATCCTGCTCCTTCTTGACAGGTTACAAGAAACAAATGGGTTTGTGTCATGGCTATTTGGGGAAATACACTCATTCTCTATTTTCAACCCCATGTCCCTATCTCTATGTGTCTTACAGTGTATGCAAAGGTGTTCAGAGACTTGGACATGGACGGGGACGGTAAGCTGACTCTGGACGAACTACATCGTATGGTGGAGAAGGAAGAGGAATCGTGGACCACAGAGAAACTCACACGAATGGTCGACCTGGTGGACCGCAACTGTAAGGGAGTGGTCATTTTTAACAACAGGGACGGGGGCAATTTTTCAGACCCCTCTAAGAGGACAGGACAAATAAAAATGTTACTCCTTTTCATTGAAAAAAGAAAGCATTTTGATAAAGAATAAAAAAAAGGGGGGGGAGAAAAACTTCAGACCCCTCCAAGGGAGAGGGGGGCGAAGATATTCTCCACTCCCTAAGGGATATTTGAAAAACCAGAGAACACAGATCTGCAGTTGTGGATCTAGGGAGTAGCATATTCATCCCTTATTGCTTACAGTAAAGACAATTAACTTAAATAGTTGGGCATTCCTACTATGAGCACTGGCAAGTTCTTTGAGAAAAGCTAATAGTTAACGCTTTGTATTCAGCAATCTTCAAATTTACCTAAAGTGTATCTTACTAGTCAACAAGTCATGAAGACTGACTAGTACCTTACAATCCCCTGTTCTAGAGGCTGTTGCAAAAATTTTGGGAAACTTATTCTCAGTGTTGCTAACTCATCTTTTTAGAAAAGAGGGCACATACTCAAAGCTCTTTTTACAATAGGAGCAACACCCTCCTGGTTCCATGATGGCTTCCACCTGAATCTTTACCATAGTAGGAAGGCCAGGGAATTGGAGGAAGGAACTAGCTGGGAATTGGTTCTTACTTGGGATGTATTCACCAATTCAGAACCACTCCTAAACCACTTCTATGACCAAAATACCTTTTGGCATCACAGCAGCGAATTGATTTCCTGAGGTCAGTCTGTTCCGTTTTGTGCATAGGATCACCGACAGAACTCAATTCCTTTGCTTTCGCAACCCTCTGCTGTCCTCAAAACTGGAGGGTGTGTCCCAAGATTGACGGAGGGGTGGTTAGGGGTATAGATTGTAGTGTGCTTTGCTACATTTATTTTGAAATTACACACCACCTATTCCTTCATTCAGCCTAATGTCCATGTCTCTCTCCAATGTTCTCTGCAGCAAATGGGACAGTAGAGATAAATGAATTCATAGATCTGATGAGTCGTGGACCTCACCTACTGGAGAAGGAGGAAATGTTGGAAGGATTTCAGTTCATTGACAGGAAAGGAAAGGGTTATGTTAGTCTGCAGACCTTAAAGATGGTTCTCACAAATGGAAATACACCATTGAAGGATGGCATTAACGAGCTACTTAAGTTTTCTGACTCGAAAGGTGATGGCAAGGTGTACTATAATGGTAAGGATTCCTTATCAGTTACGCTGTTACTCTATATTCATATGTTACTTTGATAATTAAAAGTCTATACACATTACGAGTTTTTGGATAATGAGTCATACCCAGGGAGCCAAAGGCCCAGAATGGGGGTTTAGGGTGTTGGGTCTGCTGTAACAGGTTGGTGTATTTTTTCAACTACTAGATTGTGTTTCTAAGTTGATTAGAAGCAGAGACAAGCATATTTGCAGATCTCTTCAATTACCTATATTTTTCATTCCCGCAAATTCAATGTGGCTGCCATATATACCCTGTGTGGATTTCCTGTGAGGTTGGCCAAGTAGAATCAACTTGCCATGGGTCCTAGTTATTGAAAAAACACACCGCCTTTTACAGCAGTCCCAACACCCTAGACCCCCTTGGCTCCCTAGGTATCAGGCAATAATCCCTCGTGACTGGCTATACTTTGAAACACAATGGATACAGGAGGGTGTTGCTCCTATGGGAAAGGGTAGTTTTGCCTAGGAAGTGCCTCACCTGCAGTAGTCTCTATCTTTGTAGTCCTACCTTTTTGTGTGTGTTGCACACAAGTGGTCAAAACAAGAGCACTTGAAAGAGTGTGTGACAAAAGTAGGTACCTCATTGTGCAGCACACACTATTTTAAGCAAGGCAGATGCCTTTTCAGACTAATATCATAAGTGGAAGTTGAAAAGTGAAGCAGAGCATAACTTCTTTGGAAACCCCCAGCTTTATTCAGCATACGAGCAACACCCTCCTGATATCATCATATGAACTGATCAAGTGATATCACTGAATGGACAAAATTCAATTAGAATAATATTTTGAAAAGGTCGAATCCCATTACGTGATTTTAGTCTAAACAATTTCTGTATTCTAGCCTCATGCATTCTGCATGCTACAGGTTTACTATCTCTGTGGTCAGATGGCGAGGCCTTGGTTCTGGATTGAATGCAGTTTTAATTGCCTCGACTTATTTTATTCCTGTGGGAATGACATGTACCAATTATCAACCTTGTATTTCAGACATCGTGACGAAGATATATGAAGGGATACTCTGAATTCCGGAAGATTAACCGAAGGGCCATTGAAGAGTTATGTCAGTACAACAAAATCGACCAACACATTACACATTAGCTTCACACAATTATGAGAATATCATAGCTTGTAATATCATAGCTTGTAACCACTCTTCATCTTTTCATCCATCTATTTACTGCTACGCTTTTGCCATCATTGAACATCTTTACTCTCTCTCTCTCTCTCTCTCTCTCTCTCTCTCTCTCTCTCTCTCTCTCTCTCTCTACTCTAATCAAATAAAAAGCCTATTGACAAAGCTTTAAACTGCTTCACTTGAAAAGCTTAAGACGTTGTTTGTTTTTCATTATTCACTACACGTACTGCCAAATGGCCAATGCTTGTTATACAATCCATCCTCTCCAGCGAGACACCTAAAGATAGAACTTTTGAGAGCAGAGGAGGAACTTCTTTGAAGTGTAATTTGCTGTCTATCCCAGATCGTCCCCTGCTGACTCCATTCAGTTTCCCCTTCCTCCATTCCCAGCTATGTATAATCAGAGCAGCAATGCCAGTCTGGCAACTCTTTGGTTGGCTAAATACCCTCATCTTTTTAACCCTTTAAGAGCCACTGATGCATCAGTGCATCATGCCCATTGGTTTTCATGATGCATGAATGCAGCCCTGGTGAGTAACTCACCAGGGCTGCATTCATGCATCATGTCAACCCTACGGGGTCAATACACTTGATCCTGGAGGGTCAGCATGATGCCCCAATGAAGTGCTGGCAAGCAGTCTCGCCAGCACTTTATAGGTGCATCATGACGACCAATGAGCATGATTCACTTCTGCATCAGCGGCCAATAAAGGGTTATACCGACATATAGATCCCCCAGGCACACGTGACCATAACTATCTCCTCCAGTGGGTACACACACCCGTCTAAATTAGCCCTAAGACGAGCTGCCCAGGTGAATGCTGGCCCCTATTAGGCTACTGGAGGATGGGGGGAGCATGCAGGAGGTGGAGGAGAGGAGCTGAGAGGGCATAGCCAGGTATTCGGACAAACCTTCATTGAATACTTCCCCTCCAGCAGTGCTATTCGCCAACACATGTCTGTCATAGTTGGTCTCCATCAGGACGCTACCGTCCGCCAGAGGGGGTGGCGAGCAGGTCGGCCAGAGGACGTACCATGAGGCTGGAAGTGTGGCAGAGGATACAGCTTCAAACATGACGGGGGCATGTGAGTGGCGGCTGGTACGTCAGCTATTCGCGCCCTCTTTGCCCAGTGGCCGGGGTATGGCTGTCAATGGCAGCAGTCTCGTTCATCAACGCCAGGACGTCCGCCTCAGACATCACAACCATGTAACATACACACAGCTCTGTAGTCAAATTATAGGTTCATGCAGGAAGAAAAATATAAGGGAACTTCCCTGGAGGTGAGGGGGTTGGGGTTATTCCATCTGGATCATCTTAGATTCACAGAGTGCTCAGTTGAAATTGCAACTTATCATCTTTGTCAAATTGTATTTCAGACCACTTATTAGGATGTGAAATTATGTTGATTTTAGATGATCTGCACATATGTTATGCATTAGACGATTCACAAAAATATGGTATAATTATGTACAAGCACACCCGTGCACATACCTTTTTTGAGCTGTGCCAATGCTACTACATGTAGGGAGAAAGAGACATACGCCTCACTGATATTAATTAAACTCTAAAAACGGGCACTACCACAGCGCCATCTTGCGGCGGCGTTCATCGGCCATTCCGGTGGCGTCTGCGTACTCTTTCCAGCGTCTGGTGCCCCTGGAGGGTGTTGCTCCTATAGTAAAAGGAAGAGCTGGCTAAAAATGCCCTCGTTTCCAGTCCTTTCTTTTCGTATAGCTATATCTTGTCCCTTCTGTTGCTCACAAGTGGTCATTCAAGTATGGTGCTGAGAAAGGGGATTTGATTAGGTACCTAGTTTGGAGAAGTTAGTCAGTATAATATACTATAGAGTGTGTGACATGAGTAGGTACCTGATAGTGCAGCTCTCTCTGTTTTAAACAAGGCAGGTGACTTTTCAGACTAATGTGGTGAGTGCAAGTTGAATGCTGACCTTCCGCTAGATGGGTGGCTGCCACTCATCTTCCCCAGCACTGAAAACTACACTCCAAAACATGGATGAGCAGCTCCAAAACTACTTAATCATTGACACTTCATAGACATAATGCATTGCCTCCAATGCCCTTCCAATCTACCAGGTCACTCCCCACTCAAGGCGATGTCATTGACAACCCTTGTGACTCAGGATTCGGCTCATCTGCGGGTGCGGCTATACACAAGGTTTTACAGTAAGTGAAATCAATGGGCCCTCAATGGGGAACTTTCCCTACAAAGCTGGACATCCCAAATGTTTTAAGAAATCTAATAACATGATTTTTGTGTTTAGGTATGATAAGTTCAGTGTATCTCACTTTTATTTAGGGCCGGGGGTAACATAGATTACAGGTGACCTACAAGTATAATGGCCAATTCCATAACTTGTTGGTAGATCAACATGTACGTATCCCATGTGTAACAAATGAAACAGCATATAGGGTATACCGATTTTCTGCACTTGCCCTGGATAATACATTTTTCTGTTTGTTTCTTTAGCCACCCTAAATCGTCCATTTATCCATGATACATGATCTAATCGCCTATCACGGAGTAAACTTCACCCAATAAAACAATGAAGGTATCAAGATGTCCCTTCGGATCTCTCAACATCGTTATGAAGAAGCTATTAGTGGTCATGGACAGAAGCAGCTAATCCAGAGGGTTAATTGCACTAAACCAGTCACACTTACTATGGAGTACAATACTCTACTTGACATTACATGCACTACTGCAAATCCCTCTCTAAAATATGGCCCTTGCAAACTAAAGCTTGTACCAACAAGGAAAAAGTAAGCAGATAAATGACGAGAAATAGCTGGAACATATGTTGTTGTTCCTGGAGGACGTGTTTTAGATAATGAAGCAAATAGCAACCGGCTGTCGGTAGTTATAACCCTTTAAAGGCAGCTGATGAAGGGGTGTATCATGCCCATTGATCGTCATGATGCACCAATGAAGTACTAGCGAGTTTGCTCATCAGCACTTCATTGGAGCACCATGCTGACCCTCCGGGAGTGTATCAACCCCATAGGGTTAGCATAATGCATGAATGCAGCCCGGATGAGTTACTCATCAAAGCTGCATTCATGCATCAAGACGACCAAATAGGCATGATGCACTAATGCATTAGCGGTCCTTACAGGGTTACATGAGGCAGGGTGCTGGAGGAGTCATGGCTTAGCAGTAACAGATACAAAGTGACACACGTCAAAACCTGACCAGGTGGGGAGTATGTCGTCTTAACAGCGTTTGTAAAACTGCATGAAGACGATGGAGGAGTGGGTCGACGAGCGCATGATAATGTCCACGCTTTAGATAAGACTTCTTTGTGAAGAAAAGAATATTCAAAAAGGATTTTCAAGTACTAAAGTGTTATAACAGTGGGCTAGATGGCATAGCAACCCACAGACTATAAAAATAAGTAAGTTGTTGGTAATAAAGAGATTTTTTTAGACTAGTGACTCTGACAAGTCAGTTTACAATTCTTTTTCACTCCCATCCTTTTCAACTTGTGGTTTTTATTACCTATACATCTCCGTCCACTGCCAGCGTTTTCTCTCTTAAAAAGACAACGGTTTAACGTACCCTGCACCGTTTTCTTTGAACCTAACCATGTCATCGTGGCAAGGATGATATAGGTTCCCTAGGATGTGTTACTTTATAGAGTCCTATAGTGCAGACCACCCCCCTTAAAGGTAGGCTCCCTTTTATGTTCAGTATTGATTCCTATGTAAGATAAGGGGGTTTATGGAGATGCAAGGAATCTTTATTAGACTGATATTAAGTGCTAACAAGGTACCACCTATACCAAAAAATCCTGCCGAATCCAAAATTTGTGATCTCGATTCTCAGAAATTGACTGAAAGTACCTAAAAATGAGTTTTGATGATGAGAATATTTTAGAAATGTACAAAAGTAATATTAAAAATGATTGGGATTTTTATAAATACAACATGCTGATCAAAGTCAGTACCTCAATCTACATATCCCGATGTCTTCCTATCTCTCAACCTGAAAACTACTGCCTGTGCATGGCTCTGCCTATCCCACATGCTGCCTATCCCTTAGTCTACCTATCACTCATAATATCTCTCTCTTGAAATCTAGAGTTTAATCAGGTTTTCCCTCAAAAGGGTTAAAGGTTCAAAGTTTACCTCTTACCTTTGTACCTAACTTTATCTGTACATTCCATTAGTCTACCTATCCTAAATCTGTCTATCATTCATTTTACCTATCCCTCATGGTGACTATCCCCCAACTCTGCACATCCCTCATGTTTGACTTCTGTCATATTACCTAGCATTCATATTTCCTTTAAATAATGCTCACCTTACAAGGTACTCTCCATGCCTATATCTTAAACTGTTTAGTACACATGCTACCTATCCCCCTTGTTGTCCATCCTTTTGAATACAGGTCCTATCCATCATGCTCACTTTATAGTTTTCCTGGCCATCATGACCAATCTTCATTATGATGAGTAAATCTAGTGAGTGAGTGAGTAATACATGTTTAACGCCATTTTGACAGCTAAGGTCATATTCATGGCGAGAACTACATTACACAATTTCACAGAGTAATGTGTCAGTGCCCACGCATATGTGCACCAGACACATCCTGAGGGGATAGGAAAGAGAAGATATAGACCCTTTTAAGTGGGCTAGGGAAGCCTGATGAGCAAATCTAAGTCAACCTATCCCCTAAGGTATCAATTCAACAGTCTACCTCAATCCTCCAGGTTGCCTATCTTCATGGCATATATCCCACTTGGCAAAAAATTTTTTATTTTTTTTTCAATGTTTGCAAACATTTTTATTAGGTTTGGGTAAAAATATTACTAAAAAAATGTTGAAAAAATGTTAAAAACATGTTTTTAAACCAATTTTCAATGTTTGTGTTTTCAACGTTAAGTAAACGTTTTGTATAAACATTTCTATGTTACATTTATTTTACGTCAAAAAACACTTTTTAACCTGAAATAAAACAAAACGTTTTTGGCAAACTTAGGAACCAAGTAAAACGTTATTTTAATGTTAAATAAAAAGTTTTTTAGCCAAGTGGTATAGCATGAGTGATATGCAGCATGGGGGATAGGAAGAGAGGAATAAACATCAAGAGGGATGTGAAGCAAGTTGAATAGAAAGCTAGCATAATGGTAAGCATGGCGGGGCATATATACAGATAAGCATGGTAATTCAAGAGGCTGAGGGATATGTAAAGTAAGCATGAGTGATATGCAGGCTGGGGGATAGGCACCATGAGGGATACACAGGCTTTATGATAGGCATTAAGGTAGACCTGTAGACTTAAAATAGTAGACATGATAAGGAATGCACTGTTACCATTAGGGCTCAGATGAACAACATAGAGGAGACATAAGTGCCTGAGGGATAGTCACCATGAGGGATAGGTAAACTGAATGATTGGTTGATTGAGGATAGGTAGACTAAGGGAAGTAGGCACAGAGAGGATAAGTTAAGGTGAGGAGTCAGCTTTAGCCTTTATGCCTTTTGGGGATAGCCTTACTTATCTCAAGGTGCTTTGAATTCAAGAGATAGGCAGTATGAGTGATAGGTAGACTAAGGGATAGACAGTATGTTAAATAGGCAGGGCGATGCGCAGGCACAGTCTTTGCCAGATTGAGAGATAGGCAAACATTTGGATATATAGATTGGTTAAAAACTTTGGTTTATGTGTTGTATCTATAAAGAATTCCAATATTTTTCAATATTATTTTTGTACAATTTCAAATTATTTTCATCATCAAACCTCATTTTTTTTTGGTAATTTTGAGCAATTTCTGAGAATCAAGACTATAAATTTTGGATTCAGCAGAATTTTTTGATTTAGTTGGTACCTTCTTACCATCTGGTATCAACCTGATAAAGGTGCACCACAGTTCCACAAACCACCTAATCCTCTATAGGAATCAACACTGAACCAACAAAGCAGCCTACTTTTAAGGGGGGGGGGGATAGAGGGGGGTGGCCTGTTACACACTTCCCTTAGACTATGCTCTCAGTAACACATCCTAGGGAACCTATACTATCCTTGATCGTGGTACCTAGGGTGTTATACATATATAGGGCTGTAAGATGTGTTTCCAATACAAGTATCAGTGCAATTCAGATATTGTGAAACTTATGTGGACACCCTCTCAATCTTTATGTTGTGTATTGAATGAGCAAATGAAAGTAACAACCTACAGATGACAGATTACCTACCTACTCAGCTGCTAAGGCAAAAGAAAAGAAAGTTGTGTTTCCAGTTACCCGCCCGACCCTAGCAAAACAGGACCTACCCTAAAATTATTTCATTTTGAAGAATCTTTTCATGTTTTTAGTATTTTTTGTTGTTGTAGGAGTTCCTTTCCACTACTCTTCAAGGCTTTTAAGATTTTTTTCAACTATTTTCCCGTACTTCTATAATAAATTCTCAGAGGCATAGGAAGCAAATCTTCATTGGGGGGGGGGGGCAGCGGGGGCTCAACCCAGACCACCTTTAATTGTTTGCTCAAACACAATAGCGCCTATACATACAAATTTAAAATTTGTATAGAAAAGTAATTTTTGATGAATTTATATCTGATTTGAGGCCCAGGCCCTCAGTTACCCTATCAGATTACTTTATCAATTTAATATGAGGTGCACCTTAATATGAATTCTTGGCAAATTTTGGGGGGGCCCAGACATATTCAGGCCCCACCTCCTTTTCCTACGCCCCTGATTCCTCAGTTCTTTCATATTTGTCACGTCTTTGCTTATTTCACATCAAAACCAAAGAACTTGATATCCATTGACACCTGCCCTAACAATTCTTATATAAGTGCAAAAAATATGAAGGATACCGACCCTAGCTTTTCAAGTCATGTAACTGGGAACAAACAATGTTTTTGGCCTAATAATCATCCAGCCTCAGCATCTTTCTTATCATCAATGAACAGCGGGGCCTAAGCATAATCAATATTGATAAATATTGCATAGCTTGACATACACACCTCATAGTTATCTGCAATGTGTGGGCTAAAACTTGCTTTTGCAGCACAAATTAATTACCCCCCCCCCCTATGCACTAGGAGTTTCATTTCATTCACATTTGGCAGTAGTGGGAGTTACTTTATGGCATCTATTCATTGGGTATTGTAAGCTGTTTATACGATTACTTCAACAATTTACTTGATACAAAACATGCTTGATTCTCATATCCTTGTCTCTGTCTAAATCACAAAAAAAACAATTATCCTGCGCAGTGACTGATCCGCATGTTCTTCATTTCATCAAAATACATTACATTGAACATCTTTACAAGATTGCAGAGAAATCTGCTGGAGCAATATTGTAAGTGAAATACTGCAAAGTGTTTGGGACTACTCCATTAGGCAAAAAAAAAGGGTTTGTTTTCGGTAACCCGACCGACCTCGGCTAAAAGGGGCCGACCTCAGATTTAGTTTTGAAAATTTCCCCCCCGATTTTTTGAAGATTTTTTCAAACTGTTATTTGACTTCTATGCACACATTTCCCCATCGTTTTCCCATACCCCATGCAGGAAAGCAACGTTTCTAATAACCATCAGTGAACACACAGTAAATTATGACTATTTGAGGTCTTAGATACCAAAGAGAAAAAAAGAAAAAATGTTTAAAAAAAGGAAAAAGATCCGACCTACCAACCTCAACTTTTTTGGCCATGTTACCGGAAACACAGCTTTTTTTTTAGGCCTTAGCTAGGTGTTTTAGCAGGAATGGCCTGGCTCAGGTGCCAGTGTACAGTATGTGGGTATTGCATTCTCCATTGTAGAATACAGACAAAGGGCAAGGTTTTACTGTCAGATAGACAGGATAAACAGCAGCGACAAGGGCGACAAGCATGCACGTATAGATTTGCAGCAGCCTTTTGTGTTTGCTCATCTACCTCTCATTGCAACTTGGATATACCACCCAAAGAGAAATCCATGGAAGGAAGAGCTAGAGGAAGACGTGTGCTCTTCTATAAGCCACCTCTTCAACTTCCGGTCAGAAACAGGACCACACAGTGAACCCGTGTAGTTTTAAGAGAAGATGGTAGTATTATGACACACACATGTACAAGGAATCTCTGTGAAAATAACGATGGATTTCTGGTAACTTTGGGACAAGGATTCCGGCGTTATTTCGATGACATTTTTTACAGTGCATGGTGATTAGAGACCATCCATAAATTACATTAGCACTAAGGGGGTGGGCGGTGGTGGGGGGGTCAAGCCAAATGCCTACAGATGCGTACAGGGGGGGACTAGGGGGGTCATTTTTTGCCCAAAAAGTGCGCACGTAATTAATGGATGGTCCCTTATCAATGTCTTAGCCTCAGTGCCTAAAGGTCCCACTTCCAGAACATCTCACAATAAACTACTGTGCTATCATGTGAAACGAAATATCTACCGCTCCCTTTAAGTATAAATAGGACAATTGATTCATAGAACAACTGAAAAGAGGCCTGTATAGATTAAAATTACAATGTATGTGAACAAAGATTTACATGTGATCATTTTTTCTGTTTGACTACTGACCCTATTAGGATAGGTTTTGTTGGGGAAATGTGAGGAAGAATTTACCATAAGCCCTATCGTGTATCTGACCATAGAATATTTTTGCATCGTATTCACCGAGGTGAGGCCTGTCCGCATTCAACTCCACCTATAAGGCGTCGTTGAATATGGACAGCCTCACCTCGGTAAATACGATGCAAAAGTATTCCAGGGGAATTGATATATGCATTTATGTCATGGCTTAACAGGTTTGAAATAAAGAAATCCAACTATATTTAGCTGTTTTCATTGCAGCAGGTCATGTGATCATCAACCATTGAATACAGACACATTGTATTCCATCCCCCCATTGAATGCGGCATGTCCAGTATTGTTCTATAGTAATGATCGTATCTGCCATGACATAATTGCAAAGAAATACTGTAAATATGCATGTTTACAGACAGCAGTCTGGGCTATTATAGGGATGCCTCTTATTTATATGAAAGGTGTGCACAGAGCTTTGCTTAAACTAGTAAAGCACATTTACTATGGTAAAAAAATACCTTACAACTCTGCGTGGATCAAAGTTACAACTGCTGTGACATAAAGCATATTATGTTTTGTTAGAGTTTTCCACAGGTGGCCCACCAGGGCATCCTGCATCTGTTCTTCATGGTTTTTTGGTGGCTCGTTGGTGTCTGGGGCTGACTTCAAAAGTGTGGGGGCTGATGGGGGGCTCTGCGGTAAAGCTGTGGGAGCTAGGCCAAAGAGATTGAAAATGGTTCAACTTGGGGCTATCTTTTAATGTTTTTTTTTTATTTGTATATCTATTATTAAATCAAATAAAAACTTTTCAACATAGGTTGTAGGAGACTACATGTACAGTGTTTCCTCCAAGCCTTATGTATAGCCTCAATTCAACTAAATTTTCAGAGCATTTTCAAAACCAATACGTTTGTTAGTTATAGGTTCCCAGATGCTTATGCAGAGAGTTTCAACATGGCACCTCAAAAATATTGATAAAATGTTTGAAACGAGTATGGAAACTATAGTGTTCTTATTTTCTGAATTTGCTTGTTTTGCGAAGGTTGTTTTGGGTAGCTGGGAACTTTTTTTTGTCTTGTGTGTGTGATAGAGAGGTGATGTGTGTCGGGGAGGGGGGGGCACTTAGCCTCAGTTAGGTACCAACTGCCGTGGCTGTTGTCGCTTTGGTGAGGGGAAAGGGGGGAGGGGGCTGTAGACTGAATTACATCTTGAGATTAGGGTGCAGTTAATACCTATCATAACTTACATGGAAAGGAAGTAGCTTGAATATTCCAATTTTAAAATCACTCCAACGCTGTAAGAATCCTGAGTAGGTCTATTATCGTCAAAGAACCACAATTTACATGGAAAAGGCCCGTAAAAAGAGGGTTGTTGTCACACTTAGAAAAAATCAACAACAAAAAAACACACAAGAGGGCTGTAAAATTGAGTTATATTCACAGGGGTTGTGAAATGGCCAAAAAGAGGGGGGGGGGTAGTTTCGCAGGTGGGACTAATTATTATCAAAGAGTAACCCCCCCCCCCCAGATGTGTGCTGTAGGATGTTGCATGGTGTGGAGTAGGGCTGTAGGTATAGAGTGTAGTCTCATCACAGCCTGGATGAGTTAGCTGACAGACACCTCCCCTCCACGCACCATCAACACCCACTTTCTTATATTACTTGCTCTGCATCAAGCTCACACAAAGTCGGCCCCCAACAACGAGCGCCTTCTGCATGGGAAGGGGTGTAGTGTGCTTCGGCAATGTTCTAAGATTTGACGCAGTTTAAAATGCGTGGGTCGATTTGTTAATTTGTGAAAATTTCTTATGTTCATTTCACTGGCACCTTTTGCCTTGCGATCACGTCAACCACTTTTGAGTGAAATTTCTTTGAGATAAAATTAGATAATCGATCTCAGGTAGTTAGCTTTAATTTATATTCTAGTGGTGTGTGGGGGATATGTGAAGGTTTCCGGGAGAGCTAGGCAACCTAGAGGTTCTCCTTACATGGTACCACAGGCACGTTCGAAGTTTCAATCCTCTCTACAACATGAAACAGAAGAAAGATGGCATATTAATTATAGTCATTGGGTGCTATTGTGACCTTTACTTTAGATTATTGTTCGACATATGCCCGAACACAATACACAAATCGACGATCAGAATACAGGCGATACCTTGTATCAGATTTCGCCAAATCCATGTCAGCTGCACAATCACAGATCCAATATGTAGGCTATTTAAAACTGATAACTATAACCTACTCCTATAGAATCCATCACCCTCTTCTCATAAATGCAGGAATATCCCTTTTTCATAAAGCCACACTAAAACTAATAGAGACTGACACAAGAATCCCACACCACCCCTCATGCACTATCATCTTCCCCAGTGCATCTCATTACTGCCCCTCCAGGGCTGTGGTTGTGTGTCTATATCAGCTCTCCAAGTGGTGCTTATGGATTACTAAATGGATGAGTCTCTTGAGTTGCTCCGTCAGACTGCACCGAGCTGCTCATCTGTCAGTCTCTGGACCACCCGAGCTGCTCGGACCTGCTCGTGGGTGCTGCCATCTAGCGGCGCTCACCCTCACCTTCAGCTCGGGACACACGTGACCTCGGCGTGTCAGCTAGTGACCCGAAGACGAGGCTACAACAACAAACGCTGCACGCGCCATCTTGACTACTGAAGGTAGGGGAGGTGGGGTTTGAACACATGCAGCTCTTCTATCATAGCTGTAGGTACATATAAATACATGTATGTAGAGTTTATATAGAAAATATGTTCATTATAATATCAGACTTCAGGATAGGTTGGCTAGTGTAGGCTAATGAGGCCAAAAAAAAGTTTTGTTTCCGGTCACCCGACCTACCTCAGCAAAAGGGGGCCGACCTCAGACTTTTTTGGGAAAATTTTCATATCATTTTCATATTTTTTCATAATTTTTCCATATTATTTCATAACTTTTCATAATAATTTCATGTTTCTAATATTTTGAAGCTTTGTTTGGGTTAAAATATGGAATCCAGCATTTCTGCCCGAGATCCTAAGGTATGGCTGGTGTTAGGGATGACATGGATCATCCAGCCAAAAAAAAAAAAAAAAAAAAAAAATTCGACCTACCTACCTCAACTTTTTGGAGCATGTTACCGGAAACTTACAATATTTTTTTTTGGCCTGATGTTCATGTAAAGTTATACAAATTGATATAAAGCAGCTGGTTTATGATATAAGGGAATAGTCTTCTTTTTTTTAACAATTGAGGCATGGCAGCTTTTTGGTGTGCGCCAAAATATGTTTGAGCCCCCCTCAGAGGGGTCCAAAATTCCTGACCGGCCCAACTAGATTTGGGTTGTTAGTCGGAAGCACCTATTGGCTGCCCTTTCCCTCCTAAAAAACAGGTTAAATACCAAGGGCTTTTTACCTATGGTGCTGCATATCATTTGTTAAGGCCGAAAATCCATACACTAGAATTAAGAGCACCTGCACACCTTGAACAAAAAGTACATCAAATAGTAAGATCTTATGACGAATACGATAATAAATATACATTTCCTTAGTAGCCATTATAATTATGAATTAAGACTTTGTTATATTACCACCACAGATTAGTTGTTTTATGCGTCCCATGGACCGAACAGTGTCCTGTGGTGGTCATCGGACCCTGTCATTTCCATATACTACTCACATCCACATCAACCTCAGCAAGTGACAGGCACGGAGGTCACTCATCCGGGGTAATCCTGTATCATCACGAAAACCGATCGATGGTTTGCTTACACCTAAAATGGTAAATTTTGATGTAATGTCAGGCCCACTCCTTCGACATTTAGAGGTCCTGCCCTGATCCAACAAAGGATGTCTAAAGGTAAGGGTCAGTCTGTATTCATTTTATAAGTGTAGGCCTATTGCAAGAGCCTTTATCATCATTCATATATAGTGGGCGCGAATCCTCATCACCTTTGGGGTGAGGCACTCTCGTAGTGGGTAATTAGCCTCGTAAGTTTATCTACACTTCACCTTATGGGTATAGATTTTCAACTTTTTAATGAGGCACAACATATTTTACTCATCCTTTCTGAATATTTGTCAATTTTGAGGGTTCCCTTTCCCATAATGTAAATCAATCATAGCCCAGTACTCGGCCACCTGACCCTGTTGATGCTACCCCTTACCTCCTCCAGGGGTCACTAGTGTCACCATCATTATAAAGACGCCACTCTGGGTGCGTCTCCAGGCACCTGAGGCATGTGAGGTCTCCAGGGGGCGCTACACTCTACACCTGACCCCCCGCAGCGCCCAACGCGTGCCTCCATTCCTTTCATGCAAGGCAATATCTAATGCTGCGTTCCGCTAATATCGCTCACGCGGGGAACATCAGTCAACGGCCCTCTGGGGAAGCCAGTCCACACCCCCGCCCCTTCCAAATTAAAGGGATGCCGAAAATTGAGAGGTGGCTTGTGGGAGGAGAGCTGCTTGTCAACTTCACAGATGCCGTGTGGAGGCGCCACGTGCCCCAATGCAAAGTTATGATGTCATTTCCGGTTTTGCAATTCCCGGAAAGCATGGGCGTTTGTGTTGATAGTGGAAGGGTGGCAATATGTCTGAAGTGATAGGGATGTATTATATTTTTCATATACATTTAGTATGAGCAGTTTGATGGCCTAACGTACTTACTTCACAAGTTCACGTAGGTAAGGTGCGGCTTATACCTACGCGAGTGTCTCTCACTGCGCCTTAGAAATACACAGAATGAAATTGCTCAAGACCAAGGGCTAGCTGGGCCGTCAATGATAGCTTTTTCCAATTCAACCTAGCGAATTAGCACAGGCTCTATTGCTCAAAACCCAATTTTGCAAGAGGCAATCAAGCACTTTTGCCGTTTTGAAACACGAGAAGTATTATGCAATACTCTCATGACCAAAAAACAAACACGTAGGGCTTACAGAGGGCAAAGGTCCCGGGGCAAAGGTAGCCCCGGGACCTTTGCCATCTATACTATACGTCCACTACAAAACAGTATAAGGTGGGGAACAGTAGCTTCTTCTGATGGGTGAGCTAAACTGGTCTCTGTAGACATCGCCGCAGAGTGGGTGGCCGAATTGGTTGCGCACCATTATCTCAGAGCCAACGTGCGGGAATCCTCGTATTTGAAACGGGTATGTGTATAATCTATGTAGGCTCGCCGACTTCAAACACCTACCCTCACAGTGGCTGACCCCTGGCGTTCCCCACATAGCCGGCTATCACGGCCAACACATGCTCCTGCTCGTCAGGCCAATAAACGCCAGGCCATAAAACATTAAGCATATTTCATGTAGCTGGCTATTCATATACATGAGAAGGGGCTGAGCTTCTCAGAACAGCTCGCCAACAGAAATGGGAGGGATTCTACAGGGCCCGATGACAAGCTAATACAACGGGCGGGGCTGGGAATTTTGCCCAGAGGATCTGCATGGGTAGGGATGTATGGTGAGAGGAGTGTGGTTGGGTTGTCTAGCCCTTTAAGGGCCACTGATGCATTTATGCATCATGCCCATTGGTCGTCATGATGCATGAGTGCAACTCGCCAGGGCTACATTCAAGCATCATGCCGACCCTAGGGGATTGATAGCCTACACAGACTCCCACAGGGTCGTCATGATGCTCGAATGAAGTGCTGGCAAGCAGTCTCACCAGCACTTCATTGGTGCATCATGACGACCAATGGGCATGATGCATTAATGCATCAGCGGCCAATAAAGGGCTGGGGGCAGTCAGGTCGTTAGCAGCCTGGTGGCATCCTCCTGGGTGGGATTCACCTACTACATGCTGACATGAGGTGTAAACAGGCACTCAGGTGTGAATGTATTAATACTGGGAGCCTGCCTCTCCCCTCACTTACCGGTATGAGTGTGTTCACGACGAGTAGGACAAATATCATATCGAAAATTGGTCGTAGCATCACAGACCTATCCTGAGACAGGCTTGATATGAATATGTCCAATGAAAAAGCACAGTACGTAGCCTATATCAAATGGGTATGGTCAAGCAACACATGGTAAGGTTGCAATGCATGAGTATGGCCATCGGTCTGACCATGCAGAAAGAACAGGGTAGCTGAACATTATTCACAGTTTGGGATAGATGACAGGTTATGACACACATAAAAGCCAAATTCCACGTAAAGAAACCCCTATACCCTATTTTGGTGACCTTTATGTCAATTAAAAAGTTTTCTGACATGGTTTTTGGAATATGTGTCACTATAGAGAAGTACAGCAGGTTTATCTGATGCAGTTGATGGATGCAGTTGAAGATGTCATGATTGCCAAAATGCATCCCCTTTATACTTGCACAACACTGTAAAGAAACAACTAGATGTTCTTTTTAGCTTTTTTCGCATGCATGCATTGCTATTTCCCTTGACTGATATCAATATATGTGACCAGGCAAGCAAAAACACACCTCTGCAGGGAAATTCATTATCAAATTTCATCTCAAGATCTTTAAAATGAGACATCATTTGGTTAAATATCCCTAGTAGTTATGTCAGAGCCCCTCCTTGAACATAGGTCATTATTTGTATCTGAAATCGATTAAGCTCTAAATACATGTATTATAAACATTAATTTTGTCTGAAAACACAATGAATCAGCCTTTTTCATAAAAGATACATAAAAATATGGTGATTTTTATCATAGATTATGATTGAGAAGGAATTTTCCATTTCTGTTCTCAGTTTTGGGGCTTTGGTATGTATCCCAACAATCGTCATGCTTTTTGCCACTTTTGCAATGCTGAAGGTATATGGAAAATTAATTCCGTCATGCCTGGACTGACCCCCCTCAAGCATGACGTCATTTGTGGATGGCCCCATAGATGATCGCTGGGTTAGTGTGTAACGATAAGTGTCAGCCACAGGACACAAAATATCCATGTGGACGATATATCAGAGGTTCGTGGTCAACGTGTGCTATAATTATGGACATATTGCAATGTGCTAAAATGTTAGATCTTTCTCATCATACATGATATTTGATATTCATGTGATGCATCTATGATGGCACTTTATAAAATTGCGTCGGATTTTAAGTAATAGCAATACAGCAGGATCTTGACAAGCAGTGCATACATTTCAGTCAAATTTGCTCTCTCCTATACACGACTACACACTGTTCTTGGCTGTACAATGCCCTTCACGTCCAACAGATGCCCAAGGGTCGCATTTTGTACATGTTCCATATTTCTGGAATAATATCCCTGTATCCTCCCTGTTTCCTAGACAAACAGACCACGGGCATTCTGCCTTCTCTTATATCCCCCATTCTCTCATTCTCGCGACCTCTGGTGGATCGACTTCCGGTCGGCCATGTCCTTCTATGTACTTCAAAGGGGGCTCAATGTCGACAGGGAAAACAAACTAAAGTGTGGAATTAGTAGTACGACACGCCCAGCAAAAACCAGGTGGTGTTTACCCATCAAGCCACCAATAACACGGCCACTTGGGCGCTTTTGATCGATTTCAAAAACCCAGGTATGACTTTCCCCTGCAATGACGTTACCATCCTTGCTTTTTCTTCTGCACAGAACCTGCTAGGTCATGTATAGCCTTATCTCCCCATGTCCAATCCCTGTGAGCTGTGAATCCAATTCATCTCCCCTTGATATGCAATTCTGTATTTACGTTGGGGCCAGGATCAAAACCGCTTTGAGGTGATGTTGCCAGGGAGTGAACGCCGGAGGAGTGAAATATCCCGTGAAATATATTTTGCATGATGGAACGCTTTCGGCCATAGGAACTTGTATTCACTTCTGTTTGATGCCAGGCCATGGCCTAAGGAGATTATGGGACTGGGTTTGCTTTACTTCCTTTGATATCGAAGGATGTATAGTTTACTGATCGATGAAACATAATATACATCTCGAAAAGGACCATGCTTAAAAGACATCCCCACAAGAATGTCTGTTATGTTGAGTGGATGGTTAGAAGAAAGAGCATCTCCATAGGTAGTTATTAGAGCCAAAAGGCCAGTCATATACAATAACTACCTAATCATTATGTCCTTTAACCTTTCATTTTGTGAGGACGTATATATTACAAATGTACTGTGCCTATAGACTGAAAATATATGGCTTAAAAAGGTATTCTGTAGTGATCACCTTTTCTCACCTTGTTGATGATGTCGTGGGAGAGTATCCCGTGATCTTCAGGGTGATCATATGTGAACACCCTGGGTGATCACTACAGAGTACCTCTCTAACCAGATCAGAGAGGAGTTTGTAAGTGAGTTCTAGTTCATTGATTAAACATGAATTTGCAGAATTATCCCCTTCCTTCCCCACACCTAAGCATTTATTGAGGGCACTTCAGGTGACTTGTGCCATGATGAGGCATACATTTAGATGTTTGTATAAGGAATATTAGCTAGTCCCCATGGTTAGAAGTATGGCTTGAGTGACATAAGAGGTGTCAATCATTAAACATGCTTTTGCATTTGATAATTTTAACCAAATAACCTTTTTGATCAACTAAGATTCCAGTGTGATGTCAAATCATCAATCTTATAAACACTGATGATCAAGATGATTGTAGATACAAATCAATATAGCTCACGTAGTGAGCTATGGATTACTCATTGATGTATACATGTACTAGGGCCCCCTGGTTGGAGAAAAATATTATTGAAACGATGACCTTAGGTGATCATCATGATTGTCTGAGGTCATCAATAGGGAAAGATCACCCTAACTCATCAATAGTGATCACCTTCATAGAAACCTATATTTTCAGTGTAGTGATCAAAAAGTATAACAAACAATGGCTAATGCCTCAATTATTCTGATAGCAGAAAAAAGTGCGCTGGTTTAAACATCAGCCAGTGGCTGATGTTTATACCAGCGCAATCCTAGATTCGCCACTGCTGAATTAACATAGAATACACATCAGCACAGATGTGTACATGCTGAATCATAGATGGTTTGCTCATGTTGTGCCAACTTTCAAATTCAACCATATTTCAACCTTGTATGAACTTTTTGTAACCAATCTTCACCTATGTATAAATCAACATTGTTTCAATGTAAATGTGCCCATTAGATATGGTCCAACATGGTCACCTCAGGCATATATAAGCAAATGTCAATGATCATGGAACATTTTAGCATCGTATTCCCAGAGGTGCTTCTGCCCATATTCAACGAGGCCTTATAAGCACCGAGGGGAATACGATGCCAAAATATTCCATGTGAGTTGACATTTGTATTTATGCCATGGCTCTAGGGGGTAAACTTGCTTTAAAATAAAGTAACACAACCATATTTACTTATTTTCAGTGTGTTGAGTCGTCTTGGTTTGTTTTGATCCACTATGACACCTTGCTCGACGAAGTAGGTCACATGATACAGAGCTAGCCACTGCTTTTAGTTTCAGCAGGGCAATATCTTCTTTTTTAACATGGCGCTAATACTTAGATATACCTTAAACAATTAATAACATATTATTTAACTAGTTCAATCAATCTTTTTTTCCGTAAAACTTCTAATAACTATTGTGTTTAGATATGAACTTTAGTAGATCATCTCAATTACCCCACTTTATTCATAGTAGGTAGAGAGTTCAGCATAGGTACTCTCAAGGAATAATCATCACATCCATTATCCCTGATAGAGAGTAACCCCATGTATAGTACAACAGATACAGGGTGGATATAGCCTTATCTATTCTTTGACTACAGAGTAAAGGTGTCTAAGGATAACAATGCTCATTGATCCAAATGAGACAGGATCTAATTGACCAAACCACCATGATGAATTATTGTACTGGTGTTCTTTGATGTGAAATTCCTCAATTATGATTTACAAAGGACTTTTACTTTTAGCATATTTTAGATGAGAAGAGTACGTTTCAGGTGAGAATAAAAGACTGACGTACCTAACTCAAAGATGTATTCTAACGTTCTTTATGTACCATTCGCCGACACCTAATTGTTTATAGGATGACTAGTTGCTTCAAATAGAGCCTATCAGCCATATCATCACTTCAAAGGTAGATGTAACTTTGCTCCATGATGTGGATAGGATTTCCCGAGGAGTTAAAAGAAGCAGCTTCAACACAGGCCAAAATGAAAATTGATGACGCATAGGAGCAACTCTGAAATGTTCCGCGAAGCCTGTCGCCGGAAGTAAGCGATTTTACACGGGCATCCGGTTGGGGTTGCCTTGCGTTGTCAGACTCCCCCGGTGGCGCCACCTATCTCCCCCTATGCCCCCTTCTGGGCCCGAAAATTTGCCACTGCTGATAAAAGGTAGCATGAGTATGCGGACTATGCCGCGGCGACTGTCTGTTCTCATGTTCTTAAATATCATTTGTCCAAGGCGCTGTCGAGGGCGTTGTGAGAAGGGGTGAGCCCTGTAACCCTTTCCAGAAGGTGCGAATTTTCTCCTCCAGTGAGTTATATTTACTTTCAACCCTGACGTGTTCATGTTGGTAATCACCCGTGATATTCTGTATGCAGAGACTAAACGCTGATGTTCCTGTGAGAAATCCCCTCTTTTGATAAAGGCTGGCATGTGTTCTTAATGTAATCATGTAAACCATGTGTCTGGAATGTTTTGGATTTCTTATATTCATTTACATGATTATGTGTCCATTTTTTCCCTTGATTCAGCTGGGGCTTGATCTCTGTTGGCATAACGTTTTCAGACAGTAACCTCGCGGTGTGTGGCTAAGCCCTGGAGGAGGGGGAGAAGCCCCGTTGTCAGGCAACATTCCTAGCCTAGCCTGGGACACATAGCACAGCTTCCATGGCAAGATAGCCACCCAATGTGAGCTTTATATCATAACATATTCAGATTCCTGCAAAACAAGCTGGCCTTCTCTCAAACAGCGGGCTCTCATCCATCACCTCAAAACACCACAGGGGTGTCGGGCAGGGGGATCCTCAAGCAGGCCAGGCCTGTGAGTCGACATTTTTATCAAGTTTCAATGCAACGATACAATTTTGAAGCATGGGGGACCTGCAGCTCCTCCAGTGGTTAGGGGGACACAGCCGCTGCTGCTGAATGATGACACGGAGGACTGCAAAGCTGTAATACAGCATATTCTTTGCTTGGGGAAATGACTTGGGGACATACCCCCCCCCCCATCCCCATCCCGTATTTAATAGAACAATCCTCAAAAAAGTCAAAGACTCTATCTAGAATTGTGTGAATTTCACTGTGTGCTCCTACGTGAAAACTAGTCGTCATCCACAAGAATAATTTGTTCTTTATTCTACCAGACTGTACGGTAGCTATTTCCATGCTTAGCTTGTACATGTACCCCTGTTAAACCTCTTCGCTCAGCAAAGCGCATACATGTGTATTGCACATTTCCATGGTTCACTGTAGCCATGGGTCCACGCCCATGGGACCTCTCCCGGAGCGATGGGATCCCTTATCAAGTCTAATTATACGTATCAGATACGCGTCTGGCCCAATTACGGATCCAGGCGACCCGCCGCAGACACCGCCAGGGTGCTTCTCCATGGGGGATTCCCAATTCATGATAGAAGTCATTTCAGTCACAAAGATACCCCGCTCCAGGGTACCCAGGGGGTCTGGGGTA